>CM042202.1:7121505-7150907 GCA_023539305.1 Ilex asprella | reverse complement strand
CATTTGCATCAATCCCTTGTAGAATGTTAAAACTTGATGGTCCAACAGTGTCAATAAACCCTCGAACTGACACTTCCATCACAAACTCCACATAATTCAAAAACTCTTTTCATCCCATCCCTATACGTTTCAACGATTTTTCTTTTTCGAAAAATCGAATGTAGCATCCCCTCAATTGTTCCAAATTCCTACGAAATTCTGTAAAGTTACATCCATATTCCCTTCATTCCCAGAATTTAAAAAAAAAAATGAAATGAGGAAAAAATCAAAGGTAAGATCCCGTTTTTTGTTCCAAATTTCAAGCTAAGTTCTAACAAATCTACAGAAATTCTTCCATACAAGACAATATAGACACGAATCGCAACTATTAATTCGACAATTTATTACTAAAAATATGCAGAAACTCAGGTTTACCTTTAGAAATTGATGTCGAGCGAGCGATTTGGAGATAGTGATTTGGTGGTTGAAATTGAAACAACGGTCATGAAGGGTTTCAGCAGAGAGTTCTTGGGGACTTGCAGAGAGGTATTGACTATCAGGGGGAGTTGGGAAAAATGAGAGGTGAAAGAGAGAAGTGATTTTTAAAAGTAAAAGTTAATTTTTTTTACTTTTTTTATTAACTTATTTAAGTGCTCAAATTACTTTTACTTATCAAAAAGTGTTTTTAATAAGTTAAGCCAAGCACTACTTTTTTTAAAAAAAGTATTTTTCATATGTTAAAAGTCCTAAAAACACTTTTTTTAAGTCATTCCAAACACATCCATAAAATATGTAGCTAGAAGTACCATACTTACCAAACCGAGTCTAATTATTCAGTTCATTGGGCACAGAAGATAGACATCTGCTACTCATTCATCTTAAATACTGTCGATACCGTCTCTAGAAATTTTTCAAGAAGTATCACAGGAAAATTTTCTACCACGCGCATTAGAAGACGCGGAGGCTAACCTGACAAACAATCAACATCAGAACCTATGAAGCCATACTTTTTAGGTAAATATGTTTTCTCAATCTTTTTATTATTTGAATGTGGATGAATTGCAAAATTTTTTTTTATGTTTTTAGAGAATGGAAAAGCATCTAAATACAATTTTTTTTATAGGTTGTATTCATTCTTTTGGAAGCTGGTGTAATTTCAAATAGCAAAACTTATTTTTTTGACAGCATTTGTGAACTTATTTTTATTATATAGATGATTGCATTTGTTGACAGTTTTTTGTTTGAGATATTTATTACATGGGTGAATTGAGTTTATAATTATGTTATTGAATAGGATTATGACAATGGTGATGAATTCTCCAAAAATTTTATTGTAAATTTGATTGGTTATGTCAGTATTTTTTTGTCCTGTTGTATTTGTATATGTGGTATTGCTTTGGAGAATTTTTGGTTCATTTTTTACAAGTAACGCAGTGCCTTCAGGCATGGGCAATTACTAGTATATATATAAAGCATCATTGTTCAGACGAAAAATCTACAGAATCAAAGTTCAAGTGTTAGGCTCGTCCAATAATAAACAAAAACTTACACACCTTGGTCCTTTGCCAAAATTTTTGTGGAAGCCTTTGCTTGAAGCTTCTTCCTTTCAGTCCATCTTGCCTTCCATTTCAACTTTTTGGTTCTTAGCAGAAGCCAATTTCAATTTAGAGTTTGAACCAGAATCTACATCATCACCAGCAACTTTCTTCAAAGCTGAACCAGAAACCTTTTTGGCACCTTTCGCAGGGCTTTTAGCAGATATACCATTTTTGAAAGAATTACGTTGTTCCACAGTTTTACCCCCAAAATCCTTCCTTGGACTCTTCTTTGAAGAAGTTTTCTCAATTGGCATCTACTTCTTTGGTTCATTTCCCTCTTCAGCATCATCTTCCACCAACTTACTGTTCTCCTCATCACTCTCTACTTTACCAACTACATCATTTTGGTCATCCTCCTCAAAATCTTCTGTGCTATCTAAAGGTTCAACTTTATCGTCAACTTCCTCTTCTTCCTCAACTTTGGATGAGTGCTTATACTTTTCCCCAACTTTATCGGTCTTCTTCTGTTTCTATAAGTTGAAAGAAAACAAGAAAGCAAAGAAATGTACATCAAAGAAATAATTAGATAACATTTGACACAAAATAGGACATGGGAATGAGAATAAAGACAAATAACAATGTAACGCCCCAAGAACCACCCTGCATAACATTACATTCTAACAACCATTTACCTCATGAGAGCACTAAATAAAACCATCAACACGTGCATGTTTCATTCATCATATATATAACATGGACAAGATCATTCCAAAAGAATAAGCTAAGTTATGGCGTTTACATCTCCAACCGGTACGCAGTACCGGTACGGTTTTGTCCAGTTTTTTTTCCCTATTTATTCTATTTTTCATTTCCAATCCATCTTAAACCCTTCCAAAGCCATTCCATGCATCTCCAACACCTATTTATACACCAAACCTATTTAGTACGAGTTCTAGGACCTTAAGTTTCATATTTTCACCTATTAAAACAAAAATTTAACTATTATTTCCACTAACCTTTTAAATCTATACTTTTCGAATCTACCAAGATTTAAAGACACATCACTACACATATCCACCTTTTTATAACACTCATTTATTATATATTTATATGCATATATAAAAAAAATGCGGGGTGTTACAAACAACATTATGCTACTTTGCCAAATTTGATACATATTTTTCTTTAATTCTTTGCATAGTTAAAGTAGAACAATGAGCTTAACACTGGTCTTATCTAATAGATCTGCCATATATCAAGTGGGTATTCATACACGTTCACGCACCCAGGAGGGAGAAGAATTCAAAGATCCTGTTAGTTTTTATTAGCATTTTAATTACTTAGGTACCGTTTGATTTTTTTTTTTTGGGGGGGGGGGGGGGTTTCCACTGAAATTGATTTTTGTTTCTTGTGGAAAAATTTGGAAAACATGTTTGGTAACCATTTTTATTGGTTTCGCAAGTAATTTGTATCTATTATTTCTTTGCTGTTTTTACAATATATAAACCAACAAAAATGCTAAAAAGATCCTTAGGTAATAGCATTAGCAGCAGAATTTGTAGCATCCCACAGTTAAAAATCATATAAAATATTAACCCATTTGAAACATCCAATAATTCATAATCCTACAGATGGAAATGTAGCGCATTTAAACAAAATACCATCAAACAACACCAATAGTTTTAAAAGCACAATATCCATGAAAAAAGTGTCTGATACAATAGTAAATATCTAAATTATACGAAAAGATAATAAAGGTAAAGTCGTGTATCTAATACACATCACATTTAAAACAATACAATATCCATGTCCAGTGACATACTAAAGTAAAAGCCATAGCATGTCTAGTAGCTTCCATAGAAAAAAAAGTGACCAAAACCCATTTAGCCATATTATAGGTCTTGAGGCATAACTCCAAAAACGAAAAGCTCTAAAACACATCACAATTACGAACAAAATCCCTCTTTCTATTTTTAGGCATGTCGGCTTATAATTTCAACTTTTGTATATTTGTGATAGATAAAACAAAGATAATGCAACTTAGTCTTTGTGGAATAATTTTTCATATTTTCAACATACATATAGGTTGTAAGATACATCCTGACCACTCACTTTCCTAAACCATTAACCACATAACAAGACCCAACACATAACCCCTTGTGTTCCAAAGACAACTAGATACACTTAACAACAAAGTATTATTTAGTATTCTATTTTTAACACTTCCTCTTAATGCTTTGTTTTTGTATTCCCTACATGTCTCTTAGAAACTCAAACTTATTTTTAGGAAGTGCTTTGGTAAAAATGTCCATCACTTGATCTTCGGTCTTGCAATATTTGACTTGAATCTCTTCATCTTTCATGGCTTCTCGAATAAAGTGATACTTGATTGCAATGTGCTTAGTTCGGCTATGATAGACGAGATTCTTTGTCATGGCGATTACTGATTTATTATCTCATAAAATTGGAGTTGCATCACCATGCTTTTCACCAATATCTTCCATGTTTCTTCTAAACCAAATTGCTTGAGAAGTAGCCAATGATGCTAAAATATATTTAGCTTCAGCAGATGATTTTTTTTCCAGCTAATGATTGTACCACACTTTGTTGCGACTTTGACACCCATGAAATTACACTGAAACCAAGTGAGAATGCATAGCCAGAAGTGCTTCTCATATCGTCAATGTTTCCAGCCCAATCACTATCACAAAATCCAAGTAACTTGACATCAACTTTCCTTTCAAACATAATTCCAAAATCAATTGTTCCCTGAATATATCTCAACACTCTCTTTGCTGCCCCAAAATGAATTTGGCTTAGCTTGTGCATAAACCGAGATAACAAACTTGTAGCATACATGATGTCCGACCTTGTAGCTATCAAATACAAAATACTTTCAACCAAGCTTCTATAGAAAGATGCTTCAACTGCTTTAGTTCCATCATTTTTGAACAACTTTTCATTCACAACCAAAGGTGTAGCCTTTGATTTGTAATTTCTCATTCTAAATTTTTCAAGAAGAGTTTTTGCATATTTCCTTTGGCAAATAAAAACTCCATCTTCTTGTTGATAAATTTCAATGCCCAAGAAATAATGTAGAGTTCAAAATCACTCATTTCATAGCTTTTCGTCATCTCGTTTTTAAAATCTTCAATCAGTATTTTGGTCATTTCCGGTAAATACCAAGTCATCAACATAAAGAGACACAATGAGAATATCGGTATTACCTTGCATTTTGATGTACAAGGTTGGCTCACTTTTACTTTTTTGAAATCCCTTTGCATTGAAATAGGAATCAATCTCACTATACCATGCTTGAGGTGCTTGTTTCAGCCCGCACAAAGCTTATTTTAGCTCTTAAAATAAGCTTGTACACTTTTCTTTCTTCACAGTTGACCGCGAAACCTTGAAGTTGCTCTGCATAAACTTCTTCTTTTAACACACCATTCAAGAACGCTAATTTTATGTCTAATTGATGAAGAAACTAGCCCCTTTGTGAAGCAAGAGCAATAAGAAGCCTTATTGTATCAAGCCGAGCAACCAGAGCAAAAGTCTCTTGGAAATTGACACCGGGTTGTTGTGAATATCCCTTTGCTACCAGCCTTGCTTTATTTTTTTGAATTAAACCATCTAGATTAAGCTTCATTTTGTAAATCCACTTCACCCCAATGACCTCTATATTCTTTGGCTTTTCCACCAACTCCCAAGTGCTATTTTTCTCAATCACACAAATTTCATCTTCCATTGCTTTCATCCAAGCATCTTCTTTGATTGCTTCTTCAAAAGTTTTGGGTTCAACCGCATAGAAATTGCATCTAGCATACACATCACTAAGACTTCTCATTTTCCTTGGAGTTGAACTTGGATATAAAGTGCTTGAACTTGAAGAAGTATCTTCATTTGCTAACACCCCTTAATTTTTAACATTCTTTTCTTTCAAATTCCAAGAGTTCTTCTCATTAAAGAGAACATCTCTACAAATCACTTTGTTTCTCTTCAAACTAAAGAGTCTAAAACCCTTTGATTTAGAGTTATAACCCACAAAAATATATTTTTCACTACTTTCATCAAACTTGTACTTCACTTCTTTAGGAATATGTGCAAAACAAATGCACCCAAAAACCTTTAAGTGATTCATCGACGGCTTCCTTCCACACCAAGCTTTTGTTAGACATCTATTCATCAAGTAAACCGCCGTGTATATCACTTTGGCCCAAAATGATTTAGGTAAACCCTTCTCATAAACTATCGATTTAGCCATCTCAACAATGACTCTATTCTTTCTTTTGTCCACTCCATTTTGTTGTGGAGTGTACCCAACCGTTAATTGCCTTTCTATACCAATGTCTTCACAAAACTTATTAAATTCATTAGAATTGTACTCTCCACCTCTATCACTTCTTGACAGCTTAATGTAGTATCCACTTTGTCTTTCAACAAACTTTTGGAACTTCTTAAATACTTGAAAAACTTCAGATTTTTGTTTCATAAAATAAACCCAAGTCATTCTTGAAAAATCATCAACAAAGATTATGAAGTATTTGTTACCTCCATGAGAAAGTGTTCTTGATGGTACCCATACATTGGTGTGAACAAGCTCCAGCGGTGATTTGACTCTCCAAAATTTTTATTTTGGAAAAGGATCTCAATGATGCTTTCCAAGTGCACATCCTACACAAACTTCTTTAACTTCTTGTATAGATGGTAATCCATAAACCATTTTCTTTTGTTGTAAGATCTTCCAGCTTTGAAAGTTCAAGTGCCCAAATCTTCTATGTCAAAGCCAAGAATGATCAACAACTTCCATCTTCAAAGAAATATTGTTTGAATACCGAAAAATGAGAGAAAATTTTCTAATTTTCTCCATCTCAATTTTTGTTATAAATTGCTTTTTCTCCCCACAATCATAGATCATGCAGGAGTTGTCATCAAACACCACAGAGTACCTATGCTCTACAAGTTGACCAACACTCAACAAATTTTGTTCCAAGTTTGGTACTAACAAAATAACTTGGATGTATATTGTTCCTTTCTTTGTTTCAATAGTAATGGTTCTCTTGCCTTTTGCTTGAACCATGACACCATTTCCCATCCTTACTTGAAAATTAGAAGTGGTGTCCATGTTCACAAAAATATTATCATCACTCGTCATATGATTACTGCAACCACTATCAGTATACCATACATCACTCCTTTGCTCAGACATTGCTTGACAAGCATAGAACATGTTTCCACTACTTTTTTGCTCTTCAGAAAAATTAGCTTGTTGATTATTCTTGAACTGACAATATTTTTTGCAAATGACCAAACTTTTTGCAATTAAAACATTGAGGCATTCCACGAAACCAACAATCTTTATCAGCATGACTTGATCTTTTATAAATTTCACATTTTTGTTAAGTGGATTCTTCATTTGATCTTCTTTCAAAATTTCCTCTTCCTTTTCCTCTTCAATTTCTTCCACTTTCTCTTATAAATCTTCCCCCTCTAAAAGACTCACCTTTAGATTAATTAGAACTCGACGATTCATGACTTTTGCAATTAACATTATGCTTGGATTGAAAAACACTCTAAACATATTTTTCAGCGTGCCTACTCAACCTTTGGTCAAATGCTTTAATAGAACCCAATAATTCTTGAACACCCAAAAAAGAAATATCATTGGTTTCTTCAATGATGGAAACAATAAAATCATATTTTTCTAGCAAACTAATCAAAATTTTCTCAACAATTCTTGAGTCCAAAATTTGATCTTCATAAGTTTTTCTTTGATTTATAATCTCCATAAGTCTAGAGAGGAAATCATTAAGGATTAATTCTCTTTCATTCTATTATTCTCAAAATCTCTTCTCAAGGATTGTAGTTTTACAGCTCTTATCTTCGTAGTACCACGATACTCATCTTGTAAAGTGTCCCATGCTTCCTTTGATTTGTAGCACTGGTAATTCTTGGAAAAATTATATTCGTTACTCCTTGTTGAATCAAGTGAAGAGCCTTTGCATCCTTCTTCTTGTTTTCCTTTAATTGGTTCCTTTGAGCCATTGTCATCTGTGTTGCCATATCTTCGGTTGGGGATCTTCATATCCACTTTCAATCAAATTTCACAGATCATGAGAGAAATATAGTTTTCATCTTGACACACCAATAATCATAATTTTCACCATCAAAGACAGGAAAAGGAGGTTGATGTGCACCGGTAGACATTTTGATTCCACTTGCCATTTTGATCTTCTTCACTAAGACTTTGTTTATCTAATGAAAAATTTCACGCCCAACTAGTTAGAATCAAACTAGCTCTGATACCACTTACGTTGGCTAATAATTTCAGCTTTTGTATATTTGTGATAGATAAAACATAGACAATGTAACTTAGTCTTTGTGGAATAATTTTTCATGCATGTATTCCATATTTTTTACATATATATAGGTTGCAAGATACATTTGATCACTCACTTTCCTAGACTATTAACCACATAACAAGACCCAAGACATAACCCCTCGTATTCTTAAGACAAGTAGATACACTTAACAACAAAGTATTATCTAGTATTCTATTTTTAACAAGGCATAACTATGAATATCTTTCTCAACCCAACATCACCATGTAATAACTTGGTAGCTTTTGCATACACCATATCATCAATTTCCTCGAGAGAGTTCAAGACATCCATATAATTTTTCAACAACTTTTTATTTGGATTATAAAATGTTGTGGAATCACTCCCATTGTCACCACATGAAGTAGTCAATGCACAAACACTACAGATTTTTTTTCTTATAATTATCTGCCTCTACTGTCCAACTTTCACCAAACATATTGAATCCAGTTATGTAACGCCCAAAAATCCCCCTTGGACGACATAATTATTTAAAATCATTCACATCATGAGAGCGACTAATAAAATCTATAGATAAACGAGATTCCATTCATCATACATAATATCTACAACATCATCAAAAAGAATATGCCAAACCATGACCATTACATAAAAAATCAACATTTTTCTTTCAGCGAAAATAACAAAATATCATCCATGAATTGCCTTAAAATGCATCTCCTAATGTAGGAAATAAAGAGAGCAACTCTCGATATTCCCCTCGGGATCCACACTTCCATCCAATTGATATTCCTAAGCTCTCTACTCTTCGACTCCGAGTTCTTCCTCTAAATCAAAATCTGAGAATAAATATTGTTTGTAGGGGGTGAGCACTATGCTCTGTAGAAAAATTCTCCCAAACTCGAACAAGTTTTGAAAACAAATAAAACAAGTCGGTCTCATTTCACAAATATCATAAATAACTTTTGAAAGAAAATAGTGACAGTTAAACCGATATCAAGTTTAAGCAATATCAATAAAGTAAATGAAAAGTAAAACCAATTGCCAACAATAAGTTATTTCCAACCATAAACCATTTCTAACAAGTTCTTGTAATAAACATTTTTCAAAACAATAAACAATAACCCGCATTTTATACCATTACTCACAATGTACAATTGTCCACAATATATCATTTCCCACATTATGTATTTGTATATGTACTTGCATCTGTATCTCACGTATGTTGGTTGCTTCTCATGAATCTACACAAAGGAATATCAAGAGAAAATCCATACTTCTTGAAAAACTAGAGTTTGAATGTCAAGAACAAAGGAATATCAAGAGAAAATCCATACTTCTTTAAAAATTAGAGTTTGGATGTTAAAAACAAAAGTTTTATGGCTATCAAGCTATAACTTCCATCAAAACATAGTAAGATTTGCAAGAATATCAAGAAACAAGGATTTCATAACAATTATATATGATTAAGAGTCAAAACATGTATTTATATAAGTCCTAGCATCCATGAACAAGAGTGGAAGAAAACTCATACCTTCTTCTTTTTTAGTGTTCTTAAAAAACTTGAAGTTTTGATCCTCTTCAATGCGCAAATATTCCATTGATCTTGTGTTTTTCTCTTCTTTCTTCTTCTCTAAGTCTTCCTAGGGTTAGATATGCTGTATTGGAGCTAAGGGAGGCGGCACTATGTATTTATAGGGTGAGAAAGGAGTCCAACCGATGTAAATCTGATGTTCAGATTCGTTGCTTATGTTCGAACGTCATTGGAATTTGAACGTCACTTGCACCAAGTACTTTTGTTTTTCCATCAAACGAGAGTACTGAAATGAACTATCATTCGAATGGACTTTCACATTCGAACGGTTGTCGTTCGAACATACTTTCACGTTCGAACGTCATCCTATTTTTTGCTGGAACATTTAATGAGATTTTGACCTATTTAGAGGTTGATTTGAAAATTTTTCGTGAAATACACTTTTGTAGTTCTGGAAGTCTAGTATCTTATGTAAAAATTTCAACTCAAACGGACATCAGTGTAAAAAATTATGATCAAATTACTAAGAAAGTGTCAAATTCTTTCCTTCTCGAATTATATCTAAAATATGTTTTAACTCCAGAATACTTTTTAACTTCTCATACACCCCATATTACCTCTCCTAACATTTTTATTTATACTTTTACAATTTACATAGTTCATACGTACATCATTACATATATTAGCATTTCAAAAACATCATTACGTTACTATATAACGATAAGAATGTTGGGATTTACAAGATACAAGGGCACAAGTAACAAATTCCTTCTTTGCACACGACTACGGCTTGGAGTGGTAGACCAGTGTCAATGATCATTGCTAAATTGAATCTCATTGACATGGTCAGTATCATCATCACCACCATATTTTGGATCATGCATGGAGTCATGTTCATCTTCATGGTCAAATGGACCTTTGATGGATGGATAAGCATTTTCCCCAGTTGCCCTTGTGTCAACATAGATCCTACATAATTTCTAATAATGTGGGCAACCTTTTTTCTAAATTGTATTGCATGCTAATTGACCTAAAAACAACAAAAATAATGAAAATAAAAATTCCAATGATGCCACTCAATTTAAAATTAAAACACATATCGTAGTAAGAGAAACTAATTTGTCTACCTTGTACACAAAATTTCCATAAAAAAGAGTAACAATTCCTTATTCTGGATCCCAACCAATCCTAGTGGTTTCAGTAATTAAATTCTTAAATCCTTATAAACCTATCTCAACAAATTAAACTTGTTCTTAGTTTCAATTGCTCTATGATATAATTCCAACTTGCTTTGTTAAAAGGAGTTGTTGGTCTATTCTCCTTGCCAACCTCCTCATACATTATATCTTGTAACATGTCATTAGTCTCACATTTAAGATTTTATCCATCCATATGTAAAAGCAACACTCATAATTGAACATCTTAAAAAAATTTGTAATATATATATATATATATATATATTCTCAAATGTCCATTTAAAAACTTGATTTACATTTTTTTGCTCATTTTAAAATTTATAGATTTGATTCAAGTTAAGTAAATTTTTGTGGGAAGATCCCTATTTGTTTAAATACTATAAGGATCAAATAATAAGACGCTCTGTACCCAATTATGAAATTAGTCAGGTTGATTCTTTTTGTCATTTCTGAAGATAGTGGTGGACATTTTTCTTCAAAGAAAATCACTGCTAAAATCTTACAGTTTGGATATTACTATCTCACTCTCTTTAAAGAAGTACATGTTTTCTGTATAATTTGCAATAGATGTCAAAGATTGGGAAGTATTTTTAAAAGAAACACGATGTCCCTGAACCGTATTTTAATCATTTGAAATTTTTGACTGTTGGAGTATCAATTTTATGGGTCCATTTCCCTTTATTTTGAATTTTCATACATTTTAGTTGCCATTGATTACATTTCCAAATGGGTTGAGACAATTTATTATTGAAGTAATGATCACCACATGGTGCTTAAGTTTTTGAAAGAATATATTTTATCTCGATTTGGAATTCCTCGAGCCATTATAAGTGATGGGGGATGCACATTTTTGTAATCAGCTATTTGAACATTTGATGAAAAAATATTTGAATTCACATAAAGTAGCCACCCATATCACCTACAAACAAGTTGAAAAGCCGAACTAGCCAATCGGGAGATTAAATACATTTTGAAAAAAATGGTAAACCCAAACCACAAGATTGGTCCTTGCAACTGATTTATGCATTTTGGACATACCCCACTATTTTTAAAATAATTTTGGGAATGTCTTCATATCAACTTGTTTATGGAAATTTGTGTCATTTTCTAATGGAATTGAAACATATGGTATATTGGGTAATCAAACTGATGAATTTTGACCTAGACAAAGTAGGCACATCCAGGAGACTTCAAATAAATGAGTTTGAAGAATTACAAAATGAGGCATACGAAAATGCAAAGATTGCAAAGGCCCGGATGAAAATTTTCACGATCACAACAATATCAAAAAATCCTTCACACCCTCCCAGAATGTCCTATAGTACAACTCAAGCCTCCACTAGTTTCTTGGAAAGTTGAGGTCTAGGTGGACGGGGCCAAACATTGTTAAACAAGGATTTGGACAAGAGAACGTTGAAATTGAAAATCCGTCAAATGAGAACATTTTTAAAGTAAATGGTCAATGTCTTAAACCATTTTTGGAAAGATTAGAAGCACAAGTGGAGTCTATTATTGATTAATACTCAAATATAGCATATTTCTATACCCATTTTTGGACTAATTGTACTTTGATGGAGTTTAATTGATGAGATTTCAGGTCATAAAATGAACAAGGATTCAAGGTCATCAAAAAGAGCCATTGAAGGCAAAAACAGCTCATTTGGGAAAAAATTTCAAAAGCCTTGAAGAAAGAACCAACGTTCGAACGTCATAACCGTTCAAACAGTGGTAAGAAACCAAGCCAGCTGTTACAGACCACGAAACAGCCAAGAACCAAAGTGCTGAGGAACAGAGAAACCGTTCGAATGTTTGTAACCATCGTTCGAACGACCACTGGAGCAAGGACAAGATCAAACTGACTGAAGACATAGCGTGTTGCAGACTTGCAATCAGAAGGCCCAGGCACTTGAGTGCCACGTTCGAACGCTCCCTGGAATTATTGGAGAGACTGAGCAGTCAACCTTTGCTTGGACTTTGAGGGAGCTTTGTACAAGGGACCTGGAGGAAGATTTGCACAAAAGACCTGGAGGAAGATTTGCACAAGAAAATCACGTCTGACCTGAATGGTAGACAATGACAGCATCTGCCGTTGAACGATGTAGAGCAAAGACAGAAAAACCGTTTGAACGCCCAAACAGTTCGAACGGTGTGGACAGACTGCCTGCAGAGTGGTTGACTTTTCATTTTGACTTTGACGCTCAGCTCTATTCTTTTACCCCCTCCCCAACCTTCTCCTTGCCTATATATACCCTTAGTTTGGGGAGAGAGAGTGGGGACGTGGCTAAAAAAAACACTTGGTAGCCAATATTTCTCATTTGTAGTTTTTCAATTTTGTCTTAGTATTATTTCTTTGCTAGAGAGTAGGGAAGTTAAATCCCCATTCCTTTTCTTTCCGTTAATGCTTACATTTACAATTGCTTAAGAGTTGTAATTCATTTATTTACATTTAGTCTTTACGTTTATGTTCTTGATTTACATTTAGTCTTTACATTTATGTCTTTATTTACTTCGAGTCTTTACATTTATGCGTTTATATACACATTGTTAATTATGTCTTGCACTTTCATTGTTTGAGCTCCCTTCTTACTTAGAAGAGTGAAGCTCTTCCACTTTTCAAAAACTTTACCAAAGCTGTGAAGGGTGGAACGTGATTCACTCATCCTTCGTTGAAGATTAGCTCCTTCTTAATTATACTTTTCCTTTGCGAATTCCTCTACTTAGAGGGATGAGCATCACTCAATTTTCTAGCTTTACCAAAGCTATGAAAAGTGAGTAGTTTCTCATTCACTCTTTAGTAAGAGGTGAAGGACATGTAGTAATTATCCGGATATTATATGATGTTTTGTTCTAATGCTTAAGGTTTATATCCCCTTACTTATTGGATGGTTGATTGCATCTAGCAAAGCTAAGGTACTTTGTATAATCGAAGGTCTTTCTATGAGACGGATGACTCTTGCATGGAAAGACCCCTCGGTTTAAGACAAGTACCCCGGCTAGATCTTCATGACTACCCTTTAATCATCACCATTATCAAGCTTCATTTAAAAGGATGGAACATTGAAATAATGGTTGGATGTCACGTGGGAACACTTGCTTGTTTGTGGACGCGATAACTCTCGGTACAAACAATTCTTGTAAATTTCTATAAGACATTGGAACCATAATTTAAATTCTCACAATCCATCTTTATCTTCCGATTAACTTGCTGTTGACATGGAAGTTAATTGAGCTATCAAGCAAAAATATAATTTTCAGGATAGTTGACCACATGTCTCGATCCTCGAACTAAAGAGTGACTTCTCCGCCATTTGAATCAATCTTATATTTTGTCTTGAAAATTTCTTGGAAAAAATTTAATATTATGTTCAAGGAATTCACCCACATCTCACAATCCTAAAATCTCAAAGGTTACGATCAATTGGTCTCCTTCACCGATTACTTTGAAACACCAAAACTACTAGTTCCCTGTGGATTCGACTCCGGACTCAAACCAGATTATTACTACAACTTGACCGCCTGCACTTAGGTGTACACATTTCGGATCAAGTCAAATTTTTGGCGCCGTTGCCGGTGAACCTTGTAAAAGTGTTTTACAGGTAAAAAGTATAAATACCTTTTCTTTTTGTAAATCTTCTTCTGGTTACTGTAAATAATTTGTTCTTGTTTTCATTTATTTTATGTCTAAGAATGCTCCTCACTATAAAAATTTGCCGGCAGAATCTTCTGGATCTGTGAACCAATTTGAACCAAATTCACCTAGATCAATAGCAGACTCTTGTGAGCGTATAATGACAAACAATGAAAGAAACGGAGAAGTTCCTCCGAGGGATGAAAAAGTGCCTAATGTTTGAACTTTGCGAGATTACTTGAATCCCACAAGAAACAGTGTATCCTCGTGTTTTGTATTCCCTCCAGATGCTCCCCCCTTACTGTAAAGTCGGGGACAGCACAACTATTTCCTGTTTTTCATCGGTTGGAAACAGAAAATTCATACCTACATATGAAGGATTTCGAAGATAATTCTGAACTGGCCAAAATGAAACTTTTCCCTTTCTCTGTAAGGGATAAAGCTAAACAATGGCTAAATTCTCTAAAAGCTTTTTCTATGCCCAATTGGTAGACTTTTCAGAATGAATTATTTAGAAAGTTTTTTCCCTTACACCGGACTAATACACTCAAAAGACAAATCATGATTTTTACGGTAAAAGAAGGAAAAACTTTTTATCAAAGTTGGAAGAGATTCAAAGATCTACTCCAAGATTGCCCGCACCACTCTTTTGAAAATTGGACTTTAGTAGGATTTTTCTATGACTCCTTGCCAACTAGACTACGTCAGTTTGTTAAAATGATGGGGATGGGTAAAAGTTCGGAGGAGGCATTTAATTTCTTTGACACCATATCTGATAGTTCTCAGATGTGGGACTCAACCGCTCCTACCACTGTCGAGTCTAGACCATCCACTTCCCAAGGGGAAAAATATTTCTTAAGAGAAGATGATGACCTGAGAACAAAAATATCCACTTTATCTCAAAAGCTTGAAGCTTTAGAGATGAAAAAAATTCATCAAGTTGAAGTGGGCCCACCCACAGAAAAAGTGTGTGGGATTTGTGCATTGACAGGATATCCTACTGGGGAATGTCCTACCATCCCTGCATTCAAAGAAGTCTTGCTGGAACAATCAAATGTAATTTCTAATTTCCACAAGTCTTACAACAACCCATACTGTGAAACATACAATTCAAGGTGGCGAAACCATCCGAACTTCAGTTGGAGGGACAGACAACCAATTCCTATGAACCAATCACAAAATTCGTAACCACCACCTCAAGGACCTCTTGCATATCAACCATACCAACCACCGCACAAGAGGAACCTTGAAGATACACTGAACTAGTTCATGCAAACACAAATGAACTTCAATGCATAGATCACCCACTCCTTTGAAGATCTTAAAAGCCACATTCAAAGGCTGACACAATCCATGAGCACACAAGAAAAGGGCAAATTTTCTGCCCAACCAAAACCTCCACAAGATCAAGCTCAAGTTGTCACTACACTGAGAAGTGGCATGGTGATTGACAAAACTGTCATGGACATGCTATTTCTAAAGTCAAAATCTGAGTCAATCCCAATCAAATCAATAGTTGAGCTTGAACTTGTGGGTGGAAAAGAGCCCGAGCCTGTGATAGAACAAGAACCAGAACCTGCTAAGGAAGAGGAACCTTCACATCCAATTTCTGCTCCTTTTCCACATAGACTCAAGGCTACCCAAAATGTGAACCATCAGGCTAAAATTTACGAGCTTTTTAAGCAAGTTAAAATCAATATTCCACTCCTGGATGCAATCCAACAAGTACCATCTTATGCCAAGTTTCTAAAAGACTTGTGCACAGTCAAGAGAAGCTAAAATGTCCAGAAAAGAGCCTTCCTAACTGAACAAGCCAGTGCCTTGCTACAATGCAAAACCCCTCCAAAATACAAAGACCTTGGATGTCCAACTGTCTCATGTGTCATTGGAGATTTCAAAATAAAACAAGCGCTGTTAGACCTTGGAGCTAGTGTAAATCTGCTGCCTTATTCCGTCTACCAACAATTGGGTCTGGGTGAACTCAAACCCACTAGTGTCACACTACAGTTGGCAGACAGATCTGTTAAAAATCCTAGGGGCATTGTGGAAGATGTACTTGTACACGTGGATAATTTTATCATCCCAGTTGACTTCATTATTCTAGATACTCAACCAGCATTACATTCAGAGAATCAAATTCCTGTCATCCTTGGTCAACCCTTCCTAGCAACTTCTAATGCACTAATCAATTGCAGGAATGGAGTCATGAAATTAACCTTTGGGGATCTAACTCTTGAACTAAATATTTTCAATATTGCTAAACACTCAGGAGAGGATGAGGACGAAAGGGAAGTAAACTCCATTGAATCGTTGATACAAGAACATCTGAGTAATACATTCTGTGAAACTTTGACCGACTCACCTCTGATTGAGTCTGAATCAACTGAGTCAAATCCACAAAGTTGCCCAACTCATACTGTTGAAACATGGGTGCCCAAATTCGAGGAACTTTCACCAAATAGCACAAAGCCAATCTCATCAAGTGACAAGCCACCTAAGCCTGAATTGAAACATCTCCCATCCGACCTCAAGTATGCATTTCAAGGAGAAAACATGTCATACCCAGTGATAATTTCATCTAAGCTCACAAACTTGCAAAAGTCTAAACTGATTGAAGTTCTTAAAAGACATAAAAGCACCATTAGGTGGACCATCTCTGACTTGAAAGGTATAAGTCCGTTAGTCTACAATCATGCAATATATCTTGAAGAGGACTCAAAACTCTCCAGTCAAATGCAGAGACGACTGAATTCTCACATGAAGGAAGTTGTGAGAATTGAGGT
The DNA here is from genome assembly GCA_023539305.1 of Ilex asprella. Taxonomy (NCBI): domain Eukaryota; kingdom Viridiplantae; phylum Streptophyta; class Magnoliopsida; order Aquifoliales; family Aquifoliaceae; genus Ilex; species Ilex asprella. The sequence continues at coordinate 7,133,911 of CM042202.1, read as the reverse complement.
ACTCAAACTCCTAGATGCAGGAATAATTTTTCTCATCTCCGATAGAAAATGGGTAAGTCCAACCTAAGTTGTGCCCAAAAAGTCTGGGGTCACAGTGGTAAAAAATGATGTCAATGAACTAGTACCAACTCGAATTGTCACAGGATGGAGAATGTGCATTGATTACCGAAAACTGAATTCGGTAACTAGGAAAGACCATTTTCCTCTCCTATTCCTTGACCAAGTTCTAGAAAGAATTGTAGGCCATGAATTTTACTATTTCTTGGATGGGTATTCCGGGTATAATCAAATTGAGATTGCCTTAGATGATCAGGAGAAAACCACATTCACATGTCCCTTTGGAACCTTTGCATTTAAAAGAATGCCTTTTGGACTTTGTAACACTCATGCAACATTTCAAAGGTGCATGCTAAGTTTGTTTAGTGACATGGTTGAAAATTTTCTGAAAATATTTATAGACGATTTCTCTGTCTTTGGTGACTCATTTGATCTATGTCTGGCAAACTTAGAAAAAGTCTTAATAAGGTGTGAAGAAGCCAATCTAGTGCTTAATTGGAAAAAATGTCATTTCATGGTAACACAAGGCATTGTCTTGGGTCACATTGCATCGTCTGAGGGCATGAAAGTTGACAAGGCAAAAATTGATCAAATTAGAAATTTGCCAGCACCCAAGACTGTAAAGGATGTCCGATCATTTCTGGGACATACAGGTTTTTACAGGAGATTCATAAAAGACTTCAGTACTATAGCCAAACGCATGTGTCATCTCCTAAGTTAGGATGTAAACTTTTACTGGAATGAAGCTTGCCAAGAAGCTTTCGAGAAACTAAAGGGCATGTTAATTTTTCCCCCAATAATGCAACCCCCTGACTAGACTCTACCCTTTGAACTAATGTGTGATGCAAGTGATTATCTTGTAGGTGCTATATTAAGGCAAAGAAAATATAAGAAACCCCATGTAATTTACTTTGCAAGTAAAACTTTGAATGATACTCAAATAAATTATTCAACAACTGAAAAAGAATTACTTGCTGTAGTTTTTGCTTTGGAAAAGTATCGTTCTTATCTGGTTGGGTCTCCTATTATTGTTTTCACTGACCATGCAGCCCTAAAATTCTTGCTCACAAAGAAAGATGCCAAACCAAGGCTCTTAAGATGGATGCTCTTACTTCAAGAGTTTGATCTTATCATTAAAGATAAGAAAGGGGTCGAAAATGTGGTGGCAGATCATCTGTCTAGATTAACTTATGAATTCCATGAGGACAGACTGCCAATCAATGAGAAATTCCTGGATGAACAATTGTTCCTAATTGATGAAACCCCATGGTATGCAGACATTGCTAACTTCCTAGCTACTGGTACATTCCCTCCGTCATTCACTCCCATGGACAAAAAGAAATTTTTGAGGGAAGTTCGTAACTTCTTTTGGGAAGATCCCTATGTATTCAAATACTGTAAGGATCAGATTATAAGGCGTTGCATCCCAGCTCAGGAAAGAAAACAGGTAATATCATTTTGTCATTCTGAAGCATGTGGTGGCCACTTTTCATTAAGAAAAACCGCCACAAAAATATTACAGTGTGGATTTTACTGACCCACACTTTTTAAAGATGTCCATGCATTTTGTTTAACATGTGATAGATGCCAAAGATTAGGAAATATTTCAAAAAGAAACATGATTCCCATAAACCCAATTCTGGTGATTGAAATTTTTGATTGTTGGGGCATCGATTTTATGGGACCATTCCCACCTTCCTTTGGCTATCTATACATTTTAGTGGCAGTAGACTATGTATCCAAATGGGTTGAGACAATTCCATGCCGAAATAATAATCACCAAACGGTGATAAAATTTTTAAAAGAAAATATTTTGTCCCGATTTAGAATTTCAAAAGCAATCATAAGTGATGGGGGTTCTCATTTTTGCAATCGTCCCTTCTGAAATTTGATGAAAAAATATCTGATTTTTCACAAAGTTGCAACCCCTTATCACCCACAGACTAGTGGACATGCAGAATTAGCTAATCGGGAGATCAATTTAATTTTAAAAAAAATAGTTAACCCAGATCGCAAAGATTGGTCGTCAAGACTGACTGATGCACTTTGGGCATATCGTACTGCTTTTAAAATAATTTTGGGCATAGCTTCCTATCGATTAGTCTATGAAAAACCGTGTCACCTACTTGTAAAATTGAGAGATACGGCATACTGGGCCATTAAAGCAATGAATTTTGACCTGGACAAGGCTGGACTTTCAAGAAAACTTCAGATAAATGAATTGGAGGAATTGAGAAATAAAGCTTATGAAAATGCTAAAATTGCAAAGAACAGGATGAAAGTTTTCCATGACAAGAACATTGTACGAAAAATCTTTTGAACCTTCCCAGAAGGTCCTATTGTTTAATTCAAGACTACGCCTCTTCCCTAGTAAGTTAAAATCAAGATGGATTGGACCTTACATTGTCAAAAAGGTGTTTGATCATGGAGCAATAGAAGTGAAAAACCCATCAAACATTAATATCTTTATTGTTAATGGTCAGAGGTTGAAACAATTTTTGGAGGACTTTGTTAAAAATGTGGAAACCATTAATTTAATGAACCCCGAATATCCCTCCGAAAATCACGCCTGCTGATACTCAAAAGGATCGGATCAAGTAAAAACCCGACCCGAGGAGACACCATCATGAGACCCCCACCAAATTATTTTTGCCTTTCCCATCTATCTCCATTGAGCCCCCCACCACCACCATTTTCTTTCCTTCTTCTTTTTATTCTTCCTCTTCTTCTTTGCTTTCTATCTCGCTTCGTTCTTTCTTCTCCTTCTTAATTCTCTTCCCCCTTTGTCTGCAAACCCGACCATAACCAAGCAAAATCATGTTCACGTACCCAAAAGAGCATATCCCTATTCTGATGTTGTACATTATTTTTCTCCAGTTGTGTATGGGTATATTGCTACTTTTTGCAATCACATACAAACCTTACAGGCCTAATGGATGTCAAGATCTGAACCGAAAGGATTAATGGTTGTATTTGGATTTGTAGGTATCTAAAGAAGCACGGGTCACTGCAGTTCAACCTCATTTCCAAGATCCACACTGGTAAATTCAAAATATTGAGGACAATGTTCAGTTCAGGTTGGGGGGTGTGAGAACTTGAAGTTCATATTTTGCCTGTTTTTTATTTTTGTTGGTACCCAAGCCATAAAATTTTTTGTTGTTGTTGCCTTGCTATATTTGAGGGTCAGTTTAAATTGTTTTTGTGACTAGCAGACGTTAAAGAATCAGATAGTGAGTCTAGGAATCATGGATGTTAAACTTTTTTGGTTTAGTCTAGGAGCTCTACGCAATTTTTCATCAAATGTGCATAATGTGATCATGAAAAAAGCAAGACTGGTAAGAAAAAATGAGATCCGAGAGCAGCAAGTAAAACCCCTCTGTGGCAGAAGCACTTTTGCTAACCGCCAATGTGCCAAGAGACTTGGTGCCTGTAAACAGTGTGGTCGGGTATTTAATGATAAAAGATACAATCAGTGTTCTGAACCAATTTTTGGTCGCACACTCGATCGATTAGACTGGATAGTGAATGGGCAGAGTAAGGATTATTCTGACACACCATCCTATTCTAGTGTTATGCTTAACCGCTTTGTACGACAAGAGATTGGAAGAGTCACTGGTAGTTCAAGCTACACAGAAGATGACTCGGATTAAGATTGCGTCCTGATAAGCTATGGAAAAATTGTGTTTTGAAGAATGAAAGCCAATGGTCCGAATTTTGATAAATAGTGTGAAATTTTTGTAAATATGTTTCTACTTTTTAATTACTGCAATGAAAATATGGGCCGAGTAAGGAATGTCCCAAAATGCCAACCTCAAGCGTGGGTGGGGATTTGTCTTGAGACGCCATAAATTTTTAGTTGTGTGTTTAGCTTTCTCTGATTGTATATAGTGTAATAGAGAAAATTTTTATTTTTGATCCACCGTTCGAACGTTAGTTACATTCGAACGGTTGCTGCTCATAGTACTTTGCCGCTGATAACTTCTCTGATGGAAATACTATTGAAAACACAAAGTACTGAGAGCAACACATTTTTATTTTTTGATTCACCTTTTGAACTTTAGTTACGTTCAAATGGTTGCTGCTCGCAGTACTTTGCATCTAATGAACTCTCTACTAAAAACACAAAGTACTGAGAGCTAGCACAGTTCGAATGTCCATTAACCATTCGAACGACAGTTTAAACTCTTCATCTCACGTTCGAACGTTTACATAGTTCAAACGGTACGACGTAGAATATAAATACCTGAGCATTTGGTTCATTCAAAATACCTAAAATCTCTCCAACCCTAAAGCTCAATTCTCATTTCCCATACCTTAATCTTCCCTCACACCCCAAGAAACACCAATTCGAACTAACCCTACCCATCTCCAACTAAAAAAGCATCGATCCCAGACCAGGACCCCCAAAAATTTCAAACCTCCTCTAGACGGCCACCGTTTGAACGCCATGCCTCGGATGAAGATTCCTGCTAGGCGTGCTCCACCAGTGAACCAAGAACCCGACTGGGTTGAGGAGGTTATCCAAGAAGAGCAAGGCAGGGAGAAGAGAAAGAGGTATGATCGTACCAGATTTCCAACTGCTCTAAAAGCTAAAAGGTATGAGCAATTTTTTAGAAACCAAGTTGTGGTGTGTGAGAGAGACATTATAGTCTCTGATTTTGCTGAGTTGGGTCTGTTGGAGGAGATGGAGAGAAGAGATTGGATTTGACATTTGAGGAATGGAGGGAGGGCCATTGTTGACATGGTACAAGAGTTCTCCTCCAACGCCGAAATCTTCATTGGCGCCATACAAACCTATGTACGAGGAAACCACATCAAGGTGGACGAGGAGTATCTCAAGGAGATAAGACCAAAAATTCCTAGAGTGAAAAACCCCAAATACCCTCCAAAGAAAAAAATTGAGTTGGATAGGGTAGGCAAGGAGCAGACTCGGGATGCGAATTTCTCATAGGCTAGGAAAAACTTTTTTAAACAAGGAGAATTGATTGACAAGTATAGGATGCTCAATTTGATTGTGGCCTCTAACTTAGCACCTCTAAAAAGAAAGAACAAAATTTTGCCAGAAATGGCTCGCCTCCTCTATGCTATAGGAAAATGACATACCATCGACCTTCTCTCCCTGATCCTAAATGAAATCAAGAAAGGATGCAACGTGAAGAAAAGTGCATTACATTTTGGCACTTTGGTGATGGAGATTTGTCTGGAGAATGGAGTATGGGAGAGGGCCGAGATGGAGATACAGTTGCCAATGGGGCATCTTAACAAGGGCTCGTTCAAGAGAAACTGTGGGCATAATGACCCCTTAGCAAGAAGGCAAGAAATGCCACCAACTCAAGGAGGGGATGAAGTACAAGAAGAACTTAACCGTAAGGAGGAGAGAGAGATTGAGAGAGAGAGATGGATGAGGAGAGAATGCAGCCTGATCAAGCAGGGCCTAGCTCCAGCGCCCAGAGGTCCCTTAGGGAGATGATGATTGGGATTGAGACCAATCAAGCTGCGATTCTACGACAGCAAGCTGAGATCTTCAAACAACAAGATGAGATTCTTAGCTATATTAGGGGTGGAGCTAGGAGAGATTGAGAGGAAATTCCTGTGTTTTTGTGTCTGTTTGTTTACCTTTCTTTTGCTTAAGTTTGTTTGTGTGTTTCCTTTGATAGCTTCAAGTCTTATGCTGTTTTTCTGTTGCTTCTTTTGGATAAACTGGATCATCAATGATTGATTTACCGAATGATCATATTATATGAATGGAATGATTCAGTTTATCATTTTTTGTTAAAAGAATTTGTAAAATTGGCACTTTAGTAAAATTGACATTTTAACATGTGGATTTTGAGATTGTTAAAGTAACTTATCGCATGATCCGTTTGACACACATGTTGGAAATCTTGACCTTAGGTCACACTTCTTTTAACTGATATTTTTTCTATGCTTACATTATCAAATGAACATGAGTATTTGTTGTTCACAAAGTACACGATGATCAAACTCGAAAATGGAATCGGTAGATAACCGACATTCCCTGTAAAACCTGACATGATTAGTGAAGATTACAAAGGATACCATGGTTAGTTATGAACCTTGCGATGCTTCAGAGAGAACACCAACATCTACTCAAGAAAGGTTTTCTTTCATCGCCTATCTTTCAATAATCTCATTATTTTTTGTTTTGATTGATACAACTAATGTGATCTATTGACATATCCTACAATAAATACAGGCAAGACGACACATGCGTATGCACATACTTGAGAAAGGATCTTAGGCCATCTTTGGATCAATTTTGAGCCTCAGCCAATCCTTTCACAAAAGTACGACCCTAGTCAACCATGATTGAGCCTTCAAAATATAAATTCTTTTCCAAAAAGCCCATACGATGACCAAGCCACAAGGAAAAATATTTGACCTACCTTGCTATCTAATTTTCTTACACCCTCGTATAAATCTTAAGGATACAAGAAAAGCAAGGAAACTAGAAAAGAAACTGGGGGCTACAGTTCCACGAAAAGAAAAGAGGTAGAGAAACAGGGAATTTGCCAAGAAAGTAAAAAATTGGGAAAATGAAAGAAAGAAATCCCATTCCCAAAAGAAATGTCGAAAAGCCAACCAAAAGTGCGCTAAAGTGCATAAAAGAGATAGCATTTTGAAACTCCATTTACGTCATTTCGTTAGTCACTGACCTCTAGCCACATTACAATCTATAAAAGCCCTAATTGATCTCAAGTCTGATGCATATGCACGTTGTTAATCACAAGTCGGGGTATGTTATATAGCATTTTGTTATTTGTACCAATATTATTTCATGAGGTTATGCTAAGAGCATGACGAGTCTATTTGCTATAAAGTCTCACTCCTTTACTAAATTAAGCATGCAATTTCTGATTGACCATCTTCTGATTACATGCTCAGTGAGAAACAAGTCACCATAGTTAGAGTGAATCTTTTGATGAGAGCATCCCTATGAGAGATTTGGGAAGTCAAAACTATCCATGAAGGGTGATTAAAGTGGAAAGTTTGTTATACACCAATTCTTGTTTCTAGAATGACTATCCTACTAGAAAGGAAATTTCATATGCTAATGTGTCAAAAGCTGATTTTTGCATAGGGATAATACCACTGGTGAATAGCATGTGGACCTTAAAGTCAAAATTAAGGGATGGGTGTCTCAATGACCCTGATGATAATTTACTTTAATCAGCAATCTCACAGTTATATTTGTTCGACCGAAGTTTATGGGTAGCTTCACAGAAAATCTTCACGAGACAACACTCGTCCTCTAGGGTAAACCTAGAGGTTTAACGGCTTGTTACATAAGCTAAATTCAATCGGATAGCCTACAAAAATGGTGTTAGAAATATATTTACATTTTAATTGTTGTATTGCTAGTGACTAGCAATATCTAGGTTGGGGGGTGATTAATACTCAAATATAGCATATTCTTATACCCCTTTTCGGACTAATTGTACTTTGATGGAGTTTAATTGATGAGGTTTCAGTTCATAAAATGAACAATGATTCAAGGTTATCAAAAAGAGCAATTGAAGACAAAAAAAACTCATTAAGGAACAAATTTCAAAAGCCTTGAAGAAAGAACCAACGTTCGAACGTCATAACCGTTCAAACGGTGGTAAGAAACCAAGCCAGCTTTTAGAGACCACGAAGTAGCCAAGAACCTAAGTCTTGAGGAACAGAGAAATCGTTCGAACGTTTGTAACCATCGTTCGAACGACCACTAGAGCAAGGACAAGATCGGACTGACTAAAGACATAGCGTGTTGCAGACTTGCAGTCAGAAGGCCCAGGCACTTGAGTGCCACGTTCGAATGCCCAAACCGTTCGAATGCTCCCTGGAATTATTGGAGAGACTGAGCAGTCAACCTTTGCTTGGACTTTGAGGAAACTTTGTACAAGGGACCTAGAGGAAGATTTGCACAAAAGACCTGGAGGAAGATTTGCACAAGAAAACCACGTGCCTTCTGACCTGAATGGCAGACAGTGACAACATCTGTCGTTGAACGAGGTAGAGCAAAGACAAAAAAATAGTTTGAACGCCCAAACCGTTCGAATGGTGTGGACAGACTGTCTGCAGAGTGGTTGGCTTTTCACTTTAACTTTGACGCTCAGCTGTATTCTTTTACCCCCTCCCCTGCCTTCTCCTTGCTTATATATATCCTTAGTTTGGGGAGAGAGAGGGGGGACTTGGCTAAAAAAAACACTTAGTATCCAACATTTCACATTTGTAGTTCTTCAATTTTGTCTTAGTATTATTTCTTTGCTAGAGAGTAGGGAAGTTAAATCCCCATTCCTTTTCTTTCCGTTAATGCTTACATTTACAATTGCTTAAGAGTTGTAATTCCTTTATTTACATTTAGTCTTTACGTTTATGTTCTTGATTTACATTTAGTCTTTACATTTATGTCTTTATTTACTTCGATTCTTTACATTTATGCGTTTATATACACATTGTTAATTATGTCTTGCACTTTCATTGTTTGAGCTCCCTTCTTACTTAGAAGAGTGAAGCTCTTCCACTTTTTAAAAACTTTACCGAAGCTGTGAAGGGTGGAACGTGATTCACTCATCCTTCGTTGAAGATTAGCTCCTTGTTAATTATATTTTTCCTTTGCGAATTCCTTTACTTAGAGGGATAAGCATCACTCAATTTTCTAGCTTTACCAAAGCTATGAAGAGTGAGTAGTTTCTTATTCACTCTTTAGTAAGAGGTGAAGGACATGTAGTAATTATCCAGATATTATATGATGTTTTGTTCTAATGCTTAATGTTTATATCCCCTTGCTTATTGGATGATTGATTGCATCTAGCAAAGCTAAGGTACTTTGTATAATCTAAGGTCTTTCTATGACACGGATGAGTCTTGCATGGAAAGACCCCTCGGTTCAAGGAAAGTACCTTGGCTAGATCTTCATGACTACCCTTTAATCATCACCATTATCAAGCTTCATTTTAAAGGATGGAACATTGAAATCATGGTTGGATGTCACGTGGGAACACTTGCTTGTTTGTGGACTCGATAACTCTCGGTACAAACAATTCTTGTAAATTTCTATGAGACATTGGAACCATAATTTTAATTATCACAATCCATCTTTATCTTCGGATTAACTTGCTGTTGATACGGGAGTTAATTGAGTTATCAAACAAAAATATAATATTCTGGATAGTTGACCACATGTCTCGATCCTCGAACTAAAGAGTGACTTCTCCGTCATTTGAATCATTCTTATATTTTGTCTAGAAAATTTCTTGGAAAGAATTTAATATTCTGTTCAAGGAATTCACCCACATCTCACAATCCTAAAATCTCAAAGGTTACGATCAATTGGTCTCTTTCACCGATTACTTTGAAACACCAAATAGTTCCTTGTGGATTCGACTCCAGACTCAAACCGAATTATTAATATAACTTGACCGCTTGCACTTGGGTGTACACATTTTGGATCAAGTCAATTATCTTAATAGAACCACATTATTCTCCTTGAGTACATTTCGTTTGTAAAATGTTTGTAAATAATTGGGACTATTGTTTTTGTGGATTTTGCATATTAGGTTACATAGTGAACAACATTCCTTCCACATTACTTCTTCAAACATTTACTCCTCTTACGTTTTCACATGCATATTTTTACATTGAAGACAATGTTAAGTTTAGATTGGGGGTGGAAATAATTCACATGTTTATTTTTTTTGCAATAGTGTATTTTGAAAAATTTGCAAATCGTCTTTGTGACTGACAGACATTAAAGAGAACTGGATAGTGAGTCTTATTTTTTTTCAAAAAAAATGGACGAATTTTTGTTTTGTTTTAGCTTAGTTGTGCTACGCACATTCCCGATGGATATGCACTCCTTGATAATAACAAAAGCAAGGTTGATAATAAAATTAGAATTGCAAGAAAGTCAAGCAAAACCTTTGTGTGAAAAAAGTTCACACGCTAAGCGTCGCCGAGTAAGGCGACTTAGCAGTTGTGAGTGGTGAAGTCGACTTATTCACATGTGACAGTTTAATTATTGTTCTCAACCAATCTCAGGTCATGCACTTGACCGTCTCGATTGGATTAAGTATGGGCAGAGCATGAATTTTTCCAAAAGCCATCTTATTTCAGTCCAATGTTTACAAGATATGTGCAACGTAAGATTGGTCGATTCACCGAATCCTCGGGGTTAGAAGAATTAGAACAAGAATCAGATTAAAATTTCTCTTTTGTCATGGGCAAGAGTGTACATAACTTTTTAGGTGTATACAATTTTATTTGGATTTTGTCTTATTTTTGTGTGTTATTTTAAAATTTTTATAAATAGGCATGTTAATTGAGGTAATTTAGGACTTTTAATATGTTATTTTGTCTTTAATAAATATGAAAGTAATTATAAACTTTTATTTGCCGGATAAATATTGCTTTTAAAAGAGAGGACCAACATTCATGCCAGTAGGAGAACCAAAAGTTGGGAAAAATAGTGAGGTGGCACCGTCCGGATGCCCTTGCAGCGTTTGGATGATATTGCCTATTTATAAAAAGATCAGTTCGCAAAAATTGAACGGTCAAACACCCTCTCTTTAGTTTTTTTTTAAACACTAGACCTCAAAACCTCTCCCAAACCACAGATCCTCATTACCCATCTCATTTTCTTCAATTTCTAGCCTATCTAACACAAAGCCAAGGGATTTCAAGGAGATTTACCAATTGAAATCATTCAAAATCCACTTTTTCATCAAGAAATTGCAAGAACTTCCCTAGTGCCAAGGAAAAAATCCATTGCTTGCAAGGGAGAAGCTTCATCAAGTCATCCAAGGTGAAGAACACCTCAACCACCCCCAAGGAGTCCAAAACCGCAGATTCCTCAAGAACAACCACAAGATCGTTATGAATATGACCTCAACATTTTTGAAAATCTTGAACAACAACTCTGGTATGAATGCTACTTTGAATCTAAGACCTTATTACTGAAGGGGCTATAATATATGAGGATTTTATGCATTTAAGTGTTAGGTAGAATTTACAAATGTGGGGATAAACTGATTATAAGAAAACCGTGGGTGTGGCATATGAATGTTTGGTTAAAGAATTTTATAGTAATACACATATCATTGAGCACAGGAAGTTTGGCACTTTTGTTAGGGGGATTGAATTTCAAGTCATTGTGGCCATCATTTTTTATCAATTAAAGCTTATTAGAAGAGAGTTTGGTGCTCAGATCCCTCTTAATCGCCCTCACGAAATGTTTGCTATAGGTATAGAATTGACTGGTGACCCTGATTATGTTAGGAGGAGATATGAAAAATTTATCAAGCAAAGAGATTTAATAGATAAATATTGCATTTTGAACTTGATCGTAGTTGCAAATCTGATGCCTTAGTCCTAGAAAAATCAGATTTATATTAACAAGACCCGATTTCTTTATTCCTTCGGTGTTGGCCATATTATCGATCTTCCCACTCTAATTGTGGACCAAATGATCTTGACAGTTGAAAACAAGAAACCTTCACTACCTTTTGCTATTTTGGTAACTCATATGTGTAAAAGTGAAGGTGTTGTTACATATCCTATTTGGACTACTGTGGAGGGATTGGCATATTTGGATGCCACTTCATTGAAAAAAAGCCATGATGGACAGTAAGGAGGACCACCAAAAGCCCAAAAAATAGATCAAGGAGCAGGAATGAATTAGAAGGAATCATAAAAATATGACCCAACACTAGATGAGATGACTGATAGAGAGATACTAGTGAGTCTTGAGGTAAGAATGAGACAATTTGAATCAACTGAGAAGGAGATTCATGAAACTCAGAAGGAAATTCTCAACCGTCTGGGAAGGAGAGTTGGAGGACCGTCAGCATAGGCTTGCCCTAGTTCTTTTGAACCCTTCCACTATCTACCTTGTTCTTTCTCTAGACAGTTTACTTTTTGCATGGTGCATTAATTTTGAATTTTGGATTATTTGGTTGTTTTTGTGTAACACCCTGTATTTTCTTTTATATAATGTATAGATATAGGTAATAAAATATTTTTTGTGAAAATGAGGATATGTATAATGATGTAAGAATGAGTCACATAGGTTAAAACATTAGAAAAGAAGGATAAGGAGACAAATGGATTTGGGGAGTTAAGTTCAAAGACGTTGGGGATTGGAATTAGTTATTAGATAAATTTCTAAATATTTCTAGGTCAAAATAATGCTTCCACTGAATCCGGAAGGTCGAACAACCTTGGGAAAGGTAATAGGAAGTGCATTTGGAAACTTGGAAGACAGAGGAAGACTCTGTCTGCTGAGTGGTACCGGTACCGGATACCGGTACCTCGATTACAGAAGGTTTTTGGTACCGGTACTGGGTAC
>CM042202.1:6947139-7121495 GCA_023539305.1 Ilex asprella | reverse complement strand
GAAATGTAAAGGCCAATGATGGCATATTCTTTTGGGATATTTATGAAATTGTTATGAATTATGGTGATGAATACTTATTTCGTAATGGTTTATCTTAGTGTTCTCATGGTATGAATGGTTTTTGAATGTAATGCCGTCTAGGATGTATTTTGGGGTGTTACATTTTGGATTTGGATTAGCTTTGGATTTTTGTTAGTTTTGAATTTATGTTAGTTTGGATTTCTTTTGGACATCATGTAGGAGTATGTTTGTTAACATTACAGTTGTTTATCTTGAGATATATTTTATCTACAAATTTTATATTAAGATAATGTTACATGCAAATTACGTTGAGATTGTTTTGGCACTCTATCTACTTCCAGGTGTAACCCTATACAACTTATAAGGGGATTTTATGCTTTAATTATGTACTATTCCTATATTTTTATTGAAAACTTATCATTTTATGCACACTATGTTTTGCTATATTTCGAAAACCTTTTGAAAAAACATTGTTCTTTAGAAACATCCATATATAGTGGAGATGTAGATACCATGTGCAAATTTTGAGCTTATCTTCTTTGGAGATATTTTGAAAATTTTCTCAAGTAAGAATTTCAATTTAGTTTTAATCCCTTGAATAATCTCATTATCTTTGATTTGATTAGCACTTGTTGGGCAATATGTTGACTTTCCCCCTCACAAATTCATATGAGAGTTATGTATGGGTTTCACTTCGGAAAATGATCTTAGGCCATTTGTGATATTATTTGAAGCCTCGTCCTTTTCTTTTGCAAAATTATATCCTTAGTTACCCATGTTTGAGCCTTAAAATGAAAAATTCTTTTCTTTAAGCCATGTTTTTAACCAAGCCAATGAAAAAAATAATTGAACCTACCTTGGCTATCTAATTTTCTTGCACACTCTCTTAAAAGAGGATTATGTGGAGAATGAAAGAAGAGAAATAATAAGGTTTGAAAAAATAAAATGAATGAAATAAGAGAAAGCATGAGGTTTGAGAATAGAAAATGGATGAAGAAAGAAAAGAAATTTTGTAAAGAAAGAAGACAAATCAAGCAAAGTTTTATGCAAATTTTGGAAAAAGTAAGGGAAGATTGAGCATATTCCTATAAGAGGAAAACTAAAGGGAGACTGTTTGTATAATTTAAATATATTTGGATAGATTTTTGAACTCTTTATGTCTTTCATTTCATCACCCACTTACCCCTAGCCACGTTACAACCTTATGGTAATCCTTTTTTATTCCAGGATGTACACACATGTGTGATTCTTTCTCACCTAATGCATGGGGGATTGTTGATGATATTGCTTAATTCTAGTGTTGATATTCCTCCATTATATTATGCTAATGTGCAAATTTATTTCAAAATCGTCCTTTGAATTTTTACATGTGAATTGTTGTGCTTTGATTTACAATATTCTTATCACATGTAAACTTTGAGTAAAAAGTCACTAAAGTTTGAGTGTATTATTTGATGAGTGATTTCTAGGAAAAATGATTGACATCGAGGCTAATATTGTGAAGCCACAAGAAGACCTATGTTGATCCCCAAATTTTTGAAATAGTGAACCATGACACACACATACACACACATACACACACACACACACACATTTTTTTTTATAAAAATATGGTGAATAGTTGCACAAGTGGAGTATGTTATTCTTAGAATGAGTTGGACAAGGAAGAATTTGAGGGATAAGATGGAATGCTGTTATAAAAGATGGAATGATGTTATAACCTTGTGAAAAACATATAATATTTTGTCCTAACCACTGAAGTTTGTAGGTACCTTCACTATAAACCTTAGTGGTTTACAGCTTTTGTGTAAATAGGAGTTATATTACTAGGGACTAATAATGTTTAGATTGGGGTTGTGATTAACCCTAAAAGTTACCTTTTCTATATATACTTAATGGTTAATTTCATTAATTAATTAAGTTAATAAGTTAAAAGTAGATTATATTATTATTAATGAATGGAAAGTTGATTTTTTTAAAATTACAGGACCAAAAGAACGAATTTGGAAAGCTAAAGAACCAAGGAGCAAAAATTTGGAAATTTTTTAAAGAAGACCTCGAGCATCTGGATGCCCACACAAGTTCCAAGGATAACAGCAGCAAAGAAAACTTGAGGGTTACCACCGTCCAGATGGTGGTGGCTAGAGTCCGAATGGTACAAACCCACTTACAGCCTTACTTTTCCACCAAGTCATGGGAGGCTCTTCTTGTTGGACGCCTTTGCCAACCTTGCCACCCATGGAGTTCTATAAATACCCCACCTTCCTAGTTGAACTATGCTCAATTTTTGAAAGAAATTCTATCCCTAGTTACATTCTCTCTTCTACATTTCTTTTCTTACTCTTTTTACTTGGAGGGTTGAACATCTCTCACTTTTCCTAGCTTTGCCTTGGCCAAAAAGAGTGGTGGCGTTTCAATCTATCCTTGGGAAAGAGTTTAGAGCTTTTGTTTTAGTTTTCAATTCTCTTATACTGTATTTTCAACCTTGCCTAGAGGAATGAAGTTCTCCCACTTTTCTAGTTCATTTATAGGTATGAAGAGTGGGTAGTTTTTCATTTTTTCTTTAGTGAGGGGGAATGATTTGTGTAATATTGCTTGAGATATGATATTGTGCACGTTTTCTTTATGCTTTATTGTTGTAAACCTCCCTTAAATGATGGATGATACTTTCCTTTAATGTTTTATACTTTATATTATTAATTGTAAAACTTAGGTTATGCTCATGGTTTATGCAAGTATCGCGTTAGGTTTCATTTTCATTTCCATTCTATCTTTACTATTTCATGTACGTTAATGCATGATTCAATGACTTACTCAGCTGTGCATTACGTAAAGATTGAGAGATTGGGTATGGACAAGTTAAGTCTTGTCAAATCCAATGCTTTTGATTCTACGCATAAATTGGAGCTATGTTCAATCATACACTTTTTGATCAATTACCAAAGTAAATCACTAAATTCTTATTTGCACCTTTTGGTTTACTAAGGTAGTTGGTTGTTGTATGGTGCATAGACCTTCCGGTAAACCTGATGGTTGTTGTGTTATTGTTTGATTAGTTGTAGTGTGGTGTGATAAAAAACCTGTTTTGAAGCATTTTATTTTTCAATCACAAAGAACACACCAAAGTCCAATTTTTAATGATTTTTCTCTAGATTTAATTCACTTTTTCTGTTTAAGTTCCCACAGATAGCTCCCTAAGGAATCAACCTCAGACTCTGCCTAGATATATTTCAACTTGACCACTTATATTTGAGTGTGAATAATTAAGATCAAGTCAATCATCTCTACAAATTGACATAAACGAATGGGCAGAGCTGATGAGCATAGAATATTGCATATCATGTATCTCTTTTGCACACATTTATGTTTGTTTTTGTGGTGAAAATTGGGGAAAATTCTTTTAAACTCACATTTAATGGAGATTCGTGTGATTGCAGGTAAAGAGCTGGTTGTGTATAAAGTCTCCCATCAAGTTTTCAAAGGCAATGGGGAAGAAGGGAAGGCTTAATGGATGGCTCATGACATAAAAGAACTAAGAAAATTTCAAAGCAGGACAAAACCTATCGGTAGAAGTCAGTCAAAACCTACCGGTAGAAAATGCTTACTGGAATTCTTTTACCGCAGCCATGCCAAAAACCTACTGGTAGAAAATGTTTACTGGAATTCTTATACCGCATTGACCTATCGGTAGAAAATTCTTATTGGAAAAAACCTATTGATAGGTTTTCTGTCGTTCTACCGGTAAGGTTTGCCCATAATTGCCAGATACCTACTCATAAGACGCCACCTACTCTGTGGCCCACCTTTTATCATTCAAATCATACCTTGAAATATTTGACACACCATGATGTCCTCTTACACCCTAAAGTCATATTTGGAAGAGGAAAACATGAGAGAGGTAAGAGAGAGAAGAGGGGTGGCTGGTAAAGCATGGTAGAACATGCTTGACCTGTCTTTGTTGTTGAAGTGTCCAATATCTCCCCACTCATTGAAACTATGTTTTCATAAGATAAGGAGAGAGTATGCATGAAATTCAAAGTGGTCTTACACCATTATTGAGTTTTTACAAGCTTTTAGAGAGAGAAGTTCCAAGGAAGAAAATGAAGTGTTAGAGAGATAAAGTTGAGTTTTTACATTTCCTCCACCAATTTCATTGTAGTAAGATTTATTTTACTTTCAATCTTTCTCTCTTTCATTTTAAACTCATTTATTTCAAGTTGAATCAAGTTTAGCTTAATGTTCTTGCATTTCCATTTCTACAATTGGGTTTTCTCTTCAAGCTTTGTATTTTGGTTATGAATAATTTTGTTATTGTAGTTTAAACCTTTTATTGCATTCATACAAGTTCCATGTTCCATTTCACTACCATTTCTCTTTACGTTATGTTTGTTCTTGCTTTTGTTATGAGTAACTAGACTTTTAATTGGCTAATCTAAGGGGAATTTCCTCTAGTGTATGTGAAGTCGACTCTTTTTTATTCTTCCTCATAGTGTAAAGTGTTTGGTTTGACTAGGTTGATGGAGGATGTGATTGTGGGCTCTTGATACACCGTAGACTTGTCACGGGGTATGCTTCTGCCTAACACATCCACATTAGTCCCTCACTTCCTACGAATCAATCAAGTACCTAGACACCATTGGATGAATGAAATGAGTCGATTTTGCATTTCCATTGGAATGACCTCTATGAATTAGCCAACCTTGCTTTCTTACTTTTTTAGCCAAAACGCAACTTCACAAAACACAATTCACAAGATTTTTCAATTTTTATTTCATTACAAATCACCCTTAAAAAATATTTGACATTTCTTTCCTTGAGGAGACGACCTTGGAATACTCATCCCAAGTAATATTTTTCATGTAGGAATGTGACGATCAAAATAGACTAGTGAGGCGTGCCCTAGGACCAAACATGAATATTGACCAAGACCCACCTGACGGTTTTAGCAACAATTTTGGGGATGATGGTGCCAATATTTCAAGGGGCAGGTGAGTGCAAAACCCTCAAGTGCCAAACCCCCGAAGGCATTTTTTCCTCTGAGAAATGAAGGAAATAATATCCCAATTGATCCTCCAACGAAGTCAATAAGGGATTATCTCACACCAACCTAAAACACCACTCCTTGTGCATACTTCTACCCGTGTGAACCTATGACTTCCTTGTTAAACTAGGCATGTTGCAATTACTTTCTCAATTCCATGGAGTGGAACGAGAAAATTATTATTTACACATTAATGAATTTGAGAAAATTGTTGGAACCTTCATCAAAAATCATGCCATGGAAGACATGACACGCATGAAATTATTTCCCTTCTCCCTCAAAGACAAAGCTAAAACTTGGTTGAACTCGTTGAAACCCCAATCGATAAGTTCTTGGGCACAAATATTTTTTGACTTTTTAAACAAATTTTTTTTGGTGCCCAAGAGCACTACTCTTAAGAAACAAATTCAAAACTTTTTTAAAAAACCAAATGAACAGTTTTATCAATGTTGTGATAGATACAAGAACTTATTACACTCCATTCCACATCATGGATTTGAACCATGACAATTGGTGAATTTCTTTGATGAAAGAATTACACCAAGCCATCGACAATTCATCGACTTGATGTGCAATGGAGAGTTTATAAATAAGGATCTGCGTATTCTTGTATGTATTAGTGTAAGTTTATTCAATTGTATAACATAGTTAACTTGCACGTTAATCGCGAGTTAACTGAAAGATATCTTTATAAACAACAAGTAATGTTTCAGTGATTGAATGTGAAGCTATAAAGATTGAGCTTCCAATACTTGCAGAGAATCGTAAATATTGTTTATACCAAGGTCTAACTTGTAAATAAACAATCAAAAAACTTATACAAAGTAGAGTGCTTTGTAAAGTCATTCAATAAACCAAATAACGAGAAATGTAAAGCATTTAACAATAAAGAGGTGTTGAACAAATGAAATAATAAGAACATACTCACACACTCTTCACACTATACTAAAGAGTAAAGAAAAAGTAATCACCCTTCATTGCTATAGCAAAGCAAGAAGATGAGTAAGAAAAATTAGACAAAAGTCTCTAAAATACAAAAGAATTACCACTAGAAATGGAAGCAAATTAAAGTAATACAAGAGAAATGGGAGCTAAAGCAAGACAAAAAATACTCTCTAAGGTGTGTTCAATACTAGAGTTAAGGGGGTATTTATAGGGAAGGAAAACACAAAATTCAAAATTAGGAAGCCAAGTTGGGATTTAGCTGTCTAGCAAAAGTGTTCGAACAATATCAGTGGCATTCAGATTGTTGAAACTCTTTGTAACAAACAAAAAAAAGTGCCAGGATCTCTTGTTTTCTGGAGAGGTGTTCGAACAATGAATGAAAATGACTCCTACCACAAAACGGCTTGGCAAATCCTTGTCTAATTTCCTTTGACTTGGGAGGTGCATTTGGACGATGGCAGTGGCGTCAAGATGGTGGAAGTCTTCTAGAAGATGTTCCTTTTGACTATTTTGGCCATTTTCTCCACATGCTTTTGCCTCCAAACTTTGGTAAATTAATGTTTTACCCCTACAATTCATGTTATTATCCCAATCTACCCAATATAATTTAAATCACATTATTTATAATTAATTAATCATGAATCACAAGTAATAAACCCTTCCAATTGATATGAAAATGGAACTTTTGAGGGTTAATCATAGATCAAGCGTCAAAGCTACATCATTCACATGCCGGATGAAACTTCAAGCTTATGACAAAGGTAATGACCTAGATACCTAATATGAACCCTTAGGGTGTGTTTTGATAATGGGTTAAGATGGGTTAAAACCCATAAGGATAGGTTATTAAGATAGTGGGGCCCACAAATTCTTAGTTTGGGAAAATTTTTGGAGGTTGGATAACAATCCCAGGTCAAACCTTGACCTGGTTGCTACAGTTCAAATTAACCCTCCTAGATGGGTTAAAATTAACCCACCTTCCCCCTGGATTTAAATCCCAACCGACTGGATAAGCTGGATAATTACTTTTCTACCCCTCTAATTCTTTCTTCGTTTCAAGGCTGTGAAGGCAACGAGGACTGTGAAGGAAAGAGGCTATGAAGGCGACGAAGACATCTTGGTTGGTGGTCTCTGGTAAGTCTCTCTCTCTGTGGACCAAGATGGAAGTAGATCTGGCTCACTGTGGAGATCCAGATCTACTTCGATCTCATGGCTGATGGAGATCTAGATCTATTTGCCCCTCTCTTTCTCATGTCACTCTCATCCAAGCAATCACTGTGAGAGCTCGTGCAAGGGCTGTTGCATAGAGACGACGAAGAAGACGGAAAATGAAGAGCATTTGTGTATCAAAGCTTGCTTGACGAAGTACTCGATCAAAGAATTTTCTTAGATCTAGTTTCATTTTTTTTTTTTGGGTTGTGGGACTATAACTAAAATTATAACAGCACTTCATCAGGTTTTAGAAAAAAAGTAGATAACAAGATATGGTTCTAGCATAAAATGTCAATAGCATGTTGTTGAAAACTCTGGAGTATATCCTGTAGTAAATTGGCTTCTTTTCCTATCCTGAAATTCACTTCTCTGGCACTTGTATCTGTGTTTGTGCAAGGACATGAAGAATCTCCTTGATTTTGTTGAGATTAATAGTATAGCTTAGCAGTATTCCAGGCATATTGCTTAATCTGATACTATGGATACACTTCCTTGATTTTGTTAACTAAAAGACATAGAGCAGAGATACTCAGAACTAGGATTATGAGCAGATGAATTCAGTATGTACTTTTGCTATAAACTATGGACAGTTATGCATTAAAGAGCTGAAAAGCTAGCATATTTTCCACTGGCAATTTTTGCATATATTTGGTTTGACTATTGAGTAGAAATACCTTCCAAGATTGCCTTATATTGATATGTGGGGCATTCATCTTTAAAGCATCAGATATGTTGGAATAGGCCTGTACACAACCTCTAAAGCATCAGATACACACACTCACAAAGAGAGAGAGAGAGAGAGAGAGATTTGTTAATGCTGTCTAGTTTTTGAAAATTTTTATCCAGCGAAATTACTATCCACTAGTTTTCGATGTATTTTTACATTTAACATTTGTGTACAACTGAAAATGAGGAATGCGTAAAATTTCTTTGGAGTCCTATGAGTTTTTCAGTGTTTTCACGCCTCCTTTCTTATTGTAAAGGAAGGAATTGCTTTGAAATATACTTTCCCATGAGAAAGACGGTGACCACATCTTCAAATTTTGATGTGCATTAGTTTGTTTTATCCGACATATGGTTAGAGACTATTAGTTTGTTTCTGACCCAATGCCCGCCAGTAGAGTTAATTAATATCTTCAATATTCTGTCTATGTTTGGGTCTTAAAGGATATATTTTTATGATTTTTTTGGAAGGATAAAGATGTTAATTTGACATAGGGTACCATTGTGTTATGCTACAAAGGCTGCTATGTCTATCATTGACTAAAAGTGGAACTGAAGCATAGACTAGGAAAATTTTGAGCTCACTATAAAGAATTTCTTATCCTTTGTATTGCCATTTAACACATTTTTTTTTTTTTTGCTCAAACTCCCCCTTGATGTAATTGTGCTGAATGGTGAATGTAAAAATTTCCCAGACTTCTAGAATTTATTAATCATTTCAAATTTTCAAGCAGAGAAGGGTGAAACTCCTCATTGATTGCTGATCTTAGTTTAGGTCATAATTTGCTCGTTCCTGGATATTATCACGATTATAGGCACGTATCATTTTTAGGTACCTATTGTTCCCAGTTATGTACATTCTATTAATGATTCCATGTCGGCGGAGGAAGCCGCTGATGAGTATGGTTCCACAACAGGATCAGGCTGGGATGCCTACTGCAAGGCAGAGGAACGTAGTGATTGATCAAATGGCGAGGAGCTGAATTGTGAGGAGACTAAGATGCAGGAATATAGAGTGAAATGATTTTAAGCCATTTCTTGTATTTTTTTAGAACAATTTGGTTCATGTGTAGGGAGGCAAACTGCTTGGCTAATATTTTGGCAAATTGGTCTGTCAAGCAGATTTGTTCTGCTGATTTTGATTCTGTATTTTTTCATGACTGATAAATGGGGTTTGTTTCTTGTAATTTTTTTGGCAAATGAAATAAAGTGTAGATTTATTTGAAAAAAATAAAACAATATTATGCTATTATGTATTGACTACTCTGTGGAGTTGAGTCTGCCTTGCGAGGTTGCTGCTGCTTTGAGGAAGCTGCTGCTTTGGGGAATACTCAATCTGTTGCTACTGCTTTAGTGTTGATTTGCTGGAAATTTTGAAGATGGAAAGATAGCTGGAATGGAGCTTATGAACTGAATGGTTTTGCTTACTAAATGGTTTTGCTGGTAGTTTTTTGACATTTTACTTGATAAGGCGCCTGTGCCTTATTTTTAGTTTGGTTTAATAAGACAGTTTTGTCTTGTTTGCTTCTTGTAATGACTCTATTTTTTGTAAATAAATAAATATTTTCTGTTCAAAAAATTGTTTGGAAAAAAATATAAATTTATTAGGGTCAAATGGAATTGGAAGTAATCCATGTTTAGCTTCTAGGTGTTCTCCAAGGAAAAGATTTCCTAAAACCATTTTGTGTTTTCAATAACATATATTGAGCCATTATCGGACCCCTCTTGAGCAACACCCTTTATTGCTCAAGAGGGCAAATTTTTCACTTGGTTTTGTGTTTAAAAAACCAGTAGGGACCGATATATCCTTGCTAGCTTGTGCTATAGTGGTCTCTTCATGACTTAGGGAAATCAAAAGGGAAAATACCACAGAGGAGGATAATGCTCACTTTATGAGCTCACTTGAGTGGTCCCATGACCTCGCTCTATGATTGCCCTACCACTGACGAACGGTCATTCGCAAATTTGATTTTTCGTATTGGCTAAGATTACCCTTGTTTATGACCAATAAATAGGGAGTTTCTTTCCTTCAGTTAGGGTAAGCCTCTTATAAGCCTTTTGAGAGAAAAAACTCATATTCTACCTAGAGAGCTTCCACCACACCTCGAGATCCCTAAGACCACAATCTACCACTAGATATTCCTCCCAACCTCACAACTTGGTGTTAAAGATCTTGATGATTTGAAACAAACTCATTAGTGTGTGTGCCACTGGGAATTGTTGGCGTGCCCAGAATTGCTCAAGGCCAAACAAATTGTGCAGCGGGTAATTCAAGTGAAGCTACACAATACATCAGAAAAGGACTTTTGATGGAGAGATATGTGAAGGAAATGAGCATCTAACCTATCACACCTTATCTTGGAAGATTGTACATAATAGTCTATCTCCAATGGGTGGACCTCTTTAGCAAACCTAGAATTAGTTATCCTGATCATAATCATAGATAAAATTATAATAGAATTACCACCATAATATTCCCACAAAAAGATAACCACATACACACCATTACAACTCCGTCTTAGCAATTACAAGAAACTCACATTGTCTTACAACTACATGAAATTACATGACCAATAGTCTTTCTAAAAATTTACTACAGATAGGCACTCCTGCCAATGACCTCAATCATCCTGACACATGAGTGGATTTCCCAAAAGGTTTAATTACCTGAAAACAAAATTGTTGGGGGGGGGGGGGGGGTTGACCACAACACCCTCAATGAACGTACATTTTCAAACTGATAATAGCGAAAACATACCTTGCACACTAGCACAATATCTTACTTATATCAAACATTATATCTATGTAGGTATTAGCATGAAATCCTTACCCCTCAACAACATTCTATAGGTGTCATTAGAAAAAAATTCACGAGCCATCAAATATATAGCTTCCACATATTTATACATATTATGAGTGCGTAATATTTCATATTTAACGGCCTCATTTCATGCGTTTTAACTCAACTTTGTATTTAATTAGTTAGACTTCGTCCAATTTGTGAATCATTTATAATTTTTGATGTTGCAGGTAATCATAGAGTAATTGATGGCTTTTGGAACCTTGAAACTATGTGTTGAAGAGTGATGAAGACATGAACACATTACATGAGGATTTGGAGGCTTAAAAGTGAGAGAAATCAAGGAGGTATCAATACTTGATAACATAGGTACCGGCAGCCACACCATCTTGTATCGCTACCTCAATATTTTCATTTTTTTACCATGATCCATTTCGATTCTGAAACAGCACAAAAAATGAAAGTTTTAGATATGGATGTCTTCTATATTTTGTAAAAATTTCAGCTCCATTGGACGGTGGGATCAAAAGTTATGGCAAATATATGAAATCTAGTCCTGAGCTAGCATCCCTTTTACAACCTACCGGTAGAACCTTAAAACCTATCGGTAGAAAAACTTACTGGAGGTTTTCTACCAGTAGGTTTTTGACGTTCTACTGGTAGGTTTTGACCAGAAGTGATAGACACCTTTCCGTACGACTCCACCTCCTTCGGGGGCCCACCTCTTGTCATCCCAACCATACTATGACATCTTTGACATACCAAGATGGTATCTTACACCCTAAAGTCAGATTTTGAAAGAGAAAAGCAAGGGAGAGGCAAGAGAGAGAAGAGGGGTGGTTGGTGAAGCATGGGATGTGCATGCTTTGCTTGTCTTTTCTTGTTGAAGTGTCCAATCTCTTCCCACTCATTGCAACTCAGTTCTCATAGACCAAGGAGGGAGTATGGACGAATTTTGACCAAGATTTACAATATAATAAATATTTTGCAAGTTTTTTAAGAAGGAGGCTACCTAAGCTTAGGAGTAGTATAGAGAGAAAAATTCCAAGGAAGAAGATGAAGTTGCAGAGATAGAAAGTTGGGTTTTTGCATTTCCTTCACCATTTTCATTGTAGTAAGCTCTATTTTTCTTGTAATCCTTCCCTCTTTCACTTTAAACTCATTTATTTCAACTTGTAATCAATTTTAGCTTAATATTCTTGTACTTTCATTTCTACAATTGAGTTTTCTCTTTAAGCTTTGTTTTTGGGTATGAATGATCTTGTTCTTGTAGTTTAAACATTTTCTTGTATTAATGCAAGTACTATGTTCCATTTCACTACCATGCCTCTTTACATTAGGTTTGTTCTTGATTTTACTATGATTAGCTAGACTTTTAGTTGGCTAATCCATTGGAAACTTCCTCTTGGGTATGTGAAGTCGACTCTCGTTCATTCTTCCTCGTAGTGTAAAGAGGTTTGGTTTGACTAGGTTGAGTGCAGACGTGGTTGTGAGCTCTTGATACGCTGTAGAATTTTCACGGGGTATGCTTGAGCCCAACACCTCCATATTAGTCCCTCACTTCCTATGAATCAATCAAACACCGCGATACCATTAACTGAATGAATTGAGTTGATTTGGCATTCCCATTGGAGTGACTTCTATGGATTAGCCAACCTTTCTTTCTTGTATATTTATCTAAACACAACTCACCAAACCGAAATTCAAAAGACTTTACACTTTTCATTTCTTTTCAAATCACCTTTTGAAAATATTTGACATTTCCTTTCATGAGGAGACAATCTTGAAATACCCATTTCAAGTAACACACGACATTGCAAGTCTCTCCACGCTTGTGGAGCACTTTTGCACACACACGCTTTTGTTCATCTACACATGGTTTTTTCCTTTTCTTGCATTGAACCTGAGGGAGAGTGACACTCACCTACTCGTATAAGCCATATACACACTCCCGGGTTTGTGTTTGTAGATTAGGGTGATTCTCCATCCAAGCAACATACCCGCCACTAAGGCCACAACTTAGCCATTTAGGCTATATCTCTCATTCAGGCATAATTCGCCACTAAGACAACACATTCACCACTAAGGCAAACAATTGCCCTTTTCGGTTGTACTAGTTAATAGGTTATTTACACATCAAAAGTTTCTGCCTTCGTATAATCATTATTAATTAATAATCTACATACTCATTCAACACCAATAATCTGGTACTAGCCATAGAGGCTAAATTTACTACCTTCAAACCACATACTATATTTAATTCAATAGTCATCATGCACACATCATATCACATAAGCATATTCTAGCCATTATCAATCACTTGAAAATGCACTCACCTTAAGTCCAATAATATGATAGTTTAATTTCTAGACGAAACCTTAGGCATACTCGATGTAGTTGTTGATGTCTCAGCTCCTGTCACATATCATAGTAAACGACAAATAAGTATCTTAACATATACACTTGATATTAATCATGCATGTAAAAATGAACACTCATGTTGATGTTAATGTTGTGTCCACTTTCTTTCCCAAGTGGTGTATTTGAGATCCATTAGATGCCTTGATAAGATTTTAAAAGAGTTGAATAGAAGCTTAGAACTCAACAACATAATAACCCAAGTTTATACCTGATAAACCGGTTCAACATGCTCATCAACTGGTTGAAACCTATCTAGTACCTCGTTCAATCGGTTCAACACATGCTTCAATCAGTTGAAACCCAACCAAAACTCTGATCAACCGAATGAACTATATTCCAAAGCCTAGAATTCCATTTCAAACTTCATCTTTTACCAACAAAAATCAATTCTAACACCACCTAACACCTACCCATACCTCAAAGATACATTTACAAGTGTAAAAACATATTAATTTGCAAGGTGACCATTCGAACGGTGCCTTTGATGATAAGAGCAGCTATTTGAACGCATGGCAGCCATTCGAATGCTTGTGTGGTTAGTGTTGCCTCCATTCGAATGCAAGACAGTTGTTCGAACCACCTCTTCGATCAATTTAGCAAGTTTTCTTTGATTTTAGGGACCTATAAATACCTAGTGACTTCTTTTGGGGACTAGTTTACCTATTTTCCATCCTAGTAAACCCTAGATAGTTGAGAGAAGGTAGAAGAGGAAGAAAATGGAGGATTTTCACATCGGAAAAAGAATCAAACATGTTAAAACTACACATAAACACCGGATTAAAGGTAGTGGATTCTACTAAAGTTCTTTCTTTGAGACTCATGGCATAAATTTGTATGTTTTGAATCTTCTTGACTTTTATATGTTAGATAATCGTTCATTCTTAATTTTTTTCAATTGACATATGATTTTAAACAAGATACATGCCTTGTGCTCAAGGAATATTATTATTAAACCACAAGTTTTATTTTAAAAAACCAATTGATTTCTGATTTATAAATTCCTATGGTTGATTAAATTTGGTTTTCAATCAACTACTTGTTCTTTTTTCAATAAATTGTGTTTTTTGGCAAAACTCAAAAATTTGGATATCAAAATTGTTAAAGTTTTCTTGATATGATCTCTTGCATATTTTAAATTCATTATTCTTGTACCTTGAGAATTGTGAAACTTTTGTTACATGGATTTGGATGGAAATCCTGATTAGTTGAATATTCATTTTGATAAAGTTATAGTTTATCATCTCTATATGATTTGGGTGTGATGGAATTCAATTGCCTTTGAGAGCTGTCGTAGACTGTTAGAGGTTAGTCTATCCTAATAGGGGGTGAGAGGGTTGCCTAACACTTACAGCGGATTATTTTTTGTGAGAGCAACCATTATTGTTCACGTAGGTTCGAGGCTGAGGGATTCTATATCTTTCCTAGGAAGGATTCATCAATGTCGTGGAAGACGGTATACGCCCTTCCTAAAATGGTTTATGATTTGGCCCTGTGGGGAATGATTGAGAATGTGTGGTTGTGGTGTGTGAACGAGGTAGAATCGTTGTACAGATTCATGAGAATCAAGTAATATACATGAGAATATGAGATGATGTTACTGGGTTATTAATTGATTCTTTTAATTATGACATGTTTATTCCTGGTATTAATTTATTGTATTTTGTACACTTGAAATCTTTATAACTGTCATTATTTTACTTTTAAACATGATATATATGCTATTTTTGAAAAAAAAACTTGCCTTATTTTTACTATATTTAAAACCTTGTCTGGATTTGAGTGG
This sequence comes from Ilex asprella, assembly GCA_023539305.1. NCBI lineage: Eukaryota > Viridiplantae > Streptophyta > Magnoliopsida > Aquifoliales > Aquifoliaceae > Ilex > Ilex asprella. The sequence continues at coordinate 7,106,549 of CM042202.1, read as the reverse complement.
GAGTTCCTACGGGCATTTTTGCTCACCCCCTAGAACAACACACTTACAAATTTTTGTATAGAAGAGGATGTGGATGTGGATGTACAGGTTGACTACGAGGCTGTGGAGAATCAAGATGTGGACCCTGTCTTAGAGGAATAGACTTGTTTTATTTCTGGGTTTAGAGTTTGAGAGATTTCTATGAAACAATGTTTCAGCTAGTTTTAATTATTTCGCTGCTAGATACTATTTGGTTTTGAATTCTAAGTTGGAGAAGTTACAACGTTTTATTGTCTTATTATTTGTTGTTTAATGGATGGATGATTGGTTTATTAATTTAGCGGTTATATTTAGTTGTTCTCATGGTTGAATGGTTTGTAAATAGTAATGCCATCCATGGTGGATTTTAAAGCATTACAAAACCCATTTTGTCAAACCCTCACACCGAAAATTTAAAAACAAAAATTCAAGCTTAACCACTTAACCAAATCAAAATCCAACAACATCAATGAACTTCTAACATCGTAATTAAGCTAATAGTACACATTTAAATGTTCAAGGATGCTTCCCAAGATAACCCAAAAAATCAAGTGTATGTTTTTTTTCTTTCTACACTTCTCCCTTTGCTTCTTCCACAATTTTCCTAAGCTCTTAATTCCGCCCACTGCTAACTAACCTTCATGCAACTCAGTGAAAGGCATCCAGCCTTGGAGAGCTTCTAGTCGATACCTTGCCATGCAATAATGGTGGAGATGCTTCCAAGGGCATTCTGGTTATTTCACCCTTTTGGCCAAAGTTCAAAAATTAATTAAATTTTTTTGTTTGGTTAAAATTACACATTCATTAAATCAAACACTAGAAAATTATTCATTTAGTTTTTTAATACCAAATTGACCTCCAATTTGACCTACTAACGTGACTCCCACATCGTTATCATCTGGCAAGCACTAACCCTAACTTGCCTGAGTTCACATGCCACATCATTCTCTCTTCACAAGTCATGCTTCTGCCCTCTGTTAACATTCCCTTCAACCCCAAAACACCAACACACCCGTCCAACTATCCAGCATCTGAATCCCTAACCATACACATGCACTTATTCCTAATCCAGTTCTTGATCGCCAAATTCCATATCGTTATAGTCTACCTACATTAAAAGAAATTTCATCATCAAAATTTATTCTACTTCATAGTTATATCCTAGCAATACAAATCAAATATAATTAGTCCTTAAGAATAGAATACAAATCTCGCCCCAGTAAGTATCCTGATTCACAGTCATTTGGTACACCTGTCCATAACTCAAATTCCCTTGATCTCCATCAGGTTGGTTTTATAAAGTTGTTTGACCTTGCCCCACTTTTGATCGTGATCCCTGACCTTGCTGAAACTGTGGGTTATTCATTTTATCACCCTGTTTTTGCTATTACTTCTAGATCCATTTGCTACTCCATTCTTCCCATTATTCTTATATCAAACCCACACGTATTGATGATTTATCTTTCCCCTATCATATCCATATGATTGGTTACTTCGCCGTTGAGATTGTTTACTTCCTATTTCCCTCTGGTTTATCTCTTTTTCTATTATACACACCACTTCCACCAATTCAATAAAAATTCGTATTCTCAAAGGGAAAAATCCTTCCTTTGACTGTACTGTTCAATCCAAGTGCAAAGTGTTTTGTCTTTTTAACTTCATTGGCTAGATATTCATCAGCATGATGTGATAATTAAGCTACACTTATTCCACCTTGTTTCAAATTTAAGAACTCTAACAAAAAACCATCTCTAACACTCTTAGTAAAATTACTTACCATTGACAATCATCACAAATCTTTCCCAATCCATGGCTTCCACTTGATCTCTCCCTTTAATAAGATCCTGCTAATGATCAGGCTTTGCTTCAAACAAATATGTTGCCAAATCTACTATATATCTTGGAGCTATACCCATAGCATCCATCACCAAATATCTTGTCGTAACCACTTTTCAACTTCTAGTAATTTAGTAGTTCCTTGAAATAGTGGCAGACGTTGCTTAATAAATTTCTCAAAATCATCATTGCCAATTCTCAAGCTCTCCACGATAATTTCCATGTTGCTCCCAATCATTTACCCTAATAAATATTGGATAATGGTTGACTTCTACGTTCTTTACCCCTTGCACGTACTTGGGTTGTGCTTGTACATTTCTCAAGTTTTCAGCTAAATCTGTTGTCTGAGTCTAAATTAGTGTAGTGAGCATATCTAGACAATGAAATAGTTGTTGTAACCTTCATTGCACAAGTACAACAGTATTCTCATTGAGTTGCTTTGGGTTTTCATTCTTAGTGGATGTGCTCACCTGTTTTCCTTTCCTCCCCATGTGTTAACCATTTCCTAACCAAATCACAAAAAATATGTGATTAGTTCCTTTAATAAACTCAACTTCAATATCTCAATTATCAATTAACCATAAGATATACTTCAAACAAAACTTTCAGGACTTTAGAATTCCTATTTAAATACTAAATTACTTATTACGTACATTACCCATTAATTACCATACATTCATAGATAATCACACACATACCCATGATTAGTGTGTAATATTGCATATTTAACAGTCGCATTACATTCATTTTAGCTTGGTTTTACAATGATTTATTGAATTTTAATTGAATTTGTAGATTAATGGAGAAGTGTGTGCTTGTAGGTGATCAGGATATAAATACAAGATTTTAATCACTTTGTAATGTTTTGTAGACAATGGGTAAGAAAGGAACACAAGAGATGATGGCTCAACAGTGATGGAGTGCAAAAAAATCAAAGCAAGCAAAGAGGTACCGGTACCTGTGTGAAGAACTATCAGTACCTCTGTTCACTGGAAGCTAAGTATCGGTACCTCAGACTATACCTGAGCCTTTTCAAAATTGAAGAAGGGAAGAAGGTATTGGTATCTTCATAACTAAGTACCGGTACTTGAGCTCAGTGGAAGTGGGGTACCAGTACCTCATCACTTGGTACAGGTACCTAAAGCCCAGGAATGGAAATGAGTAAGAAAAATGTTAAAACTCTACCTTTCTCTCTCTAGAACTACCTTAATCTTCCTTGGAGCTTCTCCTTCTAAAAGATGAATGTAATGTCCAAAATAAAGTGTATTTTCGTTCATCCCCTTCTCTTTCCTCTTGAGTGTGCTGAGCTAGGTTGCTTTGGGAAGAAGTTGTCCAAAAAGACTTCAAAAGTCAGTCAACAAGCATGGCCCCTTCTTTTTCCAGCCACTCTCTCTCTCTCATCACTACCCCTTCCACTTTTTCATGAAAATAGGTTGAATGTAGAGGTTAGGAGGCCATAGTGGAGTATTGAAATGGTCAAAACAATGATTAGATAAAAATAAGTAGAACCTTGTTGCTCATGGAGTCATGGAGAAAGTAATCTGGGAGTTATGTACTTTGGGTACCGGTACCAAGTGATGAGGTATCGGTACGGTACCTCGATGGCAGTAAAGCTCAAGTATTGGTACCAAGTGATGAGGGTACCAATAACTCCTTCATTTTTTCCATTTCCAAATGCTAAGGTACACGTACCAGGTACTGATACCTATGGTCTCAGGTATCGGCACTTGTCTCCCAGTAGACTCAGGTACCGGTACCTGGTGATTAAGGTACCAGTACCACCTCTGCTTTCTTTGAATTTTTTGCATTTCATAGTTATGAGCCATTTTTTGGAATTTCTTTCTTGCCCATTGTCCCCGATCACATTGCAAAGTGATTAAAACTTGTATTTTCAATTCAATCATCTGCAATCAATACATTTCTCCATTAATATCCAATTTAGTCAAACTCTCAAAAATGCATGATAAAAAAAAAAAGCTAAAATGAATGAAATGAGGTCGCTAAATATGAAATATTACGCATTTATCACACCACTCTTGGCACTCACATGCATTCCAACATAACCGTCAAACAAATACACAAGGAAATGAATCAAGTAACCCATACATCTTATTTAGGTACAAAATATTCATATTCCAGTAGACTTTCACATCCCACTCAATCCACATATGTACAAATCAGTTTTGAATCCATACCATTCTAATCCCCCACATTGGTGATACTAGAGGTATCAGAATCTATCTCCGACTCCCCTGCCAGTACCTCTGGTTCTATCTCAAGCCATCCATTCTTATTATTGGGCACCTGCGAAATTCTACCATTTCTTTCAAGATATTTAGCTCTCCAAACCATTTCAAATTATGCATCCAACCTATTATGCAGAAGAGTTTGTCTTCGTTCAGGTCCCAACTGCCACCAGTTGCGAGCTATCTCTCAAGTCTCCTCCATGGCTAAGCACAATGCTCCTGCATGAATTTTGATCCGACGTCTCCTTTCTATCTCATGGCTTTCCAATACACCCTAAAGGATATACAACTCATCCCAATGTGCTATAACTTTAATTATAGCTTCCAAGCATCAATCTCAAATTTCAGTAGACCATTAAAACAATATTATAACCATTAGGTGCAGATTTGATCAATAACTAAACATATTAAATAACCCAACCATATAATTTCATAGATAGGAAACTAAGTTGATAATTTATCCTAAGTCAGATTTCTATATACACACAAAACAAATCTGACATTCAGAGCCCAAAACTGTACTCTTATTTCTGTACACATGAGTACCCCCTTCTCATTAGTCTAACCCACGTCTTCTATACACCCTATCCACACAGTCACAAACCATGTTCATTCCCTATTTTCCTCTTCATGTTCCTTTCCTCCACAATACAATTATTTGTCCTATCTCTACCCTCAGATTCCTATGAATTAGTAGTAGAGATCCTTTCTCTCTTAGACTATCTTGCCAAGATTTGTGGCCACTGACAAGCCCTCTGTTTTTCTAACTCCACCAACATAATCTGATAGCATCTCTCATTCTTTTCCACACTCAAAGCATGTTTCCCCATCCTAATCAACCTTGTCAGTCGATAGTGCACTAACTTTTTTTGCTCCCTAGGTTGTAAATATAGCCAAGTACCTGTTACCTCCAAAATATTCTCTCATATAACTCGTACAACCTCTGTATCAACAGTATCCTCGTATGTTTGGACCACTTGTACATATCCTTTACCATCCCAGCAAGACATTTTTCCTATAAAACCCATGTTAATAAACAGTTAGCAATAACATAGATATAATATCAACCCCTTGTCACACCCCAACTTAACCCGAGCATGCAACCTATGCTACCTCGAACCGCTCAAATATTTAATAATGTGAGAGTACTACAGCGTAGCATAGTAAAACAATCCACTCAAACTACATGAAGCACACTTCATATACTCAGATATAAAATATTTCATGTAACTATCTTGTTCCACTTTTCCCAGGCTTAAAGTTTTATAGTATTTAACCCAAAGTTTCTCTTATTACATATATATAGGATTGCAACACTAATACGTAAACTGATCAAGATTCTAAGCAGCTACAATTTACAAACTCCTTTGCATCTTGCTAATATGAAAAACGACAATATTGTAGGGTGAGCATAAAAAACTTAGTAAAGTAACTCAATGCTATAAAAATGAGCTTTCAAATACATAGCTTGACATGATTGGGAAAAGAAAAACAATCATTTGATACAAATATAAGAGAAACATTGTAATTTTAAGTGAAATAGTAACTGTTAAGTAAAATTGTAAAAGAAATTTCAGAATATCATATATAGTGCCACACTAGTGAGCTATCATCCTAACAGTCCACTCTGGGTCAACATGATCATCTAAATCAATCAAATAAACCTTTTAGGGAACTTCCACACCAAGGAAGATGCACTTCTTTAAGTCAATTTGGTACACAAGTTTGAAGACCAACAAGGCCACCTAGGAATTTACCAACTCAATGAGAAACCCTCTGCCACTTGACTTGTGTGCCCTTTTATCTCACTAAAAAGGATCTCAAAGTTACATTCAATACAAACAATATAAGTAATACGATCATTTCCAAAGCATTACACTCAACAATCCTAATCTGGGCCTGATTTCTAGTTAATATTCAAACACCAAATCATATATTTTAAAATATGCTAAAGCATCATAAATAACATATAAAATAATTTAAAAGTAAGTCTAAAAAGCATCACCTGTCCCGAAATTGAGAAGCCCTACCTAACTCGATATTTGGATCTAAAATGACTAAAAATGAAATGGTGTTATTTTTAATGAAATTTCATACAGGTACTCAATTTAACTAATTAAAAATAAATAGAAAATTTATTTGAAAAAAAATACCCAAAAACTGGGTCGAATTTACCTTGGACGGAAAAGTTGACTTTTTTCACCATGTTTTGATCCGGTATCAGATTGACCTTGGATTTTATGGGAACCTCCATAAGGATCTTAGTGTCATAACCCCCACCAACTAGGGATCCACTGTACCCCTCACACTTCCTCATGCACCGATGGTGTAAAACCTAGGAAATTTAAAATTTTATTTGAGAAGGGCAAAAAGGTACTTAGTAATTTCGGTACAAGCTAAAAAATCGATTTATTTAGAATTTAGATGATGAAACAGAACTCACCGTTGGATTCGTCTTGTAAAATCTAGCTACCCTTTCAATTTTCGTTGAATTTTGAGACAGTTGGTTTTTTATATTTTACAATGTGATTGGGTGTTGGGCGACTAAAATAAATACGATCAAATTTTATTCGCAAAACCCAGGAAATAAATTTTAAGTTAGTTCAAAGAAAATATATTGAACTTGAAACGTGATGAGATTTAAGTGATTCGAGATAAAATCGGATCAGAAAAAGACATGATGTGTGGCTTAATGAGAGCCAAGCATTGGAGAGTATAAAAAGGAGGAAATAAGATTTTCCCCCATTTGTATTGCTGAGTTTTTTGGATTGAGAGAGAGAAAGAAGAGAGAAAACTCAAGGTCTCCAAGCTTTTTTCTCCAATCTAGGGCGATCCGTCCTTCGAATTGCTTCGAGCCAAGAACAAAAAGTGATCTATGCGACGAGAGTGATGAGTACATAACAAAGATCACGGTTTTTGCCAAAGTCTCAAGAACGATATTGTTGGGATCAAAACTTTGAAGTTTGATTTGGGTATTTTGGAGCTTCAACTACATGGTATTACACTTCAAGATGTAGGGTTCCATTCCTCACAAGGTTTATTTTCAACCTAAGGTTGTATATGGAATGAGTAGCATGCTTAGAGATGAAATCTATTTTTTAAATACTTCTAGTGCAACTAGAGTGTGGTAAATGATGTAAGAATGTACAATACCAATTTTGTATAATTGGGTTTCTTGAAATTGATTGTATGAAATTTCTTGAGATATGTGATGAATGAGGCATGCTACGTGTTTACATAATTTTGAGTCTTTTTGGTATTTGATAAAATGCCTAAGAGGATTAAGTATGTCATTGCTATAACATGTTTGGTGGAGATAGGTTGTGGAAATTGTATATGTTCATATATGCTCGTGATATTATAGATTGTAATTGCACATTGCATTTGCATTTGCATTGAAACGGGTAGTATCGCATTCATGAGCATTGAAATGAGTGTGGGTGTGTGCACATATGTGACGCCCCAAAATTTGGGGGTCCTTTGATTATCCATCAACCCGCGGAATACCCGTAGATACCGAGTAACTCGATATCACACCGTTATGCCCCATTTTACTGGGATCCATAACTTAACAAAATTTGAGAAAAGTCCCCTTCGTACAGGGAGTTCTACCCAAAACCCAACCTGTGCAATATAACTTAACATGACCCATCCGAGGCCCAATATAAACAATGACCGTACCGGGTCTATTTATAAATAAACATTGGCTACACCTGGTCCAATTACGCATACTTATATCCAAAACAAGCAAGGTTACTTTAACATTAGTCCATATATGTTCTATTACAATTAATTTGTAAAATCTGCATGCCAAAACTAAGTTTTTATAAACTTTTTACAAAAACTCAAAATAAGACCACAAGTCGGCCCCCTTCATGCCTGATGCTCTCCAAGTGAACCATCCGCAGGTGCAAACCTCACACCTGAAATGTTTCCCGTATAGGGTAAGCCAACGCCCAGTAGAGTAAATCTTACAAAGGCTACTCCCCCCTTGATGCTCATGCTCATGCAACATTCATTTACAATATATAAACAATCATTCCTTATAAGGATATGCATTCTAAGTTGGAATGCAAAAATACAATGCCATGAAATGAGATGACACTCACTCATGCACTTTAACCCGAGTCTTCACCGACTCCCACTACACGATGCAATGCCAAAGTGTTTCATTCCATCATTTATGTACATATCAAATGACATTTTAAAAACTAGGGTCTTTCCTGGGGATGGAAGTTCATGGATTTACACCAAGGGTCATCCAAACCCATACACTTTATGGACTCTTACACCAATGGAGTGCATTTCCCAAATCACCAGGTCTTGCACCCGAGAGGTCATCATGCCTTTTCTTGCTAACCCCAACCCAATTTATTATGCAACCAAACGGCTTAGCTAGGTCTTCGACCCAACTTTTTCCAAGCCATCCCGTCAATCACCAAGTGTGGTGTTGACATCAACCATGCACACACCCATGTGATGAGATGCTTCCATTCATATGCAATGCTATGTCCCATTGCACACAACATAATGCTCAATATGCCAAGAACAACACATGAACAATTTCAACACATCCATGGTAAATTTATGTCCTAAGCATATAAATACCATATTCATCTCAATGTTAATATATCAACACATTCATATATCAACAAGCACATTCAATCATAAATCATATCATAAGCATATGATTCCACAAGTTATCACATAAATTAAGCATGTTATTTCAATTCAATCAAAACAACAATTTCCAAACACTCAAGGCATTTCACCAAACACCTTCAAGGCATAATTTTTATAACACATAGCATGCCTTCACTTTCACTAAGTAACATAACAAATCACATGTAACTTCCATATACCACAATCAAGCTAGCAATTAGCTTAAGCCATTTCTATGCTAAGTTACATAATAAATCACATGTAACTTCTATATAACAAAATCAAACTAGCAATTAGTTTAAACCATTTCTATGCTCAATTTTCCATTTCCATAACATAAACATACATATATATCAATACATAAGTTATATATGTCAATCACATAATAACAAGTTACAAAAAAATTTCATAAGTAACTTCCTTAGACCAAATTTAACAAGGAATTTATCTCGGTCATTTCTATATTGCTTTCATGATTCTCATGACTATAGACAAGTCATAAGAACTCTATACATCTAACCATTACTTATGACACTGTAGGTTAGAAATGAACCAAGGTAGGAGGGAACCCTTCATCTTGGAACGTGAGATGAAGACTAGAGCTTCAAAACTTCATGAACACCTCAAGATCCTTGATTTATCCAATATCCACTCTTTGGATCTTCAGCGAAATCCTTCGTTCTTGGTACGTATGCATATCCCTCGTTGAGGAGATGAACTTTGCCTTTTGATTCGACGAATTCTGACGGACGGAACCCCCGGAATCGGAGCAGGATGCTTGAAGATGAATTTTTTTTTCTCTTGTCTTGGACGGCTGCTTACAGCTAATGGGGAGATATTTTTTCTCCCCAAAAAGAAGATTTAAAGGGTATTTGTAGGCGTAAATGAGCGGTCCACATCGCACCGCATATTTTTGACTTTTGGGTCCGTTTTTCGTCCCGAAATGATTCATTATAACTCGGATTAAGTTCAAATTAATTTTATTTGAATTTTAATTTAATTTTAAAGAAATTTTAAAAAATTTATTTTTGGGGACCTTTAAAATGTCATTCACTACGTAATCGCCTCGAACGACGTGTAAAAATCAAACTATCTCGAAATTCGATGAAATTTATTGTGGTAACTAGATTTCGCGATACGAATCCAACGGCGAACTCCGTTTTGTCATACACGGTCTAGAGAACACGGATTTTAGTTTTTTCACTATAGTGACAAATTACCATTTTACCCTTATTCACAAAAAGTTTAAATTTACCCAGGTTTTACATTCTTCCCCCCTTAAAGGAATTTTGTCCCCGAAATTCACACACACATACACATGTAACCGCATGCATATGCTACAGTTATGTAATAGTAAATGACTAGAAAAAACGTACCTCTATCCTCAAACAAGAAAGGATAATTGGCACGTACGGTGTCCTCGTGCTCCCATGTCGCCTCTTCCACTCCTCGGTGCTACCACAACACCTTCACTAAGCTCACGGCCTTGCCTCACAAAACCTGATCTCGACTATCCATGATACGCACCGGTCCTTCCTCGAAGGTCTCATCCACATCCACAACAAGCTCGCCCTAGTCTACCACATGAGTCGGATCAGGAGTATATTTCTGGAGTATGGAGGCATGGAATACCGCATGAACACCCGATAAATTTGGTTGCAACACCAATCGGTAAGCAACCGTACCAACCATCTCAAGTATCTCAAAGGGCCCGATATACCTCGGTGACAGCTTTCCTCGCTTGTCGAACCTGACCACTCCTCTCGTAGGCTTCACCCTCAAGAAGACATGATCTCCCACCTCAAACTCTAGAGGTCGCCGCCGTCTATCGGCGTAGCTCTTTCGCTGGCTCTGAGCCATGAGAAGACGCTTCCGTATCAAGCCCATCTTCTCTTAGGTGTCTCTAACCAAGTCCGGACCCATAGAAGGTCTCTCTCCAACCTCCGTCTAACAAACCAGAGATCGACATGGCCTCCCATATAGTGTCTCATAGGGTGTCATCTGTATGCTCACCTGATAACTATTGTTATCAGCCAAGGGTAAATGATCTTCCCAGCTATCCTTGAGATCTAGGACACATGCTCGTAGCATGTCCTCTAATGTCTGAATGGTCCTCTCAGACTGACCGTCCGTCTGGGGATGAAAAGTAGTGCTCATCATCAGCTGTGTCCCCATGGCTTGTTGAAAACTCTCTAAAAAATGAGCCATAAACCTGGGATCCCGATCTGATAAAATGAGCCATAAACCTGGGATCCCGATCTGATACTATACATACGGGTACCCCATGCAACCGGACAATCACTCGTATATATAACTTACAGAATTCCTCTAGTGTGAAGGTCATCCGCACCGCCAAAAAGTGTGCCGACTTAGTAAGCTGGTCCACTATAACTAATACCGCGTCATGCCCTCGCGATGTTCGTGGCAAGTGAGTCACAAAATTCATCGTGATATGCTCCTACTTCCACTCAGCTACTTCCAAAGGCTGGAGTAACCCTGCTGGTCTTTGGTGCTCAGCCTTCACTTGCTGACACGTAAGACATTTACTAACAAAATCTCCAACATGTTTCTTCATTCCGCTCCAATAATACTGACGATGAAGATCATGGTACATCTTCGTGCCACCTGAATGCACAACAAAACGAGAGCAATGGATCTCCCTAAGGATCTCATCTCTCAGATCTGGTAACTGAGGAACCACAACCCTTCCTCGATATCGAAGACTACCATCTAAGTGAATGGCCTAGCCCTCGTCACCTGTACCTGCCTGTACACGGTCCCGGATGGACAATAGCTCTGTGTCCTGACTCTAGGACTCAATCACCCTGCTCAGTAAAGAAGGCATAACCACTAAACTTCCCAAAGTACCCTGAGCCTGACCCATATAATGTAGCCCAAACTGTTCCACAGTCTCAAGCATTTGACACTCTCAGGAAGCCACACTAGCTACAACTCCTCGTGACTTTCGGTTGAGTGCATCAGCCACCACATTTGCCTTACCGGGGTGGTAATGCAAAGTGAAGTCATAGTCCTCTAGATAATCCATCCACCTGCGTTGCCTCATGTTGAGGTCCAGCTGTGTAAAGATGTACTTCAGACTTTTGTGGTCCAAAAACACCTCAAACTGCTTGCCATACAGGTAGTGACGCCAAGCCTTCAAGGCAAAGACAATGGCCGCCAGCTCCATGTCATGTTTGAGGTAATTCTGCTCATGGTTCTTTAACTGCCGAGAACCATAAGCCACCACTCTCCCGGACTGCATCAAGACACATCCCAGTCCATCCTTCGAGGCATCACAATAAACTGTGTACCTCTGTCCCCTTTTCGGGACTATCAAGATAGAAGCTGAAGTAAGCCTCCTTTTTAGCTCCTGGAATACCTTCTAGCAAGAATCATTCCACTCGAACTTGACCTCCTTCCGAGTCAACTTGGTCATAGGTGCAGCCAATCGGGAGAAGTCCTCAATGAACCTCCGATAGTACATTGCCAATCCCAAGAAACTGCGTATCTCGAAGACTGATTTTGGCCTTTCCCAATTTATGACTGCTTCAACCTTCTCCGGGTCCACGGATACACCCGAAGTCGGCACTACATGTCCCAATAATTTCACCTCAATTAGCTAAAATTCACACTTGCTGAACTTGACATACAACTGATGGTCTCTCAATACCTGGAGGACAATCCTCAAGTGACCCTCATGCTCCTCCACAGAGTTGGAGTAGATCAAGATGTCGTCCACAAAGACTACAACAAATTGATCAAGGTAGGGTTGGAATACCTATGCATGAGATCCATGAATGCCGCTGAGGCGTTCGTCAATCCGAATGGCATCACTGTGAACTTGAAATGCCCGTACCGCGTCCGAAATGCCGTCTTAGGGATATCTGCCTCCCTAACTCTCAACTGATGATAACCGGTGCGGAGATCTATCTTGGAGTAGACCCGTGCCCCTCTTAGCTAATCAAACAAGTCATCAATCCTCGGCAAAGGGTACCTATTCTTGATAGTAACCCTATTCAACTGCCAATAGTCTATGCATAGTCGAAGGGTTTTGTCCTTCTTCTTTGCAAATAACACCAGAGCACCCCAAGGAGAGGTACTCAGTCTAATGAACCCCATGTCCAACAATTCCTGCAATTGGACCTTGAGTTCTTGCAACTCAGCAGACGCCATTCTATGTGGAGTCATAAAAATGGGCGATGTACTAGGATGCAACTCTATAGTGAAGTCTACATCCCTATGTGGAGGTAATCCCGGTAGTTTATTCGAAAAAACATCATAATCACTCACAACCCCAGGTAGACCCAACTTCTGTCTCACCTCGTCCTCTAGTTGCCATCCCTACACACATAAGATATCAATAGGCCAATAATTTAGTATCCCAAGGTTATGGATCAAAATTGAAACGTTAAGAATTTTCTCATTATTCCCCTAGTAGAACATGAGTTACATACTAGTAGATGCTTAACCCTTGAACCATCCTGTTCATCCCTTATTTTTTTCCTGAACCCAAGGTTATGTTTTCTAACTATAGTGTTCCTCTTTTCCATATACCTTCTATCATGTATATAATTCAAACAATAAGTAACACATAACATGTAGCAAGTAGAGCACATCACATGAAATGCGTATGGAATGCAATGGTCTAGACCCATGCCCATCAAGCCCTTGGTTTATCGTAGACCTAAGCTCTGATACCAAGCTGTGACGCCCCAAAATTCGGGGCTCTGTTGATTACCCATCAACCCGCAGAATACCCGTAGATACCGAGTAACTCAATATCACACCATTATGCCGCATTTTACCGGGATCCATAACTTAACAAAATTTGGACAGAGTTTCCTTCGTACAAGGAGTTCTACCCAAAACCCAACCTATGCAATATAACTTAATATAACCCATCCGAGGCCCAATATAAACAATAACCGTACCGAGTCCATTTATAAATAAACATTGGCCACACCGGGTCTAATTACGCATACTTATATCCAAAACATGCAAGATTACATTAACATTAGTCCATATATGTTCTATTACAATTAATTTGCATAATCTACATGCCTGATGCTCTCCAAGTTTTTATAAACCTTTTATAAAATCTCAAAATAAGCCCACAAGTCGGCCCCCTTCATGGCTGAAGTTCTCCAAGTGAGCCATCCGCAGGTTCAAACCCCACACTTGAAATGTTTTTCGTATAGGGTGAGCCAACACCCAGTAGAGTAAATTCTACTAAGGCTACTCACCTCCAGATGCTCATGCTCAAGCAACATTCATTTACAACATATAAACAATCATTCCTTATAAGGATATGCATTCTAAGTTGGAATGCAAAAATACCATGCCATAAAATGAGATGACACTCACTCATGCACTTTAACCCGAGTCCTCACCGACTCTCACTACACGATGCAATGCCAAAGTGTTTCATTCCATCATTTATGTATATATAAAATGAAATTTTCAAAACTAAGGTCTTTCTTGGGGATGGATGTTCATGGACTTACACCAAAGTTCATCCAAACCCACACACTTTATGGACTCTTACACCAATGGAGTGCATTTTCCAAATCACCGGGTCTTGCACCCGAGAGGTCGTCATGCCTCTTCTTGCTAACCCCAACCCAATTTATTATGCAACCAAACGGCTTAGCTAGGTCTTCGACCCAACTTTTTTCAAGCCATTCCGTCAATCACCAAGTGTGGTGTTGACATCAACCATGCACACACCCATGTGATGAGATGTTTTCGTTCATATGCAATGCTATGTCCCATTGCACACAACATAATGCTCAATATGCCAAGAACAACACATGAACAATTTCAACACATCCATGGTAAATTTATATCCTAAGCATATAAGTACCATATTCATCTCAATGTTAATATATCAACACATGCATATATCAACAAGCACATTCAATCATAAATCATATCATAAGCATATGATTCCAGAAGTTAACACATAACTTAAGCATGTTGTTTCAATTCAATCAAAACAACAATTTTTAAACACTCAAGGCATTTCACCAAACACCTTCAAGGCATAATTTATATAACACATAACATGCCTTCACTTTTACTAAGTTACATAATAAATCACATGTAACTTTCATGTACCAAAATCAAGCTAGCAATTAGCTTAAGTCATTTCTATGCTAAGGTGCATATTAAATCACATGTAACTTCTATAAACCAAAATCAAGCTAGCAATTAGTTTAAACCATTTTTATGCTCAATTTTTCATTTCTATAACATAAACATACATATATATCAATACATAAGTTACGTATGTCAATCACATAATAACAAGTTACAAGAAAATTTCACAAGTAACTTCCCTAGACTAAATTTAACATGGAATTTATCTAGGCCATTTCTATATTCCTTTCATGATTCCCTTGACTATAGACAAGTCATAACTACTCTATACATCTAACCAATACTTATGACACCATAGGTTAGAAATGAACTAAGGTAGGAGGGAACCCTACCTCTTGGAGCGTGAGATGAAGACTAGAGCTTCAAAACTTCAAGAACACCTCAAGATTCTTGATTTATTCAAAATTCACTCTTTGGATCTTTGGTGAAATCCTTCATTCTTGGTACGTACGCATATCCCTTGTTGAGGAGATGAACTTTGCCTTTTGGTTCGACGAATTCCGACCGACAGAACTCCCGGAATCGGAGCGAAAAGCTTTAAGATGAATTTTTTTTTCTCTTGCCTTGGACGGCTGCTTATAGCTAATGGGGAGATATTTTTTCTCCCCAAAAAGCTAATTTAAGAGGATATTTATAGGCGGAAATGAGCGGTCCACATCCCACCGCATATTTTCGACTTTTGTGTCCGTTTTTCATCCCGAAATGATTCATTATACCTCAGATTAAGTTCAAATTAATTTTATTTGAACTTTAATTTAATTTTAAGGAAATTTTCAAAAATTTATTTTTGGGGACCTTTAAAATGCCATTCACCATGTAGTCGCCTCGAACGACGTGAAAAAATTTGACTATCTCAGAGTTCGACGAAATTTGCCGTTGCAACTAGATTTCGCGATGCGAATCTAACAGCGAACTCCGTTTTTTCATACATGTTCTATAGAACACGTATTTTATTTTTCTCATTATGGTGGCAAATTATCATTTTGCCCTTATTCACAAAAAGTTTAAATTTACCCGGGTTTTACAACATATTTTTGATCAAATACCATTCTTAGTGGATGATACGTGGGCTTGGGAAATTTGGACCTAGGTTCGATTAAGTCGCATGGGTTGCATTGGAAAACACTTCCATTAGTGGAAGTCCATAAAACAAGAAGGGTTAGATTCTACCTCGGGTGTAAGACCCAAAAAAATTAGATGCACACTTCCATTAGTATTGAGTCATAATTAATGTTAGCATATGCAGAGCAGTTGGTGGAAGTCCATAGATGTTGTGTTGGTTGGGTACCCGTTGGTGGAAGTCCATAAATGCTCACCTCAAGAAAGACCCAATGATTTTTAAAATGGTCATTGGATGTTAAATATCAATGGCGGGAGCTTGGAAAGTTCTGATGTATATGTATGACAGTGCATGTGTTATGAGAGGTTGGAGGGCTCGGGTTGCATTTCATATGTGAGTATCATGTCATGACATGGCATGACATTTTTTTAAATTCATTTATGAGTTGCATATTCTTGAATGGATGCTTGATTGATTGTTGAATTGCATCACTAAGCCTGGTGTTATTGGTGCTTCAGCAGTATCCTTTTTCAGGGATTGTTCTCTGCGGGGGCTGGTCAGGTTGAGTTTGCAGACTTTTCGTCTATTCCAGTTATTGTAATTGATGAAGATAATGTTGGGTTGTGTGCTATGCCGACTTTGGAGGAGGTAAAACAAGTCGTGTTCTCTATTGATTCAGATAGTGCGCTAGGGCCGGATGGGTTTTGCAGTCGTTTTTATCAGTTTTGTTGGGACATTATGGGAGCAGATATGCTTGCTGCAGTTCAGGATTACTTTCAGGGTTCTCCTATGCCTCGGGGATTCATGAGTACGTTGGTAGTCCTTTTGCCCAAGAAGGAGTCACCTTCTACTTGGGCAGATATTCGTCCGATCAGTTTATGTAACGTGAGTAACAAGGTGTTGACGAAGATCCTCGTCTCTCATCCTTGTTGCCACGTATCATATCACCGACGCAGAGTGGGTTTGTGCGGGGCCGAGTGTTACAGGACAGTGTACTTTTGGCTCAGGAGTTAGTGCATGATTTGGGGAGAGGTTCCCGCGGTGGGAACGTCGTGCTGAAGCTAGATATGGCTAAGGCATATGACAGGATGTCTTGGACATTCGTTCTCCAGATGTTGCAAGCTTTTGGGTTATCTGAAGACTGGATTTCTTTGGTTCGGCGGGCTATCTAGGGGTCGTGGTTTTCTGTGATGGTGAATGGGGTCAGTCAGGGCTTTTTTCAGTCACAGGGGGGGCTGCGGCAGGGTGACCCCCTCTCTCCTTGTTTGTTTATCATTACTGCAGAGTATCTGTCTCGAGGCTTGGACTCTTTGTATGCTCAGTTTCCAGGGGTGGCTTATAGTACTGGAGTTGGGGTATCGGTTCCCATTTGGCATTTGCTGATGACATTATTATTTTTGTAAATGAGTGCTGATCGAGTTTGTAGCGAGTTATGGATTTTCTTCATCACTATGAGGTTGTCTCTGGTCAGTTAGTTAATTAGGCCAAGAGCAGTTTCTATATTAGTTCGCGTGCATCGCATTCTAGAGAGGTGATTGCACAGCAGACCACTGGTTTTCAGAGGCGTGACCTTCCGTTTATTTATCTGGGGTGCCCTATCTACTTGGGTCATCTCCGAATCTCGTACTTTGATGATATGATTCGGAAGGTGCGCGAGAGAATTTCGGGATGGGCGAATCGCTTGCTCTCCTTTGGAGGTAAGCTCACTTTGATTAGTCATGTGCACGCGTCGATGCCTATTCACTTATTTCATGTGTTGAGGCCTCCTGCTGATGTTTTTCACCAATTAGAGAGGTTGTTCACTCGTTTCTTATGGGGGGACACAGCTATTCATCGGATGATTCACTGGTGTCATTGGGCTGAGGTATGTTTCCCTGTAGAGGAGGGCGGCTTAGGGGTGCATTCTTTTTTAGACTTAGCTGAGGCTTGTGAGGTGAAGCTCTGGTGGAGTTTTCATGCTCAACAGTCACTTTGGTCCAATTTTATGAGGGCCAAGTACTGTAGGTCCACCCATCCTGGGCTGATTGAGTTTCGTTATCCAGCTTCACCTCTTTGGAGGCGGTTGTGTGGGATTCGATCCGTGGCTGAGCTGAGGATTAGATGGTTAGTACGGTCTGGTGAGGTCAATTTTTGGTATGATTGTTGGTTGGGGGATTACCCATTGGCTTTAGTGTATCCAGAGGCAGCTTCTGGGGTTCCTGTTTCTAATTACAGGGCAGGTCGACAGTGGGACAGAGGCCGATTATTGGGGATTTTACCTTCTTCAGTTGTTGAACAGATTGTGCAGATTCCGATTCCGGATCAAGGGGTTGATCAGATGAGATGGGGGTTGTCTTTGGATGGGAATTTTTCATTAAGGACTGCTTGGGCTGATATTGGGGGTGTGGCTCCAGTTCGGCCTGGGTTTTCTTGTGCCTGGCAGAGGCATATTCTGACTCGGATCTCCTTCTTTATGTGGCGATTGTTCTATGGTTTCCTGGCCACAGATGATAGTTTAGAGCGACGAGGTTTCCATGTAGTATCCCGGTGTGTGTGTGGTGGGGCTATTGAGACTCTTAGGCATCTTTTTCTGAATTGTCCGCTTGTAGTTCAAGTGTGGGGTCATTTTTATCGGATGTTTGGGATCAGATGTCGGCCATTTCAGTCTCCATATGCTTTGATGCTACATTGGCGGCATTGTGCTCCTTCCGTAGGTCACGTGCGGGTACTGCTACCGTGCTTCATTCTGTGGCACTTATGGAAGGCACATAATTCTTATAGGTTCGATGGCCAGACATTTCAGGCACCTGTTGTGATTCAGTGGGTTTTGACAGATATGCAGTTGGTTGGGCTTGCTTTTGGATTTGCTCCGAGTCAGTTGCGTCGGGATGAGTCAGTTGAGTTTGTGGGTTCTCTTAGGGTCTTGGTTCCTCGGCCTAGACCTCCTCGCTTGGTTGCTTGGACTCGTCTTGTAGCGGGTTGCCTGAAGATCAGCGTTGATTGTTGTTCTAAAGGCAATCCGGGGCTGTCTGCGGCAGGGGGCGTTATTAGGGACCATCAGGGACGGGTACTTAGGGCTTTTGGCTTGTTCTTGGGGCATCAGCCTATTCTATATGCGGAGTTGTAGTCTGTTTGTGCTAGGTTGGAGTTGGCCTCAGATCTGAGAGTTTCAGAGTTGGTAGTGGAGTCAGATTCAGCTACAGTGGTTTCTTGGGTTTCCTCTCAGGGTACTGGGTGCTGGGTTTATGCTTACCTGCTTGCTTGGATTCGACTTCTGTGTGCTTCTCTCTCGGCTCGCGTCTGCCACTTCTTGCAGGAGGCAAATCAGGCTGAAGATTTCATGGCTAATTGGGCTTGCTCTCAGCAACTCAATCAGTGTTTCCCTGATTCGTCATCCCTTCCTTCTGGGATTGCTAGCATCCTTGCCTTGGACGTTCGATAGATCCCTCACGTGCGTTGTTGAGTTTTATTTTAATTGATGGTTTTCGTTATTTTGTTCTGTGGGGATTCCCCATTTCGCTTTTCTATTTATTTATTTTTCATGCCTTTGGTGGTGAGTCACCACCTTTTTTTGCTTGGTTTTTCTTCCACTTCTGGAGGCTCGGCTCTATGTCCTCCTCTCTTGTACAATTTTTCTTTTAGTTATATATACAGGTAGGGGTCTTGCCAAACTCCCCACCCACATTGGGTGGCTTTGAGGAAAAAAAAGTTGTTGAATTGCATGTAAATATTTTAAATGCATCGGGGTTGGGGAGTAGCTTTCTTAGAAGATACCCTATTGAGCGTGGCTCACCCTTTATGAAAACAACATTTCAGGTGCAGGACAAACACTGGTGGATGGCCCTCACATAGGCCCTTGTTGACAAGAAGTTGGAATATGGCTTTTAAAATACATTTTCTAATAAATTGTGTAATTTGAATTGAAATATGAAATTATATAAAGGGTTATGTAATGAATTCTTGTGGACTTTATTTTGTGTATAATTGAATGTTATATGAGTTCAGATGAACTTGTAAATGAGATTGGATGGTTGAAGGTGGGAATGATTTTGGAAAAATCTGGGCCCAGGTACTTGTACCTAAATGATAAAGTACTAGTACCACGCTTTGGATAGCCTAGGTACCAGTACCTAGACTTATGGTTACCAGTACCTAGATTCTAGTGGGCTTAGGTTCTGGTACTAAAGCTTTAGGTACCGGTACCACAATGTACAGAGGGCTTAGGTACTGGTATCATGACATTGGTAGTGGTACCTAGCAAACAGTGGACTCAAGTATGGGTACCCTATCACCTAAGTACTGGAACTTGGAAACCAGAAGGAACTTGGGAATAGAAGGTCCAAGTACCAGTATCACATTACTTAGATACCGATACCCGGCAGACAGAAGGCTCAGGTACCAGTACCACGTGTAAAAATTATCAGTATCTCTTCCAAAATTTTTAAAATTTAAATATACTTTTTCCAAGCCTTCAGGCCTTGAGTCTTTTTGTTTAAAAGATATAATTGGTTTAATATTAAGTGTAAATTGATGGGGATGACCCTTGGAATGGTTAAGTGGTTGAAATGTGCATAGGTTAACCATTTGGGGGTGCTTTAGTACAAGGGAGACTCTGCCCAAATACTAATTTGGTCATGATTTTGGTGAAGGAGAAGTGATGGCGTGGTGTTGGGTTATGCAACATTCAAGGGTACCTTTGCAAGTTGATGGGTGATCAACTGGTTGCGAAAGGAAACCGAATTTTGGGGTGTCATAGACGGGGTCTGTAGGACTACCTTGGTCACCCATCTTTCCACTTCATCTTCAACCTCTAGCAACCCTAGGCTCTCCCACTTCTCTTCCAACTACCCTTCTTATCTTCCGATTACCCCTCTTCTCGAATTTTTCACACTACTCAACGCAAATTTTCCCTTATTTTAAGAGCCCAAATACTCACTTCAGGCCCCTCTGTCAAACCCCATAGGTGAGGTACTTTGAATGAAACCCAAACCCAATTAAAATTTAACTCAAAGTTAGTAAAAAAAAGAACTTTTCACCATGGCTAGACCTGCAACTCCCATTTTCACTCGACAAATGACCTCTAAACCCATGTTTCAAGCCACTAATGGATTCTTAAGGTCCATTTTAACTAGGTAGGTCCCTCCTTCAAAGCTTAAGTGTCACAACCATGGAGATCAAAAACCTCCACAGCCAAAGCTTCACCTTCACCTCCACACCTCCACAAACCATGACTAGCCACCAAATCACCACCAAAATACTCCTTGAACCCCCAAAAACTCAAATCCATCAACCAAATCCACCAAAATACTCCTTGTAATGATGTTTCTGCATTGGAATATCTTTGTATCAATATCGTGTATATTCGCCAAGGGTTCTATTTTTATCCATTTTGTAAAATAGTCGGGTCATACAAAAAGGTACTTCTTGTCTCCAAGTGATTTAGGCATTAGACCAAAGATGTCCAGTCCCCATTGTGCGAATAACCATAGGCTTGTTAGAAGGGATAAAATCTTGTTTTAGCTGCCTCAGATATTGTTGAACTAGTTGTTATTATAAAAAATTCACCCAAGAGAATTTTTGACACTTCTTGCATTATATTTTATGACGTTGTGCATCCTTTTGAATGTAGAACCACCAATATTTCGTGTGGCCCCCATAATTTCCTTGGTGAATTGCAAAACGAAAGTCTTGAACTTTTGTCGGGCATACACAGAACTGGTATGGGCTTGTGAAAAAGCGTTGGTAAAGTTCATCTTTTGGTGATAACCAGAACCTAGTTGCTTTTAACCTCATTTTGTGGGCCTCCTTCTTATTATCAGGGAGTTTCTCATTCTTAAGTAAACTTATGATCAAGTCCATCCAGCTGGGGCCTAGTTTGGTTGATAGTGTTTCTACAATTTCTATCAGCTCAGTCCTCGGCCTGTTTGGGCATTTCACCAAGATTGTCCTTGCTGAAATTTATTTGACAGTTGATGTTAGGGCTACTAAACTATCGGCCTATGCATTCTTAGCCCTTGCGAGCTTCTAGACTATAACCTTTGGGATCTTATTTAGCTCGAAAGTATCGGCCTATGGCATTATTTGCTTATCTTTCCCCCAACAATGGATTTATAACAAGCTACAAATTCGAGTAGGTTTTTAATTGCTCGTCACCCATGCAGATTGCGAGCCTTAGAGTAGTTAGAAGAGCCTCATATTCTACTTCGCTATTTGAGGCTATTTGATCCTCATAGAGTATACCCAAGTACATGTGGTGAAGAAGTAATAATTCTTGGGAGCTTGAGGCCAAACTACAAAGATCGAAGAAATTATAAAAGTAGAGAAAGAAAGAACATGTAACAATTGATTTGGAATTTGGAATTGTTTTGTAAAATAAAACCAATAATTTTTAAAAGGAATTTATTAATTGTTAAAATGACTTTTTAGTTTTGGGATCTGGATCTAGTCATGCTCACCAAATATCTATGTTCATGAAATTAAAATTATCTTAGTTGATTTCCAATGTCAGTGTAGACAACCAGAAGATTTAACTTTGAAAACACAAGATTTGATTAATTAGAATGTAAGAATTGAAGAATTAGTTTTATGACACTCACAGGGAATTAAAAACATTACTCATACTAAGAACTCAATCAAGTTAATTAATAATCTATTAATTATACATGACATAAAACTTTACTAACAATCATTCAATTAATCTATAATTTCTAGAAAATAGAACTTGAAAGTATAGGAAAAAAATGGCATAAAACAAAAAAATTGAATTCATAATTCTAGATTCATACCCTAACTAAAGCGTGCAAAGGAAAATTAGTCACTAGCCATAGGTAAAATTCAAAGTAAAAATAAGGAAAAAGACGGTGATCCAGGATGATCTCTCAACATATGAGAGCCCTTATTTATAAAAATAGTCTAGGCATAGGTCAAGGGAAGAAGTCTTCAAAAAAAAAACTCGGACTTGGCTCACAATTGTACACCGGCTTAAAAAGGTACGTCCAGATGACATTTCTTGTGTCCGAGCAGTGAAAAGTTACTAGAATTCACAATGCTCAAGTCACTTCCGGACAGTGTTGGGCGCTTGTAGAAGGTTGGTCTCTCTATCATCAAATTAAGTCCAGAGAGACTCTTAGGTGTCCCGACAATAAAAATTCTCTGGAATTATTTTTTCAAAGCTTGCGTATGGACGGTATTGACAGCGTATTGATGGTGCTTTCCATCTTCGATTTTTGACTTTTGCTTGGTTAAATGAGTAAACAATCTAATTTTTACCTTCCTAATCATTGCATCTGAATAGTAATTATGGCGTTGGGGTGGTCCTATTTATCCAAGTCTCCTCGAGTTCTGTGCTCCAATATCCTCATAATGGGTACAAATCATCCACAGGTATCCAATTCGTTTCACATCATGATCCATGCTCCAAATTAGAATTTTGCTGTCCCGAGTCCAATTTACTCTTCCACATTAACCAATTCACCAAGTATATCCAATTTTACTCCAGTTTACCTATTTTACCTGGTAAATAGACCAACCACTAAATACAAGGGTTAAAATAAAAATCAAATAGTCAATCATACATAAACTCAAACAATATGCAATTAGCCATTAATTAAGCATAATAACACATCACTTTTGATGGCTAATGAAAGGCACCAAAGTCTAGTCTTACTTCCTTCTCCAACACGTCTCCTTTTGGAGATTCTAAAAATATGCTTACTCTGGCTCTTTCTGGATTTGATTAGTCGATCACGTATAGCTTCCAATAATCTTTAAGCTTTGGGGTCCTCTTATCTCTCCCTTTAATGTCAAGCTCTAAGGCATTTGGAGTCTTCTAGTGTGTTATCATTTCCAAGGGTAAATTCTGCCAAGAAGTCGGCGACGACCTGCCCTTTAATTTCTATTCTTGGCTCGAAGGTGACATCACATTCCTCGATCTCCACTGCCCATTTGGATATTCTACTAGATAAAGCAACCTTTCTAAATAGTGCTTTCAAAGGTTGGTCTATCAGAACCGTGACTGCCTTAATCTTATAAAGAGACTACCTTCATCTCATGAAGTGATTTACGCCCTATGATGACATTGTATGCTGAATTGACCTTTACGATGACAAATTTTGTAGTTGATCCAACTGGCCCCACTTAAACTAGTGGGATATTGGCTGGCTTCAAGTCCTCCTTTTAATGTAGTTTTTGAAA
Source organism: Ilex asprella (assembly GCA_023539305.1). Lineage (NCBI taxonomy): Eukaryota > Viridiplantae > Streptophyta > Magnoliopsida > Aquifoliales > Aquifoliaceae > Ilex > Ilex asprella. The sequence goes on along the minus strand of CM042202.1, from coordinate 7,082,396 downwards.
TAAATCAAAGTACATGATTTTCGAGGGGATACCTTAGTCTATGAAGATTCTATATATGCCAAAGTTGGCTATCCTTAATGTCAGGACCAATGCATCATTGTGGGGGTAATGAATCCTGGCTTCATCCCTATCAATGAATCTTGTCAATTCGTCCAACTGGTTGGTCCTTTGCTTTTCGACAATGCACTTTGCCGTTGTCCCAACTTGACAAATCTCTATTACCTGTGGAACTTTTTGAATATAGGCTCTGACTGTCGTATTCATTGCCATGTTTGGATCTATAGTGGCATGAATGATGTAAATCACTTCAACATAATCTTGTTCCCATCCCATCACATTTCTTTCTCATCCTACATTAACATTTGTTTCCTCTTGATATACGAACTAGGAGAGTTGTCCTACTTGAACAATTTCCTCCAGATGCTGCTTAAGGGAACGAAAGGTCTCCATCATATGTGCTATATCATGGTGGTAGGAATAACTGAAATTAGGGTTTATTTTCTCGGGATCACCTCCCAATTGTGGTCATTTTAAAAAAGGGCTTCCCCTTTATTCGGGCCAATATTTTGTAGATGGGCTATTTTGAAGACAGTGTTTAAATTGGCAAATGATGATCGCGATGGGAAAGCTTCCTTCTCCTTCACTTCTCTCCCGATTGAGATTGATTGTTCGACCTTTCTTTGTCACTTTGCTTCTTTATTGGTTAGTCTCAACTAACATCTTTGTCGAGCTCATCATCCACTTTTGAGTACTTTTCTACCCTTGCCATCAGCTCTTCCACATAAAGGGATGGTCTTCTTGTCAGCGACTAGTACAATTTTCTTTGGGTATGCCAATCTTGAATGACGTGACTACAATCTTTGGATTGTAGCTTTCTATCTCGTTCATTGTCTCCCAATAACGGTGATCGTATTAACACATCTTTTCACTATGCTTCTTCTTCATTGAAAGTAGATCTCCAATGTCGTTCAGTTGAAGACTACGTGTTATAAACCGAGTTGTGAATCGCTCGACAAGCTCCACCCAAATATCAGCAAAACTCCAAGGAAGACTGTCAAACCACTTCATTGCTGATTTTTCCAAGCTACTTGGAAACATTGTGAATAATATAGCGTCATTCTTCTAGTGGATTTCCATCAACTGTCTTTAATGACAAATGTGGGTTGTTAGGCCAATTTTCCCATCATAGAGCTTAAAGTTTGGGACTGTGAATTTCCTTGAGACTCTTTCCATTTCTATCCATCTACTAAAAGGGGACACCTCTATTCCCCTAATGTATTCACCCATTTCCTTTCTTGCTAGCTCTATAGTAGAATTTTGTTCGAGCCTTTTTAGCTTGCAATCGAGCACTTTTGGTAAGAACAGCTTCCAAGAGTCCTCTTGCTCCTTAACCCGAGCGAATTTCTACCTTCCATTTTTGTCTCGTGTGTCCCCACTTCACCTTCCTTTATGCCTCTCTAGGCTAGGACTCGGCTCGACATGGATGGATTCATGTTTCACCTTGGCATGGCGATCTGACACTTTGGAGTCCTTGTGATCCCTAGACTTTCATAAGGCCTTCTTTAGCGCCTCATTCTCCTACCTTAATTTCTCTGTAACTTCTTAATACTTTTTTAACATGTCATCGTAAGCATCCAATCGGTCTTAGAGAGACTTGACTAACTTCATAAACGTTGAGATACACCATCCGTTCTACAAAATGTGTAAACAACTAGGGACTGAGGATGGGCTGGTCGGAGGCACTCCGATGCTTAAGTCAGTAAGAGTTTTGATTGAAAACAAAGAAGTTTGTATGGCTCCAAGTGAGTACCTTTGAATCAAGCCGATATTTATAGTATTGTGTTGGTCCTTTCTTTGCCAAGATTTTGTCATTGGTCATATTAGATGGCACACCTAATTCTCAACTGGATTACACTCGATTAAATGTAGAATATCTCCCAGATTTGTCTCATTTGTTAGGGCACACTGATAATATTCACCTATAATTGAGGGAACGTACTTATTAGTCTGGCCCTTATCACTGACTTATCTATAGCCTAGCTATCTCATTACTCAACAATTTCGTTTGAAAGGTCGCTTGTGAGCACGACTCGATATTGCTTTTGGTTTGGTCTATTGACAGTTCAGCCTCTTCAGTTGAACACTTTAGCCATCTGCTTGGTCAGTTGTAATGGACTATAACGCTCCACGTGCCTCTTGCATATGCTTTTTGTCACATGCTTTAGGACACGTGATTTCATTATTTGTCTTAATCTTAATCATGTGTAGTCATTTCATGCCCCTTCAGTTCAATTCTTTCATAATGTTTTTTTTTTGTTGTTATTGTACCACATCTCTAATTTGAGAATTTACGAAAGGTTTTCTTTGTCACTTTTACGTTCAAGTTGGTCTATCATGTTCGAGTGACTTGTATATATTATGTCTCATCGCAAGCTCCCATTTTTTATCATCTTGTTGGTATGCAAGAATAATAGAGAATCTACTCAACACGGAAGCTATGACCAATCTATCACCTATATTTTGATAATGTGTGTCCACAGGCATCGTCGTAGATGGTTGCAGCTGGTTGTTTTAGATTTTCATTATTTATTTAATTTATTTCCTCCCATATGTTGGGGGGTGGAAGAAATGAATTTGTTGAGTCACGTGACCAAGTAATAGAAACAATCTTTCTACATGTGGGGATTAAGAATTTGGAAATCTATTATTTTTTTCAAACCTTGCAATGATTTGTAGTGCGGTTAGCCATTCTTTTGTTAACGAAACTGCATTTCTCGGAAAGTAAAATAAATTACATTTCAAAGACTATGCAAGTCTTTTTTTTCTTGGCAACTAATTTAATTACATCATACAAATTGCCAAGTAATTTAGGGTTACAAATTGTTTCCTTTGTTAAATTCAGTGAAAAATGGTGCACTTTCTCATAAATGCCTGTTTTTTTCCACATACCGTTCAGATAGAGCCACATTCCTCATGAATCACAGATCTAATATTTCCCAAACATATTACTAAGCCAAGAGCCAAAAATCCTTATGACTCTTAGTAGTGATCAAATATCCTCCATTTTTCCGGCTTTTCCTCCTCACTGCTACTGTCATGCAAGTAGCATTTTGAATACAGTAATCTACAATGCTGCTGCCCCTTCTTTTCCCTGCCCACATCTTGCGTAGACGCCACATTAAGGATGTCCTTGTTTGCCCCAACAACAATAGAGAAATCCTCTGTTGCTTAGCATCTTTCACTATTATTGGACCCTTTTCCTTCCCTTGCCGCAGTACTATGTCAACTTGCACCTGATTAGCACAATTTGTGCATATAATGGAACGTTATATAGATGGAGAAATGATAGAAAATCTCCCTATAGCAAAACCTAGTGACATATTATCTCCATTTTAGAAACCTACAAAATACCGCCAATATTTTTATTAAACAACCTGTCCAAAAAGTTGAAAAAATGGTTATAGTCAAGGGGGTCAAAGTATAATTACTCTTTTCTTTATATAAATTGTTAGTCCAATTAGTTACACTTCGTACGAAATCAAAAGAGAGTAAATATAAATTTCTCGACTACAGAAAATTAAAAATGCCAGGCCCAAGGAGTTAAACTCACCCTTGCCCCAGAAATTGAAATCCATTAAAAAATTTAAGAAGCTAAATGGTTAATGGTGGTTGAGTTGTTAATAGAGGTGCAGCGATGATCCAAGTATGCTATATAATAGACGTGGATCTGATCAAAAAAAGTATGCTATATATCTTACGACAAATGCAACAGCCGACAGAAATTAAATTCCTTTTTATGCTATACCAAACGATGATATATTTTGCCTTGTTATTCTAAGTTAATTGTCATCGTTTTGATGCCAGAATATCACATTAAGCTATGTGAAAACTCAATAATAGAAGTAGAATAAAAGAGTCTAATTGCAATGCGGATGAAGGCCTTTTCTGGCTTTTCACCAACCAAAGTACATTCAAAGTCCAAGCAAAGCAGCGCCAGAAAAAGTAGTCGATTTCTAGGACGGCAGAATATTTTCTTTTTTTCTTTTCTTTTCTTTGGAAGGTGAATTGTTCTCAAGGAATGGGGTGATTGAAAACTGCATTGTCGGTGGCCAATCTTTCCTGAACTTCAATTTCATACAACCTCGAAAGGAATATAACGCAGAATTTCCAAGATATGGAATTTGCAAGGAAGCCATTTGTCATAAAAAAGAGTAGCTGGCATCTATAGAACATTAGAAAATTATGAACATCAAAGAGAATAATCAACCACCACAGGCCTAGCTTGGGTAGCTGTGGGTGAACTCCAAGAGGCTCATTCTATCAAGAAACAAAGTAACTTGAACAATCAAAATGACAATGAAGTTGAGAATGACAATTTTTTACTTCCTGATTTTTAGAAGTATGTTAGACAATGAATGTGAGACATTTATACTAAAGTTTACTTACCCCAGGTCTTCTCACTTGGCACAATTGCTTCATAGTGCAAAGAAGTTCATAAGCCTTTTGGTCAAGTTTCTTAGAATTTCCACCTGCAACCATAAAGATAGCTATTTAACTTACATTTTGTGATTAGATTTGTTTACTCTTTATGAGAATTGAAAAGAATCACCCCTTACATATTAAGGAAAAACAAGTTTAACAAAGCAAAACAAAAAAATGATAACTAACCTTGTTTACACGGTTTGGTTACATGCAGAAGAATAATGGTATCCTGGCTTTGAACAGTGTGAGCGAGTGCCCATTGGAGAGCACCCTTTGATTCAGGGCTCGAATCAACTACAACCATGACTCGGTTACCACATTCTGTCTCTGGTTCCAACGTTTCCCTATGTAAATCTATTTCACTGCTTTTGCTGGAAAACTCAGTTTTTTCATATGTTTTAGTGGAATTGTACCTTCTCTTGCATTGATGGAATGGGGAACGAACTGGAGCATTTACCGAGACGCGACCCACACAGGAACCTGGCGATCTGGTGCGTGCTACAATCATCTTCGCTATGGGCTAGTACTCTCTGTGTCAGAGTGTGTGTGTGAGGGCACCTATATGTGTGTGTCAAGAGTGTGGGAGAGAAGCGGCACGAATTTCATGGGCCAAGATCTAGATCATGTGTGATTGTGGTTGCGGAGATAGTTGTCATGCTGACTTTGTAAGTACGTGCTATAAGGTCACGCATTCATTTTATTGTCTCTTTTCTTTTCAATGGTGGGGTTCTTCGTCAACATGCCTGCCACGAAGCTGTAGGCCCCTACTAAATGTTGGGAGTTTTTTATTTTTATTTTTTTGTGGCAAGTACCAGTCTTAAGCTGAAGGTCCGGTCCAATTAGGATAATATTATAAAGTATTTTAAAACTATTATCTTATGATTTGAATTTGGTAATAAATGTTCTCAATAAACTAATACACTTCATTTCGAAGTAATTGTGTTCGTTTGAAGTTTATGCTATAGAAATAAGCCCAAAAGGCATGTTGTTAGATTATAAATAGAAATTACTGAAATAAGGAATGTTCTCGTGCTTGGCCGGACATTAAACAAGTCAAAAATTTTAAAAATTGGGTATATGTTCTAATAAAAAATATAAAAACTATCATATATTTATAGAATATTCATTTTTTTGTGAACAGTAGAGAATATTCATTCAACATCTCATCATTCATCCAAGAATAGCAAGCAGGAAAAAGAAATCAAAATTTCAATCATAGCTCAAGAAACATGTTCGAAACAAATCAAAAACACAAAAAAAAAAAAAAATCATGTTTATAATGCATCATGACTAATTCAAAATGTGTCGGACTTCTTCAAAACTGGACCTGCGTATAAACCTCATCTAAACTTTTCTACCAACAAAGTCAAAGAATTTTTTAATCCTCATTTCAAGAGGCTAGGAACAAGAAATGGACTTGAGTTGGGATTATAATAATAATTATTAATACTATTGAAATATAATTTATGGACTTAATTAATGTATTATGACCATTAAATTGATAGTCGAGTGCATTTAATGATGGGACCCGCTGAAAATCTAATGGTCATAATCATTAACTCCCCTAATTATGTCATCAAATTATGTTCTAATAACATCATTCAATAATAATTGCCTCTTTAACACAATCAGAAAGATAATATCAAGGCTTCTTGACGATGATGTTATGTATTTTGCTTTGATTTGAATCCATTCGATATACAACTCTTTGGAATATAATTGCAAAATTTCGTAGTTGTTCTTTCAAAGGGCAAAGGGTTGTTACTAGGCAAATATCTCCTTTCCAAATATTTGACCCTATTAATTTTTGGGAAAAAAAATTTGACCTAATTTGAAAACTAGTCTATTTATTAAAATTGGATCCAAACAAAACATAGTTTTTCTACATGGAATATAATTAACGGGCTCTGGTGAAGTCCGATGAACATATGCATATATGAATGGGTGTGCGTGTGAGAAAGTGTGTGATGTGGGTGATCAACGAAGTAAAAACGAAGTGTAAGTGGTTCGCCTTAGCTGAGAGACCACATTTACATCTAGTGTATGGAAGGCTCTTGCTCCTTAAGGATTGTATTACTTGGTGGAGACGATAATTGTTAATAAGAGTTAGGCTTGAAGCCATTACAAGATGTTGCTTGATTCTTTCTCTCTTTCTAGTTTTCAAGTTGCCTTTCTCGTGCCCTATAGCACCCTTAGTTATTTATACTACTGATGACTAGGGTTTCACATTTGTCCTTCTTGGCTGATCTTGTGATCTGCTCTATCTTAGTCTTCATCTTAGCGTTGTGGTCCCTAGAAAATTTATGTATCCACTACTTGTAGTCTATTGTACTTAATATGTCTCCATTATCTGTGGGTTTTAGTTCATCAGAGTTGTCAAACAGTGTTCCCTTTTCTCTTGTCCACGTGTCATGTTGCAACTTTTTAGGTCGACCTTGTGCTAGGATCCCATTTCCCGGTTGGTACCTGTACCAAGCTCAAAAATATCAAGCTTCCCTGCAACTAGGTCATAGCCCAATTTGAGCCCAAGGAATATTGTCGAAATGGGCTTCTTGGGGCACATCCTGTCAATTCAGAGGGTCTTGGGCTCCAAAACAGGTCCAAACTTTAAACCAAACATTATCAGTTGTCCCCCAGCCCCAAGTTAGGAAGATGGCCTTCTAGCTCCTACCTAGGGTTAAGCCTGACTTGCATGTTGAAATGGTTAATTTGGGGATGGCAGTTTCTCATGATTGCTAGCGTCGTTTTAGTAGTATATTTACCCCTCATATTTGCTTTGGTTTGATAGATGTTGTCAAGGGAGTACAAACGTCACGCAATCGAGGCTTTCTTGGTATGAATCTTACACATGCCTATTCTAGGTAAAAAGGGGGAATTTATTTCAATTTTTCATCGACAGTTCAAATTTTCAAATTTTCACGCTTCTTTCTCCCTTTCTAGGCCCAAAGGCGTTTTCCTTGCTCCTCCGGTGTTTTTGAGGATTTTGTGCTCTCGTCTTCTATGAGTTGGTTCTAGCTATCCATTAGGTACGTATTCATCCCCTTTCTTTTGCTCGGGATCCCCTTAACCCTAGTTAGAGGGGCCGTGGGTTTCATTTCATCATTTGGAGGTTTAGTTACTTCCGGTGACACTCCGTTAGTTTTGTCTTTCTGTCTCGGTTTGTTGACTATCCTTTTCTACTGAGGCTGACATTGGTAAGATCATGGTGCTTAGTTCCATTGTTCTTAATGGACTGTACTTTAAATCTTCCTTTTTTGCATTCTGGTTTACAATTTGAAATCCCAGTGGGGAGAGTCATGTCTGATACTTCTTATGATTCTTTGCTAAGGGAGGAAGGTAGTGTGAACATCAAGGAGGTTTCAGCCTCCCATGGTAACAAGTATGTCGAGGAGGCTTCATTTCCCTCTAGTAGTGAGGAGCCCTTTATCAAGGATACTCCGTCGGTTGGGGGTGACCAATTTTCGCTGGCCTTAGCGTAGAAGTTAGAGTTTCATCTAGGGAGTCATATTTTGTGTACACCTCTAGTCATTCCATTGAACCTCTGTCGGCTTTGCCATCTGCCACCCGGACTCGTGCCGAGAAAAAGGGGGTTGAAAGGGCTTTGATTTCTTATAGTTCTAAAAAAGTCCACTGAGATATTTCTGACCTTACTTGTATTGACACGGACGACTTGAAGGCCCTGAGGGAGGAGTACTCCTTTCCTTCCTCTATTTAGCTTTATTCTCCTACGGTGGATGAGAGGTGCAATTCAGCTATCCTTGGAATGACCTATTTTTTCACCTCGACATTCAAAAATTGGCCTTATGTTCCCTATTCAACCCTTCATTCAAGATGTTCTTGCTTTTTATAGCGTATACTTGGCTAGGGTTTCCCCAAATAGGGGTCTATTGGTTGGCCTTCTTGTCCATTGATGAGAAAATGGGAACATTTGTTCTCCCACCATCCACTAGTTTGCCCATCTTTTCTAGCTTAAATCTTACCGTACTTTGGGTTTTTCTACTTCGCCAAGCGGGTTAAGGTGAAGAGTCTAATTTCTAGACTCTTTTCCTCCAACAAGGGGTGGAAACCAAAGTTATTCTTTATCATTGGTGACACTTGGGAAATGTAAAGAATTTATAGTGATATTACCCACGTCCCTATGGTTTGGGAGGCCCCGAGAAATACTCAAAAGAATCTCTGTTGAAAATGTGTTTGTTAAGCGTGTTTTCATCTTGGTTTTGACTTGTTCTTTGCCTTGTAGGTTTCCACCTTTCTTTGGATGTTACAAAGGCTAGGAGACTGGCCCTAGTTGAAGTTTACAGACTTAAGTCTTTTCCATCTTGGTAGCTAAGGAGAAGCTTGTCGAGTACTAATTTGGACCTCCTGTCGAGGCTTTCCCTGCTCAGATTGTCACTCCAGAACTCGAGCTTCTTATCTAGACTATTGACCAGATGAATTAGAGGCTTATAAGGGAGAGATTTTCTATGGAGAAGAAGAGGTTTGTGAAGATCTCCAAGATCCCTTCTTCAAAGAGGTCAAAGTTGGCGTTTGATCCCTCGGGCAATGTAAGGGTAGCCCTGACCTCTCCTGATTCCACTTTGGCCCTTTTTTCGAGACCCAAGATGAATCCCATAAGAGGGCTTGGGGCTACTGGAGATGAGTCTAGCGAGACCGTTTTGGCCCCTTCTTCAATAATGCTCCCTGCAGTGGTTGAGACTGTAAAGGAGCTTATCGAAATGGATACTAGGGATAATGGGTTTCTCCACAGTCTCACTTGTTGACTTGGTTCCTACTCTGGACCCTAAGGAGACCATGAAAACTAGCTTCAATCGAATGGCTCAGCATGCCCTTCAGAGTTCTGCTGAGATATCGTGTCAATTCCTTGTTTTCTCGAGCTAGCTTCTTACTCTTGTATTGTTCTTAGTTGCTCATAATATGCACCTCTCCTTCTAGGCTTTGGATTGTATCAAAGGGATGAAGTTCAATCACTAGCACTTGTGAAGCACGCTGGCTAGTCAATCTTCTAAGCAAGCTCATCTCCGCTTTGAACTCGAGAAGGCCCAGATTGCTGAACAAAAGCTGAGGAAGGACCTTGTCACTAAGGAGCATGAGTTGTTCGAAGCACTAGATGTCATAGATGTAGCCAAGGCTGAGAAACACTTGGCTAAGCAGAAAATCACGGTCCTTAATGCGGAGTTGGATAAGGCGAGCTGGGTAAAAATCGAGCAGAGTACAAAACTTCAGAATGTTAGAGATTCCGCCAAGAGGAAGGGCGATGAGCTAAAGACGAAAAAGGAGGAACTGAAAGTCAACGACGGAAAGATTATCGAGCTCCTTAATGAGAATGCCTCTGTCTTTGTGCAGGGGTTCATGAACTTCTAGGTGCAGGTCGAGAGGGTGTACCCCAATCTAGATCTGGACTCCTTCGAACCAGACTTTAAGGTGGTAAAGCCTAAGGAGTCTTCGTAGGAGTCGGGAGCTTAGCATACTACTGAAGTGGACAACTCGAGCTCGTTGCATAGTTCTTGTTTGTAGAACTTTGAGTTTTCATTAAGATCTATACCCTAACATTTTTGGATTGGACTGGTAAAAAAACTCGTGTTTCTGTACATTTTAGCCTTTCTTTCTACTTTTGATGTTTCTTCACACTACTTTTCATTTTGGATGGTTATGTGTGCTTATCTGCTTGTCATCTCTCTCTCTTCCCCCCCCCCCCCCTTTTTGTTGCACCTTCAATGACTTTAAGGCTTGGAGGCACGAGAGGAGAAAACTTTGGTTATCTGAGTTGCTTTGACCTTCGTTTGCAGGCGTTAAGGCCCTTATCCAAAGGTGGAGGTGATTAACCCTAAATAGTGCGTAAATAAACTAGGGTTTAGGGTTAATTATGTGCATAAATTAGGTTAAAGTGATTAATTTATAAAGTATTTTAGTTAATGTGTTTTTTGTATATTTTGTAGGGTTTCAAGGATAAATACCAAAGTTTACCAGGATCAAAGTGTAGAGGTTTAATAAAGCAAGATCAGCAAGTGTAATTCACAAGTCAACAAAGTCAATGAAGGAGGCTACCAAGCCTGAAAAACCAAAGGTTTAGCACTTTAACGCCCCAAAAATCACCATGTACGGTATTACATTCTAAAACCATTTACATAATGAGAGCACTAAGATAATCCATCAATAAATAAATTTCTTTCATCATATATATATATAATGTCTACAACATTATCCCAAAAGAATAGACACATCTAAGCCTTTACATTCCAAAAATCAACTAATGTAACGCAACAAAAATAACAAAAGCAAACTAGACTTCACATAGTCTCAAAATAATTTTTCAAGTCTAGTACAAAAGAAGTTATATCTCTACATGTCCATCTCGGGATTTAGATTCCCCGCGGGTGGGGCCTCCCAATACCCCTACTTGTCAACTCCAAGATTCTCCTCTAGCACCAAATCTAAAAAATGTTTAACTGTAGGGGGTGAGCATGAATCTCTGTAGCAAAATTCTCCCAAACTCAAACACGGTTTAGAAAAATGTAAACCAGGTCGGTCTCATTCATAAATAACGTATATAGCTTTTGAAATAAAACCGGGACATTAAAACATATCTCAAGTTTAAACAATAGTGATAATTAAATGGAAACAGTAAAAAACATTTCTCAACAAGAAACCATTTCCAAATGGTTAGGAAGGGCGCCTGTCGTTGCATTATCCCATACCAATGCACGACTCTGACATAATCCAGTCCATGTTCTCCTATATATATATATATATATATATATATATATATATATTGGTTCATCCTCATACCATGCACGTTGATCGTTTCTCAGGAATCTACCCAACGATTATATCTAGTCCACCCATCACAATCACAATCACTTCGGAAAAGAGCATCTACCATCCCAATGATAGTGACGACTCCCTCCCCATGAAAGGTATACCAACCCTAGTTCAAACTCCAGTGAACGATAGTGGCTGCATTACCAAATAAAAATCAACTACAAGTGTTAGGCAACCATCTCACCCCCACTTTGATAGACTAACCTTTAACACTCTAAAACATCTCTCGAAGGCAATTCAAGTCCGTCACAACAACCATACAATAAGGAAACCAATATAATCTCAATTTCCAATCATATTTTAAAAATCCCCAAATTAATCATGTGACAATTCCAATAACCAATTATGAAAAATACAAGAGATCACAACCACATCATTTTATTACTCCACACAAAGTTCTTTGGTTCCAACATCAATAATAAAGGAAGAATTTAAGAAAAAATATCTATCACTCTCCAAAAACTAAGGTTTTGAAACTCAAAAAGAGATTTCATGGGTATTCAACCCTAACTTTATTAAAAACAGGTAATTTTGCCCAAAAGACTAAGAGAAGAAAATTTCATATCATATATATAACATTTAGAGTAATACATACATATATACATAAGCCCTAGTCTCAATGTAAGAGAAAGAAAAGAAATCCCCTACTTGTGTTCTTAGATTTGAGTGAAGGAGAGATGGGTTTGGTCTTCCCCAACTTGAATCACCCTTGAATCTCTTGCATTTCCTCTTCTCTCTTCATCTCTAATGTTTCCTAGGGTTAGAATGGCTGAAATGAAGGCTAAGGAGGCATCATTAAATGTTTATAGTGGAAGGGGAACTGGCTATTCGAGACTTAAAAATTTCAAATTTTTACAGTGACTACCAGTAGGTACTATCGGTTGTTCGGGTACATTGGATAATCAACTACCTATTGACTATCGATTGTTCGGGTATACTGGGCACTCGACTACCTATTGACTACCGGTAATTCGGGTACACTGGGCACTTGGCTACCTGTTGACTATCGGTAGTTCGGGTACACTAGACACTCGACTACCTGTTGACTACCGGTAGTTCGGGTAGATTAACTACTGGTAGTTACTACCCAAATTTGACTACTTCACCCTTTTTTTTCATTTTCAATCCATTCCTAACCCTTCAAAAACCATATCATACATTTTTAACAAGGTTTTCACATAAATCTTGATACCTACAAGTTCTATTGAAAATGTTTTCAATTCTTTACATGTCGAAACTAAATTTTAGCTAAATATTTATTATTATCAACCTTAACACCTACCAAATATTACATCACACCAATGATTTGCCTCACTCGTATTTATTTCTACTTTTCAACTCTATAGGATTTATGCCTATCTCATCACCTATACTATCATGTGAAAACCAATTAATAAAAAATTATATCACTATATCAATATAAACATGTGGGGGTTTACAATCCACCCCCTTAAAGAATGTTTCGTCCTCGAAACTTACCTCAAGTAGCGGACAAATACGGATACTTCTCCTACATTTCCCGCTCGGATTCTCAAGTAGCTTCATCCACCCCATGATGTTGCCACAAGACTTTCACGATTCGGATAACTTTGTTGCAAAACACTTTCTCCTTGATATCGAGAATTCTCACCGGTTGTTTTTCATATGTTGCTCCATCTTAAATTTTATATCTTTCAAGCCCACGACCGACATTGTATCCGTTTGACATTTTCGTAACTTTGAAACATGGAACACGTCATTCACCCTTGACAACTGAGCTGGTAACCGCAACTGATACACCGTTTTGCCCACTACTTTGATCACTTCGAATGGTCTGGTATATCTTGGCGTTAACTTTCCTTTCTTGCTGAATCTAAACACTCCCTTCTTAGGAGACACTTTGAGAAAAACATAGGCACCTTCTTGGAACTCCAATGGTCTTTGTCTTCTATCCGCATAGCTTTTCTGTCTGCTTTGTGTCGTGCGTAGTCTCTCCCAAATAAGTTGAATCTTCTCTGTAGTTTCTCGAATGATTTCTGGCCCAAACAAGCTACTCTCTCCAGCTTCTAGCCAACTAGTCGGGGACCTACATGGTCTTCTATACAACGTTTCATACTGTGCCATGCCAATGCTAGCTTGAAAGCTATTGTTATAAGAAAATTCCACCAATGTCAAATGATCACTCCAACTCCCCTTGAAGTCTAACAAGCAAGCCCGTAACATGTCTTCCAGAATCTGTATCACCCTCTCGGATTGCCCATCTGTTTGAGGATGAAATGCGGTACTGAAGTGTAACTCTGTCCCCATAGATCTTTGAAGACTTTGCCAAAACTGTGCCACGAAACGAGAATCCCGATCCGATACGATAGACAATGGAACTCCATGCAACCTGACAATCTCGCGAATGTATAGCCTGTTCAAGGTCTCTAATGTGTCTGTGGTCTTCATACTCAAGAAATGAGCAGACTTGGTGAGTCTATCCACGATGACCCATACAGCATTATGTCCCCGCGACTTCCGTGGTAAACCCGACACGAAGTCCATAGTGATGTGATCCCACTTCCACTCTGGAATAGGCAAGGATTGTAATAATCCTTCAATTTTTTGTTACTCGATCTTCATCTACTGGCATACTGTGGACTTTGAAATGTACTTAGTCACATCTCGCTTCATTACTCTCCACCAATACTGGCGCTTCTTATCCTTATACATCTTGGTACTACCCGAATGTATGGAGAACTTTGAATGATGGCACTCGCCCAACAATTCTTCTCTCACCTGGTCGTTCTTGGGTACGCATAGTCTTCCCTGAAACCGTAACTTATCATCCTTTATCAACCAATTCTTAACACTCTTATTCCTTTCCAACTTACCCCGGATAGCTTCCAACTCGGTGTCTAACCGTTGCAACTCTACGATCCTTTGTCGAAGCATCGGTTGGGCAACAAGATTAAATAGGCATGGTCGATCCTCTTGGCTATCCACCCATAGATCGAATTCCTCCAAGGCATCCATCATCTTCCACCTATTCACTGCAAGGAATTTATTTCATCCCGAGACTTCCTACTCAGTGCATCTACTACTATGTTCGCCTTCCCCGGATTAACTAATGTGACGCAACAGAAATAACAAAAGAAAACTAGACTTCACATAGTCTCAAAATAAATTCTAAAGTCTAGTACAAAAGAAGCTATATCTCTCATGTCCACCTTGGGATTTAGATTCTCCATAGGTAGGGCCTCCCAATACCCCTGCTTGTCAAATCCAAGATTCTCCTCTAGCACCAAATCTGAAAAATATTTAACTGTAGGGGGTGAGCACGAAGCTCTATAGCAAAATCCTCTCAAACTCAAACAAGGTTTAGAAAAATATAAAACAGGTCGGTCTTATTCATAAATAACATATAAAGCTTTTGAAATAAAATCATGACATATAAATATATCTCAAGTTTAAACAACAGTGATAATTAAATGAAAACAGTAAAAAACATTTCTCAACATGAAACAATTTCCAAATGGTTAGGAAGGGCTCCTGTTGTTATATTGTCCCATACCAATGCACTGACTCCGACATAATTCAATCTATGTTCTCATATATATATATATATATATATATATATATATATTGGTTTATCCCCGTGCCATGTACATTGATTATTTCTCAAAAATCTAGCCAACGATTATACCTAGTCCACCCATCACAATCACAAATCACAATCACTTCGGAAAAAGACATCTACCATCCCAATGACAGTGACGACTCCCTCCCCAGTAAAGGTATACCAACCCTAGTTCGAACTCTAGTGAACGATAGTGGTTGCATTACCAAATGACAACCAACTACAAGTGTTAGGCAATCATCTCACCCCTACTATGATAGACTAATCTCTAACACTCTACGACATCTCTCAAAGGAAATTCAAGTCCGTCACAATAACCATACAATAAGGAAACCAACATATTCTCAATTTTCAAGCATATTTTAAAAATTCCCAAATTTATCGTGTGACAATTCCAATAACCAATTATGAAAAATACAAGAGATCACAACTACATCATTTTATTACTCCACACAAAGTTCTATGGTTCTAACATCAATAACAAAGAAAGAATTTAAGAAAAAAATTGATCACTCTCCAAAAACTAGGGTTTTGAAACTCAAAAAGAGATTTAATGGGTATTCAACCCGAACTTTGTTAAAAACAGGTAATTTTTGCCCAAAAGATTAAGAGAGGATGATTTCATATCATATATATAATATTTAGAGTAATACATACATATATACATAAGCCCTAGCGTCAATGTAAGAGAAAGAGAAGAAATTCTCTACTTGTGTTCTTAGATTTGAGTGAAGGAGAGAAGGGTTTGGTCTTCCCCAACTTGAATCACCCTTGAATCTCTTTCTTTTCCTCTTCTCTCTTCCTCTCTAATGTTTCCCAGGGTTATAATGGCTTAAATGAAGGCTAAGGAGGCATCATTAAGTATTTATAGTGGAAGGGGAACTAGCTATTCGCGTCTTAAAAATTTTAGATTTTTACAATGACTACCGGTAGGTACTTCCGGTAGTTCGGGTACATTGGATAATCAACTACCTGTTGACTATCGGTAGTTTGGGTACATTAGACACTCGACTACCTGTTGACTACCGATAGTTTGTGTACACTAGGTACTCGACTACTTGTTGACTATCGGTAGTTCGGGTACACTGGGCACTCGACTACCTATTGACTACCGGTAGTTCGGGTACACTGAGCACTCAACTACCTATTGACTGCCGGTAGTTCAGATAGATTAACTACCGATAGTTACTACCCAAATTTGCCTACTTCACCAATTTTTTTCATTTTTAATCAATTCCTAACCTTTCCCAAACCATTCCATACTTTTTTAACAAGGTTTTTCACATAAATCTTGATACCTACAAGTTCTATTAAGAATGTTTTCAATTCTTTACAAGTCGAAACTAAATTTTAGCTAAATATTTACTATTGTCAACCTTAACACCTACCAAATATTACATCACACCAATGATTTGCCGCACTCGTATTTATTTCTACTTTTCACCTCTACAGGATTTATGTCTATCTCATCACCTATACTATCATTTGAAAACCAATTAATAAACAATTATATCACTATATGAATATAAACATGTGGGGGCTTACAAGCACCATCCGGGCGGTGGTGGTGGTGTCCTGAAGGTGGCTAAACCGCCTTTGTCGTCTTCTTCCTCCCATTGGTCCATTTGAGCGACGGAAGTCCCTGATTGGTCAACTTGGGTGTTTGTTGCCCTTGGAGCCCTCCTTGGTGCCTATAAATAGCTCTATTCAGCCAGTTTTCAAGGGGATTAGCCAAAAGTTCAAGCCAGCTCTGGGAAGGAGAGAAAAGAGGGAACCAAAGAGAGAAAGAGTTGCTTTAGGGAGTGTTTCAGTCCGAGAAAGAGTAAAGCCCTGCCTTAATCACTTCTCAACCAGAATTTTCTTTACTTTTGTATTTTTGTTTATCCTTTCTACTTATATGGTTGAACTTCTCCCACTTTTGTGTCCTAGTTGGTAATAAGAGTGGCAATATTTCAGCTATTCCTCGGGGAAGGTCTTTGTGTATTTTGTTTTCAGTTGTAACAGGATTATCTCATTCTTCTTGCTTGTCTGTAGCAATGAAGCATGAGTAGTCTATTTATACTCTTTGGTGAAGGGTGAAAGCATGTGTAATACTGTTTAAGTAATGGAAATGCCAATGTTTTATTTATGCATCAATCCTTATACCTCTCTTAATTGATGTATGGTTATTATTATAATATGATCATTGTTATGAACACCTAGCAAAAATTCTTGCTATATAATATTCTATCTAATAGCTTATATTATTTACTTCATGTATGATTCAATGATGTATGTAGTTGGGTTTTATGTAAGAGTCCAGATATTGGTTATAGATGGGTTAAATCTTGTCATAGTCTATACTTTTGATTCAATGCATTAACTGGAACTCCATCTTCATTAAATCGTCAACCTACCAATCAAATAGCTAGAGTAAACCTTTTGAATGATTCACCTTTAGGTTGACTAGGGTTACTTGGTTGTTATAAGGTACATAGACCTTCCGTTCATCTAATCTAACTAGTTATTGTGATATGGTTCAGTTATACATCAAACCTACTAATTGACTTTCCAGTAAAATGGGAGTTAATTGTTGTAAGGTGACATTTTCATATTTGCTGTAAGGTGGCATTTTCATAAATGAGAAAAATAATGTGTGTTGGATCCCCGAACTAAATAGTACTTTTTATCATTGTTATTCAAAACTTAGTTAAGTGTTTATTTGATAATTCTATGCTCACTCTACAAGCTACTGCATTGCCACTACACACACGACAACCTTACCTTTTTAATAAGCACTTGTCTATTGTAAACTGAATTTTTCTAAAAGTTTTTTCCTGTGCACCACACTAATGCTTTTAGACGTTAAATCATGAATTTTTCAATGAAAAAAGGAGAATTTTTTTATAAATATTGGGAATGATTTAAGGATCTTCTTCAACCTTTCCCACATCATGCATTTGAAAGTTGGACTTTAGTTGGTTTCTTTTATAATGCCCTCTCATCGACAATGCGTCAGTTTGTTAAAATAATGGCTCAGGGAGAATTCATGGGTAAGAGCCTCGATAAGGCATTCGAGTTATTTTTTATACCATTATGAGCTTTCCCAAATGTGGGACTTGGGCCTCGCCAAATATTATTGAAACCAAAACATCTTCACCCCAAGGAGGAAAATATGTGTTAAAATAGGATGATGTCCTAAGGGCAAGAATGATTACTTTGTCTTAAAAGCTAGAATTTCTAGGGATAAAAAAAGTCAAGGAAGTTTCTTTTCTGTCACCCACGAATCAGTTGTGTGGAATATGTGCTTTGTCAGGACATCCCACGGGGGAATGTCCCACCATTCCAACATTGAAAGAGGTCTTCATGGAACAAACAAATTCCATTTCAAACTTCAACAAGCCTTATTCCAATCCCTATTCTGAAACCTATAATCCAGGGTGGCGAAATCAAACCCCACACAAGTGAAGTCTAGAGGACACCATGAATCAGTTCATTCAAAGTCGAATGAGTTTTAATACTCAGTCTACTTATGCATTCAATGATTTCAAAGCTCAAACTTCACAAAATATTGAGGATACAAAGTGTCATATAGCCAAGTTGACACAGTCTTTGAGCACAACAGAGACAAAAAAATTCCTATCTCAACTTAAACCTCCATAGGGTCAAAAAATAGGCTAATGTTGTGTCTTCAAAACCATCTCCGAGTTAAGTACAAGAAATTACCGCACTAAAAAGTGGAAAGATGATTGAAAAAATCATTGAACTTGCATTGTTCGATGTCCACTGAAAGAGGTCCCAATATGTCCAGGTCCCACTGTTGGAAGGGTCATGGGCTGACTACTGGTGTGAGCTGCTCGAGTAGGGAGTGCGAGAAATTCCCATGGATCTTGCATGTTTGGCACTTCTTTATTATTACCTTTGAGCCTTTCATCTTCGTGGGCAAGAAGTATCCCTATCGGAGCACCATAGTGAATCGGAATGTCTTGTTTTTTAGCTTAACTGCTTTCTTCGGGTCTAGTGGGAGATCTCTATTTTGTAATAGTTAAGGATGTGGTCTATCCAAGATGTGCTCTTCTCAATGGGCATGACTTTGTCTTTGTGGATTCGGACATTTGGTTCAAGTAAAAGTTCAACAGGCATCGTCCCGGGCAGGTCCTGTTAGGCTGTTGTAGCCAACTTTGCAAGGGCATTTGCTCATCAACTTTATTCTCGTGGGATCTAGACGAGCTGGGTACGCACAAATTTTCTGAGTAGGTACTAAAACTTCCTTATGTACAAAGTCATCTTATCCCATCAGGATGCGTACTCTTCGTTAACCTGCTTGACCACAAACTACGAGTCGCTGTTAATAACAATCTGTTGGGCCTCCATTGATAGAGCCAAGTTGAGCCCGACTATGAGGGCTTCATACTAAGATTCATTTTTTCAGGCCTAGAAGTTGAACCTGAGTGTATATTTGAGGTTGTACCCCTCGGGAAACGTCAATATAAGGTCGGCTTCTCAATGCGTTTGAAGGGTCATCTACATACAGTTTCTAAGTTGGCACGTCTGTGATGAGTTTGGGATTTTTGGGCTGGTCTTTAGTCTAGGAGTTGAATTATATTTTAAAGTGAGGCAGTGCCTTTCCTTTGATGTTCATCCTGGACTTAAACGTTATATCGAACTTGCTAAGTTCCATGGCTCACTTGATTAACCTGGCTGACGACTTTGGCTTGTGCAGGACTTGTCTTATGGGCTAGTCGGTTGGAATTTTAATGGTCTGGGCTTGGAAGTATAGCCTTAGTCTATTGCCCACAATGAGGAGAACCAAGATGAGCTTTTCCATTCTAGGATACCGCTTCTTAGTTCACATACGGGCCTTCCTACCCAAGTATACGAGTTGATATGCCGTATTCTTATCCCGCACTAGGGCGACGCTAATAGAAAATTCATACACTACGAGGAACAAAGCCAACACCTCTACCTCTCTTGGACTTACTACCACTAGGAGCAAGGCCAGATAAGCTTTCAAGGCCTGGAAATCCTCCGTACATCTCTCATTCCACTGGAAAACCACTTTGAGGACGTTGAAGAAAGGTTGACACTTATCACTAGAGGGCGACGCAAACCGATTGAATGTTGTAATTCTTCCGGTGAGGCGTTTACCTCCCTTGTGTTGGTGGGTGACTTCATTTCTATAATTTCTTGTACTTTTTTGGGTTGGCCTTGATTACTCTGAATTTCATAATAAAGCCCAAGAACTTTATAGCAGATAATCTGAAAGTGCACTTGGTTGAGTTCAATTTCATCCTATACAATCGCATAATATGGAGTTCTGCTCTGATGGAATTAACCAGCATGCTGTCTACATACGTCTCAGTCGTTGAACCAAGCTTTTCTTAGAGCATGTGATTGACCATCCTTTGGTAAGTGGCCTTGGCATTCTTTAGACCAATGGGCATGACCGAGTAACAAAAATTGCCTTGCTCCATAACAAAGGAGGTCTTCTCTAGATTTTTGGGATCCATCTTAATCTGGTTGTATTTCGAGAAGGCATCCATGAAATTTAAGAGCTTGTGCCCCACTGCGGCGTCAACTATGAGGTCGATCCAGGGCAAAGAGAAGCTATCCTTGGGGCAGGCTAGATTTAGTTTAGTAAAGTCAATGCATAATTTCCATTTTCCAATATTCTTCTTGACCAATACAATGTTGGCTAGCTAGGTTGAGTAGTCAACCTCCCTGATAGCATTGGCACACTGCAGTTTGGCCACCTCTTCATTGATTGTCTTTTGTCTTTCTAGGGCAACACTTCTCCTCTTCTGTTTGATTGGATTGCTGTGTAGGTCCAGCTAAGTTTGTGAACTATAACATTGGGTTTGATTCCCTCTATATCCTCTTGCTTTCAAGCAAAAATGTTGACATTCTCCTTCAAGAAATGAATCAACTGCTCCTTAATGTCATAGAGTAACAGGGAGCCTACGAAGACCACGAGTATCCGAACTAGCTCCAACTCCTCTAAGGGGTAAGCCTAGTCTTAACCTCGTCTCTCATGTCTAGGTCATCTAACTAGATAGATTTAATCTCATTTTTTTTCATTGAGGCAAAGTAGCATTGCCTGGCGACACTGGTCCCCTTGTACCACCCCCAATCCATTTTCGATCGGGAACTTTATGACTAAGGTAAGCCAAAAGAAATACTTTGATTGAGTTTAAAGAAGGTTTGTCGAGCAAGACATTCCATGCTGAGGGCGCGTCCATTACGAGGAAGCGGACTGTGGTGGTGACCTGACACAGATGGTTCCCTAGAGTGATAACTAGCTAGATTGACCCCAAAGGCATGAATCTCTTCCTCAAGAAACCTAATAGATAGGTACTCATGAGTTCGAGCATGGATGTGTATATGTCGATATGTTCAAAATTCGAGAAAAAAATAATGTCGGCTGAGCTGTCATTATCGATGAGGATGTGATGAACAATCTTGTTTGCAATGGTACCATTTACAACCGGGGCTTTTCATGCGGGAGCTGGCATCCCTCCATGTCGACATCCAAGAAGGTTATTTTAGAGTCTTTTAAACCGTCTGGATGTTAAGAAAGTAATTTGATCTTGCTCTACTGGCATGTGCTCTCCTGGCTTAGTTGGACTTTCCTCCCCAGCGAAACCTCTTGAAATGACCATGATCTCCCCTAGAGCTTGCTGGTGCTGCTGTTGGGGGTGGATCTACATCTCAGCCATTTTGATCTCTTTCCCCCTGGCCAAGAAGTGCCTTAGTTGGCCCCACAAGATGAGGTACTTTATCTCCATATTGAGTTGGATGCCATCATCAGTATTGTGACCAAGGTCTTTGTGGAAATCTCAATACTTGGTGAGGTCACACCTCCGAGGATCAAAATTTATTCTGGGAGGTCTTGACGAATCTCTCATTCTGAACCTCAAGGAGGACTTGAGAGATGGTGGCATTGAGGTGCGCAAGCCAATCTGGTACGTGCCACAGTTGGAGCTCTTAAGGCGGTGGTCCTAGGTGGTCTCTAATGTTTCCCCTCCACTTGGGGGATGATTCTTTCTCCCTTCTTGGGGATCGATCCTGCCTTTGTTCCCTCCTCGGGCTGCGATCTTTCTTTTCTTCTCGACCTCGGCTTAGGTCGATGCACCTCCTTTCTTTTGAAGTGCTACCTTTTCGTTGATGTAATTCTCGGCCTTGAAAAGGACCTCACCATCATCGTCTGGGGCTGTTTGGCAATGGATCACATAACCTCAAAGGGATTTTTTTGGTTCCCTCTTGACGTTCAAGAGGTAGTAAAATGGCTTTCGATAGGTTCGTGGCCAATGAAATGAGACATGAACTCGATGGCCCAATGAAATGAGACATGAACTGGATGGAGAGTTATCAGAAGGAAGAGATCGATGTCGATGCTAGTTTATTGAACCAAGCTATTGCTGATCTTTTAAGGGTGATGGTGAAAGCTCGGCACCGAACGAGTCTCGATAGCCATAGAGCTCCTTTTGGTTTTTGTACTAGTTTAAGTGTTCCACGAGGTCTTTAGTCCTGTCGAACAACTCTATTTGTGGTATCTTTAACTTTTTGAGGAAATGGGAAGTGTATGACCTCTATAGTGAAAAGGGAATTTGTTTGCTTGACTAGGGTATCTATAGTCACAAGGGCTTTGCCTTTAACCACTTTCTTATATTTTTGAACTCTTGCTGGATTTCCCAAAATCTCCACTCCCAAAATTGGTCCATGACATTTGGCGGAGCAAGGGGAACGCAGTCTTCTCTTGGAACGACTCTGATACTGCTTTAAGCTTCATCGTCTACTCTTTCTCCTAGTTATTGCTAGTGGTGATTTTCTCCGGAATGGTTGTGGTTGTGGACGTTGATGACCCCATTCGGAGGAGGTAGGTTTTGACAATCTTGAAAAGGGTAATTGTTCTTAGCTGGTTGTGCAGGAGGACAAAAGGGGCACAGGTGGCGCTTGGTGAAGATTGTGCACCGAAATCAAGGCGATACGGTCCTGGCTTTGCTTCGTCAACTACATAATAGTTTGGTGGTACATCTCCAACTCGTTAATAGTAATGGTGTCTACCACCGGGGGATTGTTCTCGAGGTTCACCGTCGGGATTGGGAAACGTCCCGGCTAGTTTTCGAGGACGATCCATAGTTGGTTTTGCAACGTCTACCGGTTTCTGAGAGCTTTACTCATGTTGTAAGTAGGGAACATCAAACTACCAACTAGGTGGAGAAAACTAAGAAGCTATTATGAAAATTGTTCCCAAAAACTACGCTAAGCTAATGGTGCTCGAAATTAACGAGCCTAGGTTGCAGGACAGGATCGGGGAAAGTCCAATGAGCATGCAGATGTATGAGTGGGTGTGCACATGAGAAAGTGTATGTTGTGGGTGATCAACAAAGTAAAGACGAAGTGTAAGTGGGTTGTCTTAGCAAAGAGACTAAAGTTACATGTACTGTAAGAGAAGCTCTTGCTTCTTGAGGATTGATTGTATTATTTTGGGGAGACGATAATTGCTACAAAGAGTTAGACACGAAGCCGTTAAAAGGTGTTGCTTGATTCTCTCTTTATTTTTTAGTTTTTAGGTTGCCTCTCTCGTGCCCTATATGACCCTTAGTTATTTATACTACTAATGCCTACGGTTTCACGTTTGCCCTTATTTGCTGATCTTGTGGTCTCTTTCTTCATCTTGGCGTTGTGGTCCTCATAACATTTATGTATTCACTACTCGCAGTCTATTGCACTCGATACGTCTCCACCATTTATGGGTTTCAGTTCATTAGGGTCGTCATGCAGTGTTCCCTTGTCCCATGTCCTCCTGTTATGTTGTATTTTTTTAGGTTGACGTAACGCCGGGCTCCCATCTCCCTAGCTCGTACCCGTATCGAGCTCATTAATATCGACCTTCCCTGGAACTGGGCTATAGTCTAGTTCGAGCCCTAGAAATATTTTCTAAATGGGCTTCTTTGGCCGCTTCTTGTCAACTCAGAAGGTCTTGGGCTCTAAAAAGGGTCCAGACTTTAAATTGATCATTATCACCTTCTTTAAATAGTTTTTTTTTTCCCCCTCAGAGAACTAATTGCACTCTTTATCATTTGTTTTGACATTTCCAACAATATGTTTTATTTGTAAATGTAGACTTTCGAGTAAACTACGTAGTCTGTCTTTTTTTTTTTTTTTTCATTTCACTATTAAATTATTTATGTTTTTGCGCGTAATATTTTAACCCTCAAAGGATAAATCGATGTCCTAACATAATATACCAAGAAGCAATACTGATCATTATATAGACGATATAAGAACTATTAACCAGAGGGTCAACTTTTTGTAGCGTGATTCATATGGTGTCAGCGTCATATGCTAAGCTTAACTACAAAAGTGTTGGATAGTCGTGACCAACATTTATGATGTTTTGTTTCTATTAAGAAATTTAGTCCAACTTCATCTAGAAGCCTCCAAATATTCAATAATTGTGATATGATTCCAATTCTCGACTTGCATGATTTTCCCCAAAAGTCCACGATTGTGTCTCTCTAACGGACAATAAAACCGTGTACACCTTGAGTCAAAACTTTTGGCAACGTTTCACATGAGGACTACGGTAGTGACAGAAAAACATTAGTATCGAATCCTCAAAATTTATTGTTTTAATTGAGATTTTTATAATTTTTGTGAGTTATTTTATGATAAAAAAGTTACGACTTATGTGGGTAATTTATTATAGTTGTAGGTGTTTCTATCACTATTGTCTTGACCAAAAAAAAAAATCACTGCTACGATAATTATTTTTATTTGGTTCAAAAAAAAATATTTTTGTAAGTGTTTTTATTATTATTGTGACAATTAATTTTACCATTTTTTTCAATATTACAATAGTGGTAAAAATATTCGCAACAATAATAAAAATACCTACAAATATAATAAATGTAAATACAATAGCTTTTTTTTTGGGTACGATATACAACTTGTTCACATGAAATTCAATTAATTTTGATTTGGTTGAATATTATGACAAATATTTCATGTCTCTTTATTTGTCATGTGAGAAATTGTCCACCGAACTTTAATGAATCTACGACTTAATCTTCATGCATTCCAGCGCAATGTCATCTAACTTAGTTGAACTTCACTCATGTGTTCGAATGTCGCTTATTTGATTAATCTAAGTGTGACATGTGTGAAACAAAACTCCAACACTATTAGGAAGTCGTCTAGATTAATGAATTAATAAAGCTTATTCTTAATGTATTGTCTAAGTAAAAACATGAGCGATTAGTGAGCATTTTAACTGTATCTTTTCTATTTTTTTTAAATACTCCCTCTTATTTTTATATCATTTATTCTCTTATGACTTCAATTAACACGATTGTGAAATTCGTATTTTACATATTATGCTTCTAAACATGTGTAGCATAGCTATTTGAGCTTTATATGGGATCAATGACATTATCAATAATTGAAGTCCAATTGATACTTAACCATTTATTTATTGCCTCACCTTTTTAAGTTTTGTCACATTGGACTATTTTCTCACAATTAGCTCGTTGGCATATTTTAAGGGATATGGGACTTTAATATCCCTTAGTCATGCATTCATTTATAACCAATAGTTAGAGTCATGGAAGTTCATTAATCAATTAGGTTAGCTAGACTCCTCAGGTAAAAGACAATTGGCCTGAGGATTAAGTACCAAGACTTATACTCATTAAGTTCTTTATTCCCTAATATTTTTCATAGATCCTCAACTTTGAATTAATGATAAATACACTACAAATCAAATCAAAGTGTGATTACCATGACAAATAAAGAAAAAAAAATAAAAAAAAATCTTTTTGCTTTTTCTTTTCGAATATTTTTGTATTTTTCTTGATATTCATAAAACCAAAAAAATATATGAAACAACTAGGAAAATAAAAGCAATTACAATAAATCCTAAAATGATTGTTCGACTTGACATCAATAATCTTTTAGGATTACTAATTTTTCATTATTTTTTGTGTTTTTCATTTATGAAAGAAAATCCAAAACACACACACACACACAAAAATAAAAATATACATAAATAACTTAGTCCCTAATGCATGACATGCCACGATATTTGTGATGCCCTGACCCAATTTCGTGTAATTCCAAGAGCTACTAACACCAATCAATTAATTAATTTCTTCATAGGAAATTTAATTGCAATCTTTTAAATCACCCTAAAAGTACATAAATAATTCGCCTCTAAATAAATTACAATTCTTCAAATCGAACTTCTACCAACTCTTACTCCAAGTTCAACCTGCAACTGAGAGGATAAATATGGGGTGATCTTGGCAAAGGCCAGTAAGTAATTCAAAACATAATCTAAGAAGTTAAAGAGCGAAGCAATAATTTATCAACTAAACAATAATCAATTGATAACATAATGATATGATAATTCACGGAGCATAATTACATTAAGTGTAATGTTATTTGAACTTAAAAATCTGACCTAATTTGCTGACATAATGATATGGCTTCATAGGAATCATTGGATTAATATCAAGTTCCAATATTTGGTGGGGACTACAATCAATCTAAAGGTTACAGTGAACTAGGTCAACAAATTATGTCATTAAATTAGGCCCTAATAGCATTGCTCATACATTAAATAAGTCAACGAAGTCAAACATTCGAATTCCGAAAACACTCATGATTTAGTACTGGGTCCATATCGACAATAGGCTAGCCATCACTCACTGAATTTCAATCATTCACATACACCCTTCAGGGGCCACGAACACTACTATAAACATGCCAGAGTAAACGTCACGCACAATGTTGGTAAATCCTCAAGTACTTAAACCAAAACCAAGATTACAATGATCCACTATACGTCAAATGAAATACATGGCATAATATCAAAATACTAACAATTGAATGGAATAATCTTATTGAAACACAAAACTAGTCAATACACAGTTAATAAGGATGATATCAGTAATATACTCTTTGCAAAGAAATTAAAATAATGTATATTATGTATAAACTACTTACCCGATTCCAATTCGACTTTTCCTCCTCCAGAATAACATATTGAGCTTTTACCTCGTCCAAAAATCATCTCAACTTTGAGAGCCCCCACCATGACGCCCACTGATTTCGTCCATCCGAGCCCCCCTCATTCTCTGTCTTTCTCTCTGTTTCCTGTTCTAGCGAAGGATGAGCATAATTTTTATTTCCTCAAACTATTATATGTGCAGACCACTTATACATGTACATATAATAAAATAGAAGAACATTTGAATCTTATACCCTATATATCCCCCCCTCAAAAAAAAAAAACATCTTATCACATCCATCACTTTCCTTATAACGTTATACTGCCCTCACCTCACCTCACTTGCACATAGCCGACTGACACAAGCATCACCTTCTTTTTTAACATTACACTGCCTTCAGCTCACCTGCACATAGCCGACTGACACATGCATCACCTTCTTTTTTAACATTACACTGCCTTCAGCTCACCTGCACACAGCCGACTGACACACGCATGGAGCACCAAGCCTGCAAGCTCCTCACCATATTTTTCTTTCTTTTCCACTGCCTTCCCTTCACACCCTTCCTTCCTCTCTCTCTCTATCTCTCTCTCAACACAGAACACTCTATGTTACACCACCTCCAGCGACACTACCGCTAGCGGCACTGTCACAACCAGGTGTCCCTCTCTCTCCCTCTTTCCTATTTCTTGCCAGCAGTCACCAGAGGCGACCCAACGACCACCATTGGCGACACCATAACCACCACCAAAGAATCGCCCAGATCCAAGTATCCTCCCTCTTCATCTTTCCCCCTCTCTCTGTCTTTATCTCTTTCTCCCTATCTCTGTACACAACACATCGCACGACACCGTAACCACCACCGAAGAATCACCCACCAATCGTCTTTTCTCTCTCTCTCTCTCATCACATCCAAGCAAAGCTATCTAAATACTTATTTGCTAAACCTAATCCACCTCTCATTTTCGGCGATCTTCATCTCTATCGTACAAATGGTCTTTCTTTCTGTCCAATGACTATGAATCAGTACCACATCTATGAAGCCATGGGCCATGGCAAATACTTGGTAGGCTCTTCTATCTTGAGCTGATTTTCTCGAGTTTTTTTTCAAAATCTAATTGTATACCTGTATGTGTGTGAATTTTCCGTGTAGACTGTGTATAAAGGGAGGAAGAAAAAGATGATTAAGTATTTTGCGATAAAGAGCGTTGATAAACCGCATCAAAACAATGTTCTCCACGAAGAATGCTCGAATTATTTTTACTATTACTTCTGTTTGTGTATTTGTAAACATATGTTTGATTTGTTGTGTTCTTTTGAGGTGGTTTAAAGTTTAATTGTCGTTAATTTCTGTTTATTTAGGGAGAATTGAAGGATTTAAAGATCTTTGGTTTCACTTTGAAATTGTACAGTGATTTAGAAATTTTGAAGTTTGCCTGATATGAAACTCTAGCTACTCACTTTTTTGCTATCGAGCTTAACTGGATAATTTGATAGCAAGTACAATTTTTAACATGTAAAAGAAGCTGCGTAGGCCTGCATACTATGAACTCCGAATTATTCTTAAATTCGTGTACAATGTGAATCCTTTAATGGATAATGTCTGATAACTAATAAGAGGAAATTTTTAGTTTTTCATTATAAATTTGAAATATAATTTGGATTTCCTTTGTATGCTTCTAGATCATTCAGGTCTACTCCAAGTTTACCCCTTTCTTTCACCCCAACTGTTTTAGTTTTTCCTGGAGTCCACCCAATTACAGAAATCGTATGTCTTTAAATTTGGAGACTAAGTTTTGATGGCATTATCAATGATGGCCTATAAACTGTTTGACAAAATTTCTCAAAAGATCTTGACTTTGATAATGATCATTGGCTTTGATAATGATTGTGCGATTTTGATTGTGTTTAATTTCTTCCTCTGACGAGCACTTTAATTTTCACATATGCATCATTTAAGGGTTCCAGGATTGGAAATTGAATAAGTAGTTCATAGTTTGGCCCTGTAATTATGAGTTGTAATTCGTTGTATGTGTTGATTTTCGTTGGTTTTTACTTTCGATTATATGAAGAATGAGTTTGGCCGTGTAATTATGATCATTGGTCGTGAATGTAGTTGGTAATATGCGTTCACTCATTTAATTGCCCGTAAGCTGTTCAAATGCCCACAAGTTATTCGATCAAGTGCTCCTGACATACATTCTCTATCAAAGGCAGTGGTCGCACACACATCTATTTTTTAGGCAGTGTTCGCACACACAATTGCTTTTTCTTGGACTGCATTTAACATGTAACCTTTAATCAAAGTTATGTGCATACTAGTAGTTCTATAGCACTATATCAACAAAAGATGCTCTAGCATTTGCTTGAATTGTGGCAATAAGGTCATGTGCATACTAGTAGTGCAATCAAGGTTATGTGTCAACAAAGCATCACGGTGGTATACTCTAGCATTTGCTTGATTTGTGGCAAATTGGCAATAGTCTCATTCACCATTTTATTTGATATTTTAAACCATGAGCTTGGTTTGCTAAGTTGTTGGGGCTTTGGGCAATTTACATACATGTAGCATTTCGTACTTGACTTTAATGTTTAAGTCTAAGCTCTGAGTGGTTTGTTCTAAACTTCTTAACTTAAGTGATTTTGTTTCCTTCATAGTCTGATATGGGATGCCATTTTTCCCTTCACATGTAGGTTCCAACAACTAACTACCAACTTTTTATATTGTCAAACTCAATGCTCATTGTATTCCATGATCACTTGAAATGTAAATTTACTTGAAATTCTTTATCCATTTATTATTTTGGCTATTGATCTATTTTACATAGTGGTTTGTGTTTTTAAAGAGTCACGAATTCTATTAAATTCTATAATGTTATTTGAATGAAATCCTTCGAGAACTTGCATATAGTATAGAAAGTAGAACCCAACCTTTGATGTGCCTGTCTCCCCTGCACAATATGTTTTGATGTGTCTGTCTCCCCTGCACAATACGTTTTGATGTGTCTGTCATGAGCCTAAATCAACCACTAATCTGAATTTTATGATCAAATTGATGGTCACCTACACTGTATGTTTGGTCTTTTGTCTATATATACTAAGCTTCCTTAGTTTGAAAAATGGTTTGAGGCAATTTTGTGTTTTAACCCGTTCATGTGTCTGTCTCCCCTACACAATGCTCAATTTTGAACCTATTCATTGACCCATCAGAAGAAATGGAGTGTAAGTAGTAAGTACCTTCGCAATCATCTTGAGATTATCTTATTTAAGCGATGGTTTGAATCTTCTTTATAGGTAGGTTACTTATTCATAATGTATAAAGTGATATTTCCATATTCTTAACCAAATTGTTATGTAAGTCTTGCCTAGAAAGGACCTTTTCTGAAAAATTTGATTGCTTTGTTGTACTGGAAAGTTTAGATTCTTATGGTCACCATGGTTGCATAGTTGCATCATTAGAAAGGAGTAATGCGTACTTACCACCCATCCACTTAAAAGAGTATTTGATTTTTGGTTGAAGAAACTGGAAGGGCAAGAAGAGTATTTGATTTTTTTGCACATGGACTAAATGATCTACGCATGCACTAAAAATGATCTACACAAAGTATTTGAAAAATAGCTATCACCACCTATGTCAATGATCTACACATGCACTAAATATGTCAATATTTACGTGTTTTTAGCAATTTTACGACTAAATGAATATGTGAATTTAATGAATATTTCTAATTTTTTGATTTACTCAATTTGTGTTATATGTTCCGTTGTCCTTTTGTTGTTTGAGCAAAATGAGTAAAGGGCCTTTGAGGAGTTGAATTGCATAATTTTTTTCCTATACTTTTTATTACCCGGTTGGTCTTGTGGAAATAAAGTAGTTAAGGGTGGTACTTGCTACATCAAATTCATTCATTATTATTAAGCGGTAGTTCCTCTAATTATTGCAAGTTTTTATTTGAATATTTAGCACTTATCAAATTATTTTTGTTTGTGGCATAAGGAGTGTATTTATCTAATTTTTTTAGTGTTTATATTCATTGTTTGATTATTTCGTGTATAAGAATTATGTACAGTACCCTTAGACATGTGATATATGATAAGTTTAGGCTTTCAGTTTAGTATTCATTGCTTGATTATTTCGCGTTCAAATTCTATATTCGATTTTTTTTAGTTGCCTTCAGGCACGAGTTATCCCTTGTGTATATATATTTGCACAAAAGTAGGACGAGATAAGGTCCAGGAGATCAATAATAAGTTTTTAGTGGACTAACTTATTATTAATAGACATTAGGATAATTGTTCTAGGTTGGACGTGGGATTCCTAGACCCATTGGGAACCCGACCCTTATTGCTCTTTATGGACTCTACAATAGCCATTGAATACACATGCTCTCTGGTTCTCTTAGCCATATCTTTACCTTTACATTTAGAAGATTAAGGAAGAAAATGTGGGGGATTGTATGTAAAACCCGGGTAAATTTAAATTTTTTTATAAAAGGGCAAAATAGAAATTTTTTATTATAATGTGTATTTCAAATACTCATGTTCTAGAGCTCAGATGACACAACAGACTTTGACGTTGGATTCGTATCATAAAATCTAGTTGTCTTGCCTAATTTCATAGAATTTGGAGATAGTTAAATTTTTGCAAGTCGTTCAAGGCGACTATGTGGCGGGTGACCTCACAAAGGTCCCCACAATTATTTTTTTTAAAATTCTTTAAAATTGGATAAAAGTTCAAATAAAATTAATTTGAACTTAAATCGGGATGAAATGAATCGTTTCTAGACGAAAACGGACCCGAACAAGTAGGGGGCGTGTGGCGCGACTCGAGCCAAGTTTTAAAATTCTAAATAGGGGATAAATATCTGAAAAATCAGATATTCTCTTCCCATTCAGCTGGTCCACACCTTTTTGTGGAGGGGAGAGTGAAAAGAGAAGAATACAAAGATCTTCAAGCTTTCTCTTGATGATTTTCGTAGTACTGTCGGTCGGAATCCTTCGGAACAAGAGTTAAACTTCATCTACGTGGCGAGGATTACATTTACGTACCAAGAACGAAGGATTTCATCGAAGATCTAAAGAGGAGATTTGGAAAAATCAAGATTTTTGGACTTGGGGTTGGTGTTCTTGAAGTTCTACACTTCTCTTACACAACAAGATGTAGGGTTCTTCCTACTTTGATTTTATTCCTACCATTTTGTGTAGATAAAAAAAGGGGCTGTTATGGATTGTTTTTAGACTTATTTTATGGACTATTTTTGACTGATTTTATGGATTGTTATGTGGCTGAAATATAAACTGAAATATGGACTGTTATGTGGCAAAAATATGGACTATTTTTAGGGACTGTTAAATGGCCTGTTTAGGGGCTATTAAATGGCTTGTTTTGGGGCTATTTTAGGGCCTGCTATGTGCCTTTACAATAAAATGTATTATTAACATAATTATGAAATAGCATGCTTGTGGTTGTGTTAAGTATGAAATGTTGATAAATGTGTATTAATATATGGACACTGTGATGAATTTTTGGAGATTATATGCATATGACATAAATGTCCATGATACATGTTGGAATGTTTGGTTAAATTTGCTCATATAGCACTCATCACATACAGAGCGTGACGTTGGTAGTGCAACGGTACATTACGTTGTATTTGCATGGAGGCATCACATTCATGGGCTTAGGCATAAGTGTGTGTGTGTGTGGGCATGGTTTATTCAAACATCATATTTGATGGTTGAAGGGTGGGCTCGAGAAAGTGGCGTTGAAGATCCTTCTGAGTCGCACAGTTGCATGCAAGGAAAAACTTGTGTCGGGTATAGCAAGAAGGGCTAGACTCTCCATCGGGTTCAAAACCCGGTTATTGGTTTAATCACTTTCGTTAGTGCAAGTCCAAAAAAATGAATTAGGCATAAGAAGCCGGCGGTGAAATTCCAAAATTCGTTGCCCAACAAGACACAAGATTTTGATTTATATAAAAAATACTCATTCTATGAGCAACATCTAACAATGATATGATTTTATAAACTCATAAATTTTATTTCAAACGATCATTGGATAGACTTTTTGTCAATTGGCGGTTTCATTGTACAAGTGCATTGCATTGTGTTGTGGGAGTCAGTGAGCACTCGGGTTAAGATGCATGGGTGAGCTTCATCTCATTTCATGGCATGACCAGGTAAATTCCAATATAGGGTTGCACATTCTTGTTTGGAATGTTGTTGAATATGAATGTTGTTTGTAAACATTGCATATGCATCTAGGGTGTGGAGTAACCTCTGTAGGAATTATGTACAGTACCCTTAGACATGTGATATATGATGAGTTTAGGCTTTCAGTTTAGTATTCATTGCTTGATTATTTCGCGTTCAAATTCTATGTTCGATTTTTTTTAGTTGCCTTCAGGCACGAGTTATCCCTTGTGTATATATATTTGCACAAAAGTAGGACGAGATAAGTTCCAGGAGATCAATAATAAGTTTTTAGTGGACTAACTTATTATTAATAGACATTAGGATATTTGTTCTAGGTTGGACGTAGGATTCCAAGACCCATTGGGAACCCGACCCTTATTGCTCTTTACGGACTCTACAATAGCCATTGAATACACCTGCTCTCTGGTTCTCTCAGCCATATCTTTACCTTTACATTTAGAAGATTAAGGAAAAAAATGTGGGGGATTGTATGTAAAACTCGGGTAAATTTAAATTTTTTTATAAAAGGGAAAAATAGTAATTTTTTTATTATAATGCATATTTCAAATACTCATTCTATGAGCAACATCCAACAATGATATGATTTTATAAACTCATAAATTTTATTTCAAACGATCATTGGATGGACTTTTTGTCAATTGGCGGTTTCATTGCACAAGTGCATTGCATGGTGAACAAAATCATGCATGACCTAAGTCATGCCATGTTAGGTGTTGTGCACTTGGGAGTAAAGTATAATATTGACATGGGAAAGATATAATTTGGTTCATGAGGAAAGATGAACCAAATTATAGTTAAGAATTATACATGGGAGTGTAACCTAAGAGTTTATCCTAGAATATTGACTTATGTATAGTTAAGAATTGAAATTATTGTTAAATTTCAAAGATTGTGAGTTTCTCTAGGCTTGTGAGAGATATAGTCATTAAGAATGTTGTAATCTACTTCAGGAATTGAGATAACTCTTACTGTAATGTCATTCCTAAGTTTTGTTTTATACCATAATTTTAGTATAGGAACCATGAGTAACCTTATTAGCGGAATTGCATTTGATTTGTTTTGATATGATTATGGATAAGCTATATGTAAGAAGCAAACTTGAGATTTATTGAAAGGATTTGTAAATTAAAAAGAGAAGTGATATTTGATGAGTAAATAATTAAGTTTATGATCTAGTAGTTATGCAAAATAAGAAATTAATTTGGACAATCAAAATGAATTATTGAGGATAAATGACAGTTGAAATTGACAATGAAATTGAAGGAATGAATATAAAATTTAGAATATGAAAATTCTATTATGATCTTGGATTTGATGCTTAAAGGATGAATAGGTGTTGAGACCTTTGTGGCCAGTTGGAATTAGATAGACTAAGTCGACGATTAAGTTTTGAGGACAAAACTTTCTTTTAAGGGGGGTGGACTGTAAGACCTCGTACGAAATTAAATATGGGTGACATGATATTAAGATTACTTCTAAAATGATAATAAAAATCTTAAATCATTGTTGAAAGATTGATCATGAAATTTGAGTTTCACGTGAGTTGACTTTCGAGTTTAGCTTAGTTGCAGAGGTGTTTAGTATTTTAGTCATAACTTTTTACCTTTATTTTCGATTTATCTGATTTTTGGACAGTAGTAACAAGACTTCAAGGGCTACAAAAAATGTAGTTCATGAAAATTTTATGAATCGTCTTCTAACTAGGTCAAAATGGGCTTAGAACATTGGAATAGGTTATAGAAAATTGGGTCGCGTTTGAATGCAAGTTTGACAAAACCTGAGATACTGAGAGGAAAGTCTATTTGAATTCAAATCTTTATTCGAACGTGGATTCCATGATTTACAACGATAATTTTTTAGGATTTTCTCTGTTTTTGACATTATAAATACCCTAAGGACGTTCCTTAAGTTATTTTTTAGCAACATTCAACCCTGGGAGGCTAAGAAGAATTGGGAGATGACGAGGGGGAGAGATTCCAAAAGATTTATATGGGAAAAGCATAATCCAACACATTAGAATCAAGGTATAAGGAGATTAAGGTAGATGTTCGTTCTCAAATCCATACATTGAGACTAGGAGTAATATCTATATGCTTTCAATCTTTAAATATATGTTAGATAAACAATTCTTAGCAATCTTTTTCAACTACATGAATCGTTTTATTGAATAAAGATGATTTATATTCAAGATTTATTTGCTCTTGAATTGAAAAACCTAATTTTTATTATAATAAATGTAAACATGTTTCTTGAAGATTTCTTGTATGTTTTCTTGAATGATTCTTATTTAAACGTTGTTAAATTATGATTCTTGGTTACCGTTGGGTTTTGTAGAAAATTATAGAAATTATCTCTTGTATGGGTGGGTACGATGAACGTGAATTACACCCGAATCTACATCATAGAGCATTTAGACGTTGTTTCTTACCTCAAGGGGTTCAAATGTTTCCTATTACTCGTAGTGGGGTTTGTGTCTTGCGAGGACCAAACTTGTAAACCTCCGCATGTAATAGAACTTGTACCAACTCTAATTGATGTACAAATGTATGTTATATAAGTTTGGGTTGGCCTTGAAAGGTTTGAGAATGAATAATAAATGAAAAATAGGCCAAACATGCAAAACTGGGCAAACCGTACCGGTACGCCAAGGTCCAGTAGGTAAACCGTACCGGTACGCATACCGGTACACTTAGTAAAAACTTCAAATTTTAACCCTCGTTTGCTAAGCTTTTGAGCTAGGAATTTCATCATTCCATTGTTGTAAATGGACAATGATAGAGTACTAATGGTGGTATGTTGGACTTCGAAAGAACAAATCAATTAAAGATTGATTTAGCCCTCGTATTCTAAAGTTTTGGTAAACATCTACTTGGGTATTAGGATTAATCAAAAAACTAAATACTGTCAAACTAAGGTCTCCATTGAATCCTAAAGGTCGAAAAACCTTGGGAGAGATAATATGGGGTGTATTAGAAGTTAGGAAGTATTCCGGAATAAAAACACACTTTAGAGAAAATTGGGTAAAAAGGATCTTGGACACTTCTTAGTATTTTGACCATAACTTTTTATCCTGATATCTATTTGATCTGAAATTTAGACAATAGATAGTAGACATCTAGAGATACAAAAGTTTATTTTATAAAAATTTTCTAATTCGACCTCTAAATGGGTTAAAACTACTCTGGAAGTTGAAATAAAAATATGTCAATCAAACCGTACTGGTACGCCGAACTCCCAATAACTAAACAGTACCGGTACGCGTACCGGTACGATTTGTCTGAGGTTTGCCGAACAGTAAAAAAAAGATGAGATTTTGGTGTTTTAAAACACCCCTCTAAGCCTCATTTACCCCATTGTTCCATTCCATTCTCACCCCACACCTCTTAGAACCCTAAGAGAAGAAGAAAGGAGAAAGAGAGAGGAAGAAAGGGAGAGAGAAACACTTGATTTGAAGGGATTAACACCTTGGAGTCCATCAAAATCCAACTTTTCAAGAACAAAAGGTAGGGGTTTTCTCTCATTCACTTGCATTGAGGCTAGGGTTTACTTATATGTACTCTTTCCACTCTAAATCTTATATGTATGATATAGATCATTGATTCTTGATATCCTTATGATTATTACCATGATTTAAACAACATTAATGGTAGGTAACCATTAAATCCTTGTTCCTGGCTAAAAATCTTAGATTTCAAGAGAGATGAACTTTTCTCTAAATTTTGCTTTATTCTTGATTTCAAAACCTTAGTGTTTCATATTGAACCATAAAATGATGCTATTGTGATCTCATGTACTTTTCTTAGTTGGTTATGGAATTATGGCATGATATATTTTTGGGAATTTTGGATAGATGCGAGTAAATTGAGATAAAGATTGGAATTTTATGCTTGGTTGGGTTATTTGTGATGCACATGAGTGAGAGGTTCCTTGTAAGGATGCTCACCCTTTCGCAAGAGGTTCCCGGTAAGGATGCTTGAGAAATAAGTCCGTTATAGTGAGAGGTTCCTTGTAAGGATGATCACCCCTTCCCAAGAGGCTCCCGGTAAGGATACTTGGGATGCAATGTAGTGATTAGTGAGAGGTTCCATGGAAGGATGCTCACACATTCTCAAGAGGTTCCCGGTAAGGATGCTTGAGAATCAAAGGTGACCAAAAAGGGGGGATGAAGGTTACCCCAAAGTATGCCACCCACTGAAAGAATTGTTGAAAATTGTTTATGACCATTAATCATTATTATTTGTATTAGGTGTTCATTTATTCATTTAAGTAATGTTTTTAAATAAACTTGAGATCCTTTTTAAATGTCACCGCTTTATTTCAAAGTATGTATCTATGTTATGCTAAAAATGAGACCGACTGTTTTAAATGCTTTTCTAAACCTTGTATAGGTTTGGGAGAATTTCTCTACAAAGCTTCGTGCTCACCCCTACCGCTAACATGTTTCAAATTACCCGCTAGAGGAGGACATAAGGGTCGAGGAGCCCGCTACTTGGGAGACTCCACTTGACGGGAGTATGGATCCCGAGGTGAACACATAGAGCGGTTTCCTTTCTTTTTGTACTAGACTAGGGCACTCTTTTGGAACATTGTGTAGTCTAGCTTCTTTTGTTTATTTCGCTGCGTTTTTTTAATCAATTTTTGAAATGTAATAGCCATGACTTGGGGATTATTCTTTTGGATAATGTTGTAATTATTTGTGGATGACAAATGAAGTTGTGTTTCTTAAGGGATTTTATTAGTGCTCTCATGATATGAATGGTTTTAGAATGTAATGTCGTCCAGGGTGTGTTTTGGGGTGTTATAAAACTACTGTTCGTTTACGGTGATTAAAGCTAGGGCTTATTATACTAGTCCTCGGAAGAATTCGACACTGCCGATGCATTGGCATACGCCATTCCAAAAGATTTATGGCCCTGCGGGGATTGATTGGTTGGTTTGTGGTGTGGTGTGGTGTGGACCAAATATGTTCATTGGGTAGTTTCATGCTAGTCAACTTGGGTACATGAGATATATTTATTGTGATCAGCTTTTTGTTTTGAAAGTTGTTTACTCTCCTTTGTGAAATTTATTGTTTTGTATCATAAACTAAAGATCTTGTTAATTGTCATGTTTTACTTCAAAAGTATTATATATTATTTTGAAAAAAGGGAGACTTACCTGCTTTTAATGATTTCTAAACCTTGTCGGGTTTTTGAAGGTTTCTCTACTAGGCTTTTTTGCTCATCCTGCGATATATATAATTTTTCAAATTGTGGTTTTAAGGAGGATATCCTCCTAGGTGAGCAAGTGGATTGGGATGTCGAGGGGAATCATGAAGTGGATGTCTAGAAACATTTTTCTAGTTTTCAGATTCTGAGTTGTGGATGAACTTAAATAATATTTTGGGAATATTTCTTTATTTAGTTTGTTGGAATACTATTGTTTTGGTTTTAGATGTAAACCTAATTTCTTTTGAAATTAGCTTAGTTAATTATTGAATGGATGGATAGTGTCACGGGGTAACTACTCGTTTTTCACTTTTGAGGCTACCCATGAAGGCGGTACCACTGCAACCAGCCACACAAATTTAAATATAGGGATACACAAATTCACACCAAGGCAACACACGAATTTGCAAGGAAAACACTCCCAAACTTTATATTTAAGCTCTCTACAATTACAAGGAAATTCAAATATAAGCAAGAACTCCATGCCTCTAAAGAATGTCCAAGTGACCCTATTTATACAAGAGCATGGCATATGACACGCTCATTTTCCAAGGGGCTGTTACAACAGTTTGCCTATTGTCTACCAGACTTGGTTAGCAAGGCTGCATCTCTGCACGATACCTGACAGGCAGTTCCATCATTTTAACACCTGATGTGGAGCTGCCCTTATCTGCATGCACCTTGTGGTATCCTAAAATTCGTGGGTCCTTTCTCAACCCGTTAATCACCCATCAACCCATGAAAATACCTGTGAGTACTATATATTCCGATACCACGTCATTACACCCCATTCACCAAGATCATAACCAAAACGAAAGTTAGACAGAGTCTCGTAAAGCACAAAAAATCAATTGCCTTAGAATTCAACGAAAATTGATTGGGTAGCTAGATTTTGCGATATGAATCCAACAATGAGATCTGTTTCATCATTCGAGTTCTAAAAAAATTGATTTTTCAACTCGTATCGTAATAGCTAATTATTGTTTTTCCCTTTTTAATAAAATTTAAATTTTTTTGGGTTTTACATTCTTCCCCCCTTAAAGGAATTTTGTCCCCAAAATTACACACACATACACATACAACAACATGCATATACAATAAGTCATTTAACACACTATGACTACAAGAAATATACCTCCATCCTCAAACAAGAACGGATAGGTAACACGGATAGTGTCCTCACGCTCCCGTGTTACCTTCTCCATACCACGGTACTACCACAACACCTTCACCAGTCTTACAATCTTGCTAAGCAAAACTTGCTCTCGACTATCCATGATACTAATATGTCCCTCCTCGAATGTCTCATTCGTATCAACAACCAGTTCACTCCAATGCACCACATGTGTAGGATCTGGAGTGTACTTCCGGAGCATAGAGACATGGAATACTGCGTGAAAACCAGATAGATTTGGCGATAACGCCAACTGATAAGCAACTATATCAACCCTCTCGAGTACTTCGAAAGGTCTGATATACCTTGGTAACAACTTTCCCCTCTTTTTGAACCTAACCACTCCCCTCGTAAGTGTGACCTTCAAAAAGATGTGATCTCTGACCTTGATCTCTAGAGGTCTCCACCACTTGTCAACGTAGCTCTTCTATCCGCTCTTAGTTGTAAGAAGATGTTTTCGTATCAAGTTCACCTTCTCTAAGTTGTCTCTAATCAAGCCTGAACCTGTGGAGGGTCTCTCTCCAACCTCCTTCCAACAAATCAGAGAACGAAATGGCCTCCCATAAAGTACCTCATAGGGTGTCATCTGTATGCTCGTCAGGTAACTATTGTTGTAGGCGAATTTCACTATGGTCTCCTCTTAGCTATCCTTGAGATTAATGACGCATGCCCGAAGCATATCCTCTAGAATATAGATGGTTCTCTCTGACTGACCGTCTGTCTAAGAATGAAAAGTTGTACTCATAATCAACTATGTCCCTATAACTTGTTGAAAGCTTTCCTAGAAGTGGGTCATGAGCCTAGGATCCCGATCTGACACTACAGACATGGGCACCCCATGTAACCGGACTATTTCCTGTATATACAACCTGTATAATTTCTCTAGTGTGAAGGTCATCCACACAGGAAAAAAGTATGCCGACTTTGTAAGCCAAAGTCCGTGGCAAGTGGATCATAAAATCTATAGTGACGTGTTCCCACTTCCATTCAACCACCTCCAAAGGCTGGAGCAACTCTACTAGTCTCTGGTGCTCAGTCTTGACTTACTAACACATGACACATCTATTAATAAAGTCTCCAACGTGTCTTTTCATCCCACTCTAATAATACTGGCAGCGAAGATTGTGTTACATCTTCGTGCCACCTGAATTTATAGCAAAATGGGAGCAATGAAACTCCATGAGGATCTCCTTTCTTAGATCTATAGACTAGGGAGCCATAACTCTTCTCCTGAATCAAAGACTACCATCTACGTGAATGGCCCAGCCCTCGTAACCTATACCTGACTTTACCTGGTCCTTGATGGACAGTATCTTTGTGTCTTGCCCTTGAGACTCAATCACTCTACTCAGTAAGGAAGGAGTAGCTACCAGACTTCCCAAAATGTCTTGATCCTGATCCCTTTAGTATAGCCCAAACTATCCCACAGTCTTGAGCATCTGTCACTCTCAGGATGCGGCACTAGCTAAGACTCCCTATGACTTTCAGCTGAGTGCATTAACCACCACATTTGTCTTACCAGGATGGTAATGCAAAGTGAATTCATAATCCTCCAAGTACTTCATCCACCTACGCTGTCTCATATTGAGGTCCCACTGTATGAAGATATACTTTAAACTTTTGTGGTTTGAAAATACCTCAAACTACTCTCCATAGAGACAGTAATGCCATGCTTTCAAGTCAAAGACAATGGTCGTCAACTACATATCGTAAGTGGGGTAGTTTTGCTCGTGGTTCTTCAACTGTCGTGAACCATAAGCTACCAGTCTATCGGACTGCATCAATACATATCCAAGTCCGTCTTTTGAGGCATCATAATAGACTGTGTATCTTTGCCCCCCTCTCTGGCACTATAAGGACAGGAGCTAAAGTAAGTCTCCTCTTCAACTCCTAAAATGTCCTCTCACATGAGTTGTCCCACTAGAATTTGACCTATTTTCTGGTCAACCTAGTCGTTGGTGTAGTTAGCTGTGAGAATTCCTCAATAAACCTCCGTTTATATCCAGTCAATCCTAAGAAACTGCGTATCTCAAAGACTAACTTAGGCCTCTCATAATTCATAATTGTCTCAACCTTCTCCGAGTCCACTGACACACCCAAAGTAGACACCACATGTCATAAAAAATTTACTTCTATCAGCCAAAATTCGTACTTATTGAACTTGGTGTACAACTGGTGGTCTCTCAAGGTCTGGAGAACAACTCTCAAATGAACCTCATGCTCCTCTTATGACTTGGAATAGATCAAGAATGTTATCAACAAAGACCACAAAAAATTGATCTAAATGGAGCTGAAAAAGCTATGCATAAGGTCCATGAAAGCAGCACCCACCGTGGCATTTGTCAAACTGAAGGGCATAACAATAAATTCAAAGTACTCGTATCATGTCCCAGACGCCGTTTTAGGGATACCAGTCTCCCTAATCATCCATTAATGGTATCCCATGTGTACATCTATCTTAGAGTAGACTCGTGCCCTTCTCAATTGATCAAAAAGATCGACAATCTTTGGTAGTGAGTACTTGTTCTTGATAGTGACCTGATTCAATTGTCGATAGTCAATACATAACCTAAGGGTCGTATCCTTCTTCTTGGAAAATAGCACCGGACCACCCCAAGGTGAAGTACTTGGTCTAATAAAGCCCTTGTCCAACAAAAATTGTAACTGGACCTCGAGTTCTTGCAACTCTGCAGGTGTCATCTTATGCGATGTCATAGAAATAGGGGATGCAGCGGGTTGTAATTCAATGTTGAAGTCTACGTCCTGATGTGGTGACAATCCCAGCAACTCATCTTGGAAAACATTCTCATATTGGCAAACTACTCGAGGCAAACCCAACTCTTATCTCACCTTGTCCTCTAGTGTAAGGCTCGCAAGCCAACCTATTAACTGTTCATGCCAACGAGAGTCATACACGGCTTGAGGTAAAAACATATTGCTTTTCTCCCTAAAATTTAAAATAAACACCCTCTAGTTTATAAACAATGACCCTCTTCCGATCACAATCAATGATGACTCGGTGTGTCGCCAACCAATCCATCCCGAGGATGATGTCAAACTTTGACATATCCATTGACCCTAAAGTCCACAGTGAGTAAAATTCCCGAGATCTCTAACTCACATCCCAACTTATCTTATCAATGCAAACTCTATCTCATATGGGAGAACTCACATGCAATGACTCCTCTAAGCCCAAATCTCTTATACACGATATAGCTACGAATGAATAAGATGTACCCAAATCAAATAACACCATTGTCCATAAGCGAGAGAGTAGAAATATATACTAAATCGGTGACTGATCAGCCGGCTCAGCCCGTGGTGTGATGGAGAAGACTCACCCCTGGGTCCTTAAAGTCCCTACCTATAAGCCCTGTCCGCGGCCCAAACACTGGCCTATCTGGCCTGATTATGGAGTCCCCGCTCTTGAAGTGGTAGGGGCATGTATAGCACCCTGGAACTAAAATTGACTTCACTATCCCATGGTGGGGTGGGGAAGAATGAAATATGTTTGTGGATGCCCCGCCAATGACTGGGACTAAGATTCCTGTAACTCTGGGATCCTTGTCTCAGAGGACAATCGCGGTTCAAGTGGCCCAGTTGGTGGCATACGTAGCAAGTCTTCTAGCCAACCTGATAGGGGGCCCTGAAATTTCTCCCACCTTGGGAGGGTTGACCTTGGCCTTGGATTTGATGGTCTCGGCCCTGCCTTTGATACCCTTGTAGGGTGGATGTCCTTTGCTTCTTCCCCGAACTAGTGGAAATGATTGACCTTCTTTCTTCTTATCCTTAGCACCCACCTCCCGGATGTTCTTAGCGTCCTCCACCTCCCTCTCAATGGCCACGGCCTTCTCAACTATTGAGTCTAGGTCTTGTAGGTGGTGGTCCACAATCTTTCCTCGGATAGACAACTTCAAGCCATCTTCAAACCTCCTCACTTTGGCCAAGTTAGTGGCCACATAGTCTTCAGCAAAACAAGCTGGCTCAATGAACTTAGACATGTATTTCATCACGGTCATGGTCCCTTGCTTTAAGTCCAAAAATTCTCGGGCTTTCTCTTGCCAAACAACCGACGAAAATATTTGCTCATAAAGAGCTCATGGAACTCTTCCCAAATCATAACCTCAAGATTCTTTGAGTCCTTTGCCCAATTTCAACATAGATGGGCCTCTCCCTAAAGTTGGAATGTTTCTATTCATATCTTGGTAGCATCGGATGTGATCCCCATAGCCTCCAAGATCTTGTCTACTTGTTGAAACCAATGGTCAGCCACCATCAGAGTTGTCCCTCCCATGAAAATAGGTGGCTTGTGTGCCTTAAACCTCTAGAGGGTATTCGAGCCTCTGTAGCCTATGTTGGTGCTGGCTTGTGCAAAGGTAACAACCATTGCGCCCATAGCCTCCATGAAGGCTTGTTGATCAAAGGTCGGTAATAGTGGTTGGTTGTTTTGTCCACTCGCTCGACTATTTCGGTGTCTTCTTCCTCTATTAGTTATCTACACACACGAAAGATAGCAATAGACCACTAACTTAGTATC
Source organism: Ilex asprella (assembly GCA_023539305.1). Lineage (NCBI taxonomy): Eukaryota > Viridiplantae > Streptophyta > Magnoliopsida > Aquifoliales > Aquifoliaceae > Ilex > Ilex asprella. The sequence continues at coordinate 7,038,370 of CM042202.1, read as the reverse complement.
CCAAAGTTAGGGATCAAAGTTATAAAGTTGAAAATTTAATTTCCTCTTATCTCACGGGTAAGAGGTTGTTACCCTCCTGTAGACACCCAAACCATAAAATTTGCCATTATTCATTTTTTGGACCCCAAGGTTATACTTTCTAACCCTAGTGCCTCATTTTCATACACATTGAATCATACATATAATCACATATCACACAAAATGTAGCATTTAATGTACGTAACATGTAATGCATAATGAATGTAATGGCTTGATCCAATCTACCCTCAAGTCCAAGGTAATCGAAAACCTAAGCTCTAATACCAAGCTGTGACGCCACAAAATTTGGGAGTCCTTTCTCAACCCATTGATCACCCATCAATCCGTAGAAATACCCGTGAGTACCATATAACCCGATACTAGGTTGTTACACCCCATTCACCAAGATCATAACCAAAATAAAATTTGGGTAGAGTCTCTTTTGTACGGGAGCACTACTCAACACATAACATGTACACATATTAACCACACAACCATTATAAGGTCCACATCCCAGAAATATAACCTTATTATTATCCATAGAAGTGCGCTCAAGATGTGAAGTCTTGGTGATGTTATATTTCAATTTTTCAAGTTTCTGGACAAGGAACAGGTACCTCAGGTAAGTGGTACCAATACCTAGGCCTTCTATTTTTCAGGTACTGTACCTATAAGCATTGGTACTAGTACTTGGACCCACTGTATGTGGGATACCAGCACCTGTGAGCATAAGTACCTATACCTAAGCTCATTGTCCATCGGGGTATCGGTACTTAAGGCCTAGACACTGGTACCTGAGCCCACTGGAATTCAGATACTGGTAGCTGTAAGCTTAGGTACCAGTACCTGGGTCATCCGACAGAGTAGTACTGGAACCTATGAACCTAGGTACCAATACTTGAGCCCAGATTTTTCCCAATCCTTCCAATTTTCAATCCTTAACCATCCAATCTCATACAACATTCAACACATTCATTCATGTACATGACAACATTGTCCAATAGAGTCCCATTACATGCTCTATTGCCAATATACTAGTTCAAAACAAATTTATATATTTGATTTACAAAATGCAATTCAAAAGTCGCATTCCTGCTCCGTCATCAAGAAGAACTCAAATGAGGACCGCATTCCGGCGCTTGTCCAACACTTGAAATATGTTCTTATAAAGGGTGAGCTATACTCAATGGGGTATTTCCCAAGGAAGCTACTCCCCAAACTAAATGCATGTAAAATGTCACATGCAATTCATCACATAAATCATTCATTCAAGAACATGCATTTCATAAATGAATGCTAAATTTTTCATGTCATGTCATGAGATGGAACTCACACATGAAATGCAACCCCGAGCCCTCATCTAGCTCTCATAACACATGCAATGTCATGCATATGCGTCCGGGCATTTCAAGCCTCCGTCATTAATGTTAGACATCCAATGACCATTTTATAAAATCTCGTGTCTTTCTTGGGGTGGATATTTATGGACTTCCACCAATGGGTACCCAACTAACATGGCATCTATGAACTTGCACCAATGGCTCTGTGTATGCCTACAAACTTTATGGACTCAATACCAACAGGAGTGCGTATTCAAAATTACTGAGTCTTACCCGAGGGAGAATCTAGTCATTTTTGCTAATCGCGACACATATTTTCAATGCAACCTGTGCGACTTAGTCAAATCTAGGTCTAACCTTTTCAAGCCCACGTATCAACCCACCAAAGATGGTGTTTGACCAAAACCTTGCACACACCCACGCTCATGTCGAATGCCCATGAATACAATGCTACCCATGCATACGCAAAATGTAATGTACAATTTGCAATTACAATATCATGTTCATCATATCATGAGTATATTATGAACATATTCAATTTCCACAAACATTCCAAATTACTCAAATGTTAGTTATATTATAAGGCATATAATAACCTTTCCCAACACCACTAAGCATGTTATAGCACTTTCAATTCAAATAACACACTTAATCAACCATAGGCATCTTATCAAACACCTATAGAGCACAATTATAAACACATAGCATGCCCAAGAAACTCATTCTTCATGAAATTCAAAGTCAAACAATTTTATCATATCAAATCATACAAGAATTGTCAAGCATAGTCTTATATCGATATTTCATATTCTAACAACTCTAGGTATGTGTTATACATGAGATTTCATCTTTAACACCCTACTCATTTCATATTTCAACCCAAGGTTGGAAATAAACCTAGTTAAGAAAGGAACTCTTCCTCTTGTCAGATGCATTGAGCAACCATGTGCCTATAATTTAGCAGTCAACCTTGCTCACAAACCAGTATGCATGTTGGGTTAAGCCCATGCCATGCAATTCGAAGTCATGCACTAACATTGCCTTAATTGAGCCCACTACGCACTGCTATGCTCAACCGGGTGCTCTCATGTTGCCACAATCCCCATAAATTTGTGAAACCACTTAACTGCATCACCTTGATTCCATACTATGGCATGCCTTGGTGCAAGATGCCACCAAGACCCGTCATTGTGTACCCAAGTTAGTTAGGGTGTGACAAGCCACGCCCACCTGAAGTATCCAACGACCTCGTAGGATGGGTAGCATGGTACTATTTGAATTTTTTTCCCCAGACCATTGGTCTATATAGAAATTGTGGTAAGCACGTCAGCAACTTCATTCCTCGTCTGGCTGAAGTGATCAAATTCAGCCTGTTGAAGTTGTTCTTATGACGCCTGTATCTTCTCAAACCATTGGTACAACAACTCAAGCTGCACAAAAAGGGCCACAACATCACCGAACTGTGGAAGTCTAACCAATTCCTCCAAATGTGCCACATTTTCCCTCAAATTAACATTCGTTCCGTCAGCCATGGGTCGATCTTTCTGCCAAACCAATGCTCTGATATCAAAATGTCACGGGCCAACTACTCGGTTTTCACTTATGAGGCTACCCGCGAAGGCGTTGCTAGTGCAACAAGCCACACAAACTCGAATATATGGACACACAAACTTATATCAAGGCAACACACGAATTTACTGGGAAAACACTCTCAAACCTTATATTAAGCTCTCTACAATTATAAAGAAGCTCAAATCTAAGCAACAACCTCTACCTCTACAGAATGTCCAAGCACCCTTAATACAAGAGCATGGCAAATGACACCCCCATCTGCTGAGGGGCTGTTACAACGCCTATTCTCTAGCAGACATAGTCAACAAGGCTGCACCTTTATGCGACACCTGGCAGGCAGTTCCACCATTTCAACATCTGATGTGGAACTGCCTTTATCTGCATACACTTGGGCCAGAATGTGGATAAGAATGCCCACAACTGCCTCCCTCAGACTAGGCCGTGCTCAGTAGCTGCTTTGACTGAGTCATGCACAACAACTGCCCACATCCTCCTGGTCACATGCATTGAGCAGTCATGTTCCTGCCATATGCCCACAATTCAGTAACCAACCTCGCCCACAAACCAGTATGCATGTTTGGTCAAGCCCATGTCATGCAATTCAAAGTCATGCACCAACATTGCATCAATTGAGCCCCACCGCACGTTGTCATGCTCAGTCGAGTGGTCTCATGCTACTACGATTCGCATAAATCTATCCAACCATTTAGCCGCATCACCTTAATTTCAAACCATGGTGTGCCTTGGGACAAAATGTCACCAAGACCTGCCATTGTGCACTCAAATCAGTTAGGGTGTGACAAATGGCAATACTATTTTATGGTTGTTTAGCATGCTCTCATGATATTGTGGTTGATAGATAGTTAACGTTTCCAAGATGGATTTTGAGGCATTATAGTTTAAAATGGGTTGGGTGAAGAAAACAAGTCCAATTCATTTTTAATCTGGTTAATAAATAAGTTATAATGAGTTAGATCATAGCATATTGGGTTAATATAAACATACACTAATACACACAAAAAATAAAAATATACTAACACACCAAAACACACACTAATACACCAAAAAAGTTGTGTGTGTGTGGGTGCTCTTTGTGTACTAGTGTGTGTGTTTATTAGTTTTTTGTTAGTGTATATTTTTTTTAGTGTAATTGTTTGTGTGCGTGTGTATTTAAATTTATCCCTTTTGTTATTTAATAGAAACATAAGCACTCAACCCAATAAATATCCATTTGTAATCCATTTTAACCCCTTTAATTAAATTGAGTGCTATTGCCTAATCCATTTAAAATCCACATTAACTTAAATACCAAACTTATTAATTTATAAGCGAATTGGACGACTTAATGAGTAAAGATTATCACCCTAGATGCAAGTAATAAAATTATTGCTCCGTACCGCAAAAGACAGGTAGGTGAGTCACTTTCTCCTGCATTGTCTCCTCTAGAATCGATAACAAGAAGCTGGCTGGTGCATATGCTGCTGTGATTTATAACAACGCAAATCTGGAATCAATTTCCCCCGGCCATGCATGGAGTGTAGGAACTCGTCCAGCTTGTTTGGATGGGAACACTAAAGAGAATAATACCTCGAGATCCAAAGTTTAATTCTCGCATATGATGTCTAATTTACCCAATGCATGCCATTTATACATGACTAAACATATCCAAAAAATATGTTCTAATAAGGAGTTCAAAAGATGATTTTTAATTACTGGGGGCTATTTCACGTGACATCATGTGATTAGAAAAAGTGTGTGGTGTGTGTGTATGGGAGAGAGAGAGAGAGAGAGAGACAGAGACAGAACAATGTGAAAAAGACCCAAAAAAATGGACAGTCCGACTAAAAAAGATTAAAAGTTATGAACAGTTACGAGTGGTTAAAGGATAATATAGATATTTCACAATAACCACACCAAAACCCTCTCTCTTGATTAATAGTATAGATAAAACAAAAATAAAATAATAGGACTATAAAGTGAAATATATGATAACAAAGTTTTTCCCCTAAAATAGATATAATCCGATAATTTTTTATCATTTGTGTTCTTTCTTTAAATAATTTGGATGGATATATATATATATATACACACACACATAGTGGTTTGGTGAGCCCTAGTGATAGGGATATTATCTGGCTGGTTCAAAGAACATTTGTTCGATTAGAGATTTTTCTGTTGCTGAATTTTAGGGCCTAAATGCAGCAAAGAGCCCAGTCGGTCCCTCCAATAAGAATCTAGACAACTATTCGACTATAAATAACGATGAACTAGTTTCCATGCGTTAGTAATAAAAGAAACTCGAAGCTCTTTTATGATTTATTGCTCTCGGTATGTAGCCGTAAATAGCCACCAGCAAACTGCAAGAAGGAACTCCCTTCAACGGGTAGCAAGTTGATTTCTGGCTTTTGCATGAAAGGCATAAATCTGTTGAGCTGATCATTAAAACTAGCCTGCAGCATTTTATGTGAAAGCAAGTCCGGCCTCTCAAAACATTCGACCGCTGAGCTTGCCACAAGAGTAATCTGTGGAGGAAGCAGAGGAAAAACTATTATTAGATCTTTGTACATTTGTTTCAAATGAAACCAAAGCTACATTAAATTAGTTAAGTTATATACACCAGATAAAACTAAAAGGTTAATATTTGGTCTTTACCAAGTTTAGTCCCAGTTAATCGAGGGAGCAAAGAGACCATAGATTGGGTACACACACCAAATATACCTAATGCAACATAGAATCTGCTGCTGGACACAAGTCAGCGAGTAATAGGTAAATGGCACCCCTGAAAATGCAACAGATAATTGCACTATGTATCTCCAAATAATGCAACAGATAATTGTACTACGTATCCCCAACCCACTTTCATCTAGTATGGATCCGAACAAACAATATTCTCTTCAAGTGACTTGTTTAAAGCATTACATGGTTTTTTTTTTTTTTTTGCAACACATTACGTTGACAAGGAACAACAAAAGAATGTACTCTGAAGGATCACAAAATTACTGCACATCATTAGATATTTAATGATGCATGCACATGACAAAGGTCACATGGTTGGCATACAGATTACTAGGAACGTCAACAAAGAATACTTAACTGAAACTCAATCTGTGAGTCAATCCCAAGCACACAACAGAGTGTTCGGGAAATAGTTTTCCTAGCCGATCAAATGTGCTTGGCCAAATAAACCAAACCAGACCGAATCATGCAACAGTTTGGACTGAGCAAAAAGAGCGGATAGAATCCCGCCCTTCTTGACAGAGAAGAAGATTAGATAATCTTGAGAAATCGGAGGACGGGGCTAGGTCGATAAGGAAATTGCTTAGACTAAGGTGAACAATATCATCATGCCCGAGTAAATAGACGAATGGGGAATGCTAGGAGAGATTCCAGTAACAATCACTAGAAATCTAGCATAACGTAGGGTGTACCACCTCACATCCCCAACGGCAAAAACCCTAGCAAAAAGGGAACCTTATCACTCTATAAAAATTGGGTAAAGCTTACATTTACTGAATAAGAATAATTTCATTCAGGAATATTCTTTGAATAGTCTCATTATGTTCGTTTTGATCAATGTTGATATTGTGAATAATTGCTTGACTCTAAATTGCTAGCATAGGGAGTGTTACTAAAAATTCTCGAAATATGATTTTAGGTCATGTTTGATAATTTAAGTCTTAGCTTTGTTTCTTAAAATTTTATTATTCTTAGAAGCCGAGATTGAGCCTTTTTGATTAAAATTTGATTATTAAACCATATATAATAATCAAGCCGAGAATGTGACGTAATACTCTTTACCCTTAGTTATCCAAAGATTGAGTTATTTAGTTTATGCATATGGGAGTATGTGGTTGAGAAATAACAAGAGGAAGAAGATGAATTTGTGTACACTTGTGAATTTAGTATTTGTTTGACTTGCTCCAAGAAAAAAAAGTGTCTATGCTCTTAAAAATTAAAAAAAAAAAGAAAAGGAAAAAAGAAATGATGAGTATACAAAGAATGCAAAGAAGACAATGAGAAAAAAAATGAGCAAGTATAGAGAATCGTACTTTTAAGGATTGATGAGAAAGTATATGTCAAAAAGTATTGGTATGTAAAGTTCTCTCGGGGTAATAGTTTGAATTCCTGAATTTGCTTTCGTCTCAAAACCCCAATAGCCAAGGCCACATTACAACCTTAAGAAAAGAGCTATATGATCTCAATAGTAATTGGTGGATGCATGACTCGTGTAAATTAGGAAGAAAATAGTGGTTGTTTTGCATATCAGGTGTTAGTTTCTATTCATGAGACTATATCAGTTCCTTTTTCCTTGTATACACGTGTAAGTTAAATTTTGTTTTGATTTTATATTTAACTCTACTCACATATGGTATGATGAGGAAAAAGTAGTTATCATAATTTGAGTGAATTATTGTTGAGAGTATACTTTGGTGAGGATTGCATCAAAGCTACCCGTAGATAGTAGAGAGGTGAGATATTATAATTATCTGATCAGGTAAGGTTATTTACACACTACATACTAGTTTCAATAGGCATTCAATATGTGGATACTATTGTGTAACCTTTAATTCTATAATCTAACTTGGTGTACACTTATTCATGTTTTTATCTGATCTGTTTGCTTGATTATTGGTTGAGTTATATGATGAATTTAAATTGTGGGTAGATTAAAAAAAAATTGTAAGTATCTTCACCTGAAACCTTCACAAGACTATACTCGTCCATTAGGGGAAACTTGGATGTTTAAAAGCTTATTGCATATGCTAAATACAATCGTGAATCCTAAAAAAGCGGATGTGTGCAATTTTATTAAACTAGTTTTAGGTTTTTAGGATTTATATATTGCTAAGAACTAGTAAGATGTACGTTGGAGAGTGTGAATCGCCATCAAAGATACCATTTCTTTATTTTGTTATTTATGACGAACTGCATTATTTTTGAGCTATTATATAAATTATCCCTTGTTGTCATGTGTTGACTTGATTTTTAGTGTTTGATCGATTTATTAGGTAAAACACGTAAAATGAGCTTAAATTTATGTCATTGATAAATTGACCAGCTAATTGGAGATCAAAGTGAACTCAACGGGATCAAAGTGTAATTAAGGAGGATTGATTTGGTGTTGATAATGCCGAAATAAGGATGAAGTCTACACCAACTCTAGCGAAGTTATAGCATGGGTCAATGATTTTCAGAAAAATACGCTCATTCGGACACAATGATTAGAAAAATAATTGACTGAGTTGACTTAAGACTTAGAGAAATTCCAAAGACGAGAAGTCTGTCCGTACGCAAGTTGTGTATGAAGAAAAATAAAGATTTTAAGAGTTTAAATCATTCGGAGAGAGAATTCCCGTTTGGACGCTCCTTTGACGACACGAGAAGACCGTTTGAATGCACTTTCTCTGTCCGGACACTGATATGAAGTTGTAAATTCCAATGGATTGAAGATGTTCGGACGCGAGAATGATGCAGACAATCATTGACGATACGAGCTTGTAGTTCAGACGCGCATCCTTCGCTCAAACCCATTTATGCATACGTCTTGACCTAGTAGGAATCTATTGAAAAAGAACCCCGAAAATACCTTGTGTATACTCTCATTATAAATACTAAGAGGAGGGCTATTGTTCCGTACCGAGTCTTTAGTCATTTTTTCCTAGTTTTTTTAGAAGACTGGCAATGTCTCATGAGTAGTTTTCTCTTTATTCTTTAGTTAGGTTAAGGTTTTGGGATCGTAAATTAAATTATTATTATTTATACAATTATTTTTTATTATTCTTAAATGATTTATCTTTTATTGTTTAAAGATTAAATGAAAGTTTTTAAACAAAGTATTATACTCTATATACTTATTTGATTTTTCATTAACTTGATTGGTTTCTTGGTATGAGCAATTCTTATAATTCCCGACAAGTCTACAAGATTAGTTTTTAAATTCTTATTTTTATATCAGTCAACTTTTGGTTTTCAAAGCCATATATTCTAGTTGATTACCCCAACATTTGAAGTCAACTAAGATAAAATATAATTGCATAAGCATAATATTTGGTGTGCATAAACAATTCTCGATCCCGAAACTAAAGTGTAGTTTTTCTCAATAAGAAATTTCCTTGAATTTACAACAATTCCTTGTTTCAAACAATATACACACTATTCTTTCTTTTTACCTTCGAGATATCTATGAGGATCGACTTCAAACTGCACCGAGTTATTACTACAACTTGACCATCTACACTTGGGTGTACCACATTTGGAATCAAGCAATGTACTACCTCATATCCCCAACTACAGAAACCCTAGCAAAAGGGGAACCTTATCACTCTATAAATCGAGTAAAACTTAAGTCAGAGGTACGCACTACTTTTCCTACAGCTAGCTCGGATTACATTGTCAACATTCACGAACTTAGCGTCAAAATGCCTACGACTGGCCGCCCCAGTCTTTGGCAATTTATTCATTTTACGGGCCGAGTGGTGCAGCATTTCCTGTTCATTTATTATTGTATTGTTATGCTTTATATTTAGGTTAAGGGTATTATGGTACTTTGTAGTTTATATATAAGTTGGGGATTAGTTGTGTGATTAACACATAAGCCTACACAATAATTTGATCTCTATCTTCTTATTCTTTCTTTTTCCACTTCTCATGGAGTTTGTGAGCTTTTGTGGCTCCAAACATTACTGAGAGGGCTGGGGTTTTCTGATGATGGACCTATGAAGTTATATTGTGGCAACAAAATTGCTATCAACATTGCCCGCAATCTAGTTCAACATGATAGAACAAAGCATGTTGAGATTGGCCGACACTTTATTAAAGATAAATTAAACAATGATTTGATTTGCATGCCCTTTTGTGAAATCAGAGAATCAGTTGGCTGAAATCTTCACAAAAGGGCTTAGTAGCAAGACTTTTCACCCCATTGTTTGCAAGTTGGGCATGAGAGATATTTATACACCAACTCGAGAGAGAGTGTTATGTTATGCTTTAATACTAGAATAAGGGTAGTTTAGTATTTTGCGTTGTATAACTATATACATGTTGGTGTAGTTGTTTAACCTAATGCAATATACACTTTTCCTAATCTCTTTCTATATTTTTCCCTGTTATTCTCTAAAACCCTAAAGTCATAATAATTCAACGCTACCAAAAAAAAAATTTCCATACAAAACGGAAAGTCAAGTATTTGACTAAAAATCTTCCTAAGAACTCAAAATTTCCGAAGACTAGTAGAGTGAGAATTCCTTGTTGATGACCTGGTTGTGGCATATTATGGAGCTTGATGTAGTTTCAAATATTCAACTTCTTCACACAGCTAAGAAGATTTGGGATTCTTTGCAAAGATGTACTCACAAGAACAAAATGTGTCCTAAATCTATGAAATGTTTTAGCATATATTTAATACCAAGCAGGATAATAAATCTCTAACTGAGCATTGTCACTTTGAAAGGGTTGTGAGAGGAACTTATGTTTTATCAGCCATCGAGTACGGATGGCTACGGACCTACAAGTACAGAGACAACAATGTGAAGAGTTTCAAGTTGCATTATTATTGTCTAGTCTTCATTCTGAATATGGTGTGTTCAAAAATCAGATCTTGACAAGTGAGAAACTTCTTACGGCTGTCGATGCATATTCTCATCTTCAAAGAGCCTCTTTGAACTGTGGTACTCCCTCACACTCACAGAAGTCATCTTACTCTCTGGTGGTAGTCGTAGTGGTGTTCGTGGTGGTGGTGGCCGACATTCCTCTTCGGATGGTGGTCGTAGTGGTAAAGGTTACAGTTGTGAAGGCCATGGTGGTCGTATTAGTTGCTTTGAGTGAAAATGTACTTATTGTGGGACCACTGGACATACGGCAGATTATTAAAGGAGACTAGCATATGTTGGTAATTCTGCATATGTGACAGCCCAATTAGCCTCATCTTCTTGGATCATTAATTTGAGAGCTAGTGCTTACATATTTAATATTTCATCTTTATTATCTAATTTCCAACCTTATAACTCTTGTATTGTCTTAGCGGATGATTCCTTTCGCCTAGCGTGTGTAACTAGTGATTTCCATCCGACAAAATTTATATCCTTAACCTTTGGTTTACTTGTTCCCCATTTTTCTTTTAATTTGCTATCTGTTAGTCAATTAACTAAGAATTTACAATGTATTTGTGACTTTTTCTCCATCTTGTGTTTTTTACGACCTCTATACGAAGAAAGTGATTGATTTGGAGCATGAGCAAACCGATCTTTATTACTTGGATGCTCGAGAATCAGCACCTGCCTTGAGTGCTACAATTTCCCCACTTCAATGGCATTTCTGATTAAGGCATCCTTCCGTGCAGAAGCTTTGTCAAGTTTTTTCTAATTTGAGTTCTTCCTTTATGTTAGAATGTTAGGCTTGTCAATTGGACAAAGCATCACCGTAGTTCCTTCTCTAGTAGTAATAATAGTCGTGAGCCTAACCCTTTGATCTTGTTCATTCAAACATTTGGGGTTCCGCAAGAATAAAGAATATCTCTGAATTTCAGTATTTTGTTATCTTTGTTGATGATTTCTCTCAAATGACATGGTTGTTTCTAATGAAGGATCATTCTTAATTATCGAAAATTGTCACCTTCTACAATGAAATTTTGGTGCAATTTGATAAACGAATTAAAATATTTTGTTCTGATAATGCTCTTGAGTATGTTCAATCATTTATGTATTCCTTTTGTGCTGACCATGGTATCTTTCATCAAATTTCTTGCCCTCATACATCACAACAAAATGATATTGCTGAACGAAAACATCATCATATCTTTGATGTAGCTCTTATATTAATGTTTAATATGCATGTAACTAAACACTATTGGACAGATGTTCTGACTTCCGTTTATCTTATTAATCAAATGTCTTTTTTCTGTCTTGAATAACAAATCTCCCTTCTCATTATTTTATCCTACTACACCACCATTTGGTCTGACTTCTCGTGTTTTTGGTTGTGTTGCGTTCGTTTATTTACTAGGTTTAAGTAGGGATAAACTTTCCCCTGCTAGATCAAACGTGTCGTTTTAGGATATTCTCGTACTCAAAAAGGTTATCGATGCTAACCTGAACTCTCACAAATACTATGTTAGTGTCGTTGTTACCTTCTTTGAGTCTTCTCCCTTGTTTCCTACTTCAGAACATAGGTCTTTCCACGATTTGGTTTCTTCTAGTCAGAGGGAGTGGTTAGTACCTATTATACCAGATTGTATACCTTCTACTTCATCTATTAAGCCCCCATTGAAGGTTTATCAACATAACAAGAATAGACAGGTTGCCTATTGCACTAAGAAAAGGTACTCATCACCCTACTAGGCATTCCATTTCTAATTTTGTTTCATTTCATTGACTTTCTCCATCATTTCGTTGTTTTGCATCTACCTTGTCATCTGTGATTATTCCTAGTTCCTTGATATAGACTTTGACATCTCCTGGATGGAGACTAGCTATGATGAGAAAATGAAAACTTTTCATAAGAATTAGACTTGGGATCTCACTTCACTCCCACCTAGGAAGTAGCCAGTTAGTTGTTGTTATGTTTATATTGTGAAATATCTTCCTAATGGTTTTGTCAAGCATTTAAAGGTTCGGTTAGTTAGCAAAGAATACACCCAGACACATGATATTGATCACTGTGTGACATTTTCCCCTGTTACTCGACTTAATTCTATTCGAGTTCTTATTTAGGCGATACACTGTTCCTTCCCAGAAGTGACACAACCTGGAGGCTGAACAATGTATACCTCCTCCTGTAAATCTCTATGTAAAAAAGAATTTATATTCAATTGGGGGGGGTGTTACTAACTATTCCTGTTCTCGTGATTGGCCAAAGCGTCAATTCTATTGGAGGAATTAGAGTCTGATTTCATGATCGGGTCAGGTGCATTTCTTGTGGAATAGGAGATTCACACTTCCATTGTGCTTGGTTTGATAAGTTTAGTAATGTGGTCCTCCAGTATGGTTTTCAACGTTCTACATAAGATTATTTAGTGTTTATTCGTCGTTCTATCCAAGGAATTATTATTCTCATTATATATGTTGATGACATTATCGTTAGTTTTGATGATTCTGATGATATTGGCAATTTTAAACTTTATTTGGGAAAACAGTTTCACACTAAAAATTAGGGGTCTTCTTCGGTACTTTCTTGGGATTGAGGTTGCTCTGTCAAAGGTATCACTATATGCTAATGGAAGTATGTATTAGATTTACTATCTGAAACTGGCACTCTTGGTGCTCGTCATGTTGATACCCCATAGATTCTATCAGTGTTTTGAAAAACGCACCTAGGCGAGAAGCGAGGCGAGGCTATCTCGCCTGGAGGATCCCAGGCGAAGCGAACGTGAGTGAAGCAAGCAAAAAACGAGAAAAGCGTTCGCCTTGCGCTCAACAAACGCTTCAGAGAGACGAGGCGAAGTAGTTTTATTTTTAATTTGGACCGTTAGAATGGGCAATTAAAAAAAAAATTATAAGATGTGATACACCGAATTATTCCCTTATCCCTTAAATACAATCTCAAACTCTAAAACTCTAATTTTATTCGGATTTGTCATTGCTCCTTGCACGACCGCTGCTGACTTCTTGACCAATCGCTAGACTCGATCAATCGACGACCATCTTCCTCACTGGTTTCCTCACCGACAGAGACGATCGGTAGACCATATAAAAGGGACTCGATTGACAGAGTCTCCTCACCGACAGACTCGATCGATCGAGATCGTTGATCGCTGCACAAGACCACAAGTTAGTCTTTTTTTTTCTCTTTTTTCTTCTCTTTTCTGGTTCTGGATCGTCTTCCTAGCACAGATTCTGCTCTTTTTTCCTAATTCTGATTATGCTCCTACACGATCGACAGACACGTTAGACAAATTCTGCTCCTTTTCTTTTCTGGTTCTGTTTGTTGGTCTTTCCTTCCTACACAGGTTAGTCTCCTCACCTCTTTTTTTTCCTCTCTTCTATTTTTCTTTTTTTCTTTTATTTTCTGGTTCTGGATCTTCTTCCTCGCTCCACAGATTGTGCTCCTTTTTTTTTCCTGATTTCTTGATTCTAATTCTGACTGTGCTTCCTGATTGTTCTTCCTTAGTGTGCTTCTCTGCTCTGTTTTTTGCTATTTTGTTGTTCTGTTTTGCTGATTTTGGTTTTGTTGTTTTGTTGTTCCTGATTGTGCTTCTGAATGTACATAAAAATAGATTTACAAAAACAGTTGTTGTTGAATGATATACTTCAACAAAAACACATTTGGTTAATAATTGACATACTTTAAAAATAGATTCAGTACATGGCATGCTGTTTTTGTTGATTTTATGTACTGTTTTGTTCCTCTGATTATAGTGTGATAGTGTCTTCATTCATAAACAAATAAATGGCATCGTCGTCCGAAGGGAACAAAAAATCCGGCATGGAAATATTCACACTTGGTAAATCCTCAAAACCCAAACAAGTTCAAATGCAATTTTTTTGGAAAAGAGTCAAATGGGGTTGTCTATCGGGTCAAGCAACACCTTGCAAGAAACTCTACAAGTGTTATTACTTGTCCAAAATGCCCTGCTCATGTTAGGGAGGAGATTAGAGAATACATGGCCAAAAAAAGAAGAGAAGAATCTAATGAACATGGTTCCCAACTTTGATGAAATGTCTAAAGACTTGGAGGAGGATGAAGATGATTTTGTAGAGATTGTTGTGCATCGTAAAAGATCCATGACTAGTTCTAGTCAAGGTTCTACACAAGCCACATCCAGACTAAAAAAGCCAAGACAAAAAGGACTTATGGATGTATACTTCACCCCTGATCCGAATGTTGTGGTGCAAAATCGAAAGACCAAGGAAGACAAACGAATATTGATGCCAACGATCCTTTTAAAAAGGAAATGAGAGAAATAGTCATCACAGCATTTGCCTGATGGATGTATGACACGGGAATTCTCTTTAATGTTGTGAACTATGAAAATTTTGTAGCAATGTTTGAAGCTATTGGACAGTATAGTCCTGGTTTGAAACCCCCTCTTACTATGAGATTCGGGTCCCATTGCTCAACAAAGAAGTAGGGCATATCAAAGCATTGATGAAAGATCACCAAGATGATTGGGCAAAATATGAATGTTCCATAATGGCCGATGGATGGACTAATAAGAGAGGGAGAACCTTGATTAATTTCTTAGTGAATTGTCCCAAACGAACCATGTTCTTTGAATCCGTCGATGCTTCTGCATACTCAAAGGATGGACAAAAAATGTATGAATTGCTTGATAATTTTGTGGTGCATATTGGTGAAGCTAATATGGTTCAAATTGTCACTGACAATGCGGTAGCAAATGTGTTAGTAGGTATGAGCCTCTAGAAAAAGAAAGATAACTATTTGTTATATTGAATTTTTTTATGCACACTAGTTGATAAAAAATCTTTATTTAACAGGAAAATTTTTGGAGGCAAAACGACTCAACCTATATTGGACGCCATGTGTTGTCCACTGCTTAGACTTGATGTTGGAAGATATCTTCAAGTTGCCAAACTTCAAGAGAACGTTTGAGAGAGGAATAGCATTACACGATTATATTTATAACCGTCCAACTCTGTTAAATATGATGAGGCAATTTACCCAGGAGTTGATTAAGCCCGCAAAAATTAGATTTGCTGCGACTTTTCTTATTCTAACAAGGATCAACCAACAAAAAGGCAACTTGAGAAAAATGTTCACTTCAAAGGAATGGACTACAAGCAAATGTGCATAAGAAAAAGACAAAAGGACAGCACAAATTATTTTAATGTCTTCATTTTAGAATAATGTTGTCTACTCTCTTAAGCTTATAGACCCTCTTGTTCGTGTGCTTCGATTGGTTGATGGTGAGAAATAGCCTACCATAGGGTATATTTATGAAGCTATGAACAGAACTAAAGAAGCGATTGCTAATTCTTTTAATGGCAATGAAAAGAAGTACAAACACATCTTTGAAATCATTGACCGAAGCTAGGAAGTTCAATTACATCGGCCTTTACATGCAGCTTGGTATTTTTTGAACCCAGAATTTTTCTATTCCAATCCAGAGGTTGAGAAAGATCAACATGTCATGAATGGCCTATATAAATATTTAGAAAAGTTGGTCCCAAATCCTGCGATACAAGATAAAATTGGTCAAGAGTTGAGTATTTACATAAAGGGTGAAAACCTCTTTAAATTGCTCATGGCGGTTAGACAAAGAACAGCGAGGGCACCAATTAATCTATGGTATCCCACAAGCTTATTTCATTATCATTGCTTAAAGACGTTAGTTAATTAATTGTTATTCATTATTCACAGCTGATTGGTGGAGTGCATACAGGACTGCAACTCCAAATTTGCAAAGCTTTGCAAAAAAAAAGTTTTAAGTCTTACTTGTAGTGCATCCGGTTGTGAGCAAAATTGGAGTGTGTTTGAGCATGTGAGTATCATCATCAAACCTCTTCAATTACATTTTTTTTATCTTATTATAAATTTTAATGTATTCTTAATAAATTATTGCAGACACAAAAAAAAAAAAAGAAATAGACTAGCTCAATCTTGTCTCAATGATTTGGTGTTTGTTAAGTATAATAGAGCTTTGAGACGCCGATATGATTCCCGTGACACAATTGATCCAATATCTTTGAAGGATATTGATGATAGCAATAAGTGGTTGATTGGAAAAGTCGATGTAGAAACAGATGAAGATAATGAGCTTGTGTTTGGTGATGATACTTTGACTTGGGGTGAAGTTGCTTGAGCTTCTGGAGTTCAAGAAAGTAGTCAACGGACTAGATCAACCCCATCTACTAAGGTAACACCAAGATTTACAAGATCGACCACTAGATGAGAAAGACATAATTTCAGATGAGGCAGAGGAGAAGGATACAGAGGGATATGAATCTAAGGATAATGAAGAAGATGGTTTCTTTAGTGATGAGGATTGATTTCGAAGTCCTTGAGATGGTTTCTTTAGTTGCTTGAATTGTGTGTCTTAAGTTTTTAAATATTAAGATTTGAGATATTATTAGTGTTTGTTTGAATTTAAATGTTTAAGGTATGACTGTTATTAAAATTTAAGATATTATTAGTGTTTGTTTTAATTTAAATGTTTATGGTTTTACTTGCATTTAAATATTTAGTATATATAAAATTAGAACTTAGATGTTTAGAAGTAATTAAACTAAAATATTTGTTTTTTAACTGCTCGTTTCGCTTCGGTAAAGCGTGTCGCTTTGCTTCTCGCCTAGGCTTTAGGAGCTTTGATCGCTTTACGCCTTAAACAACATTGGATTCTATAGTCAAGTTAGATGCTGAGAGTGGATAAGGTTTTGATGACATAGGAAGCTATCGAAAGTTGATTGATAAACTGATCTATCTCACAGTCACTCGTCCTGATATTACATTTGCAGTTAGGGTGGTTAGTCAATTTATGCATGCTCCTCGCAAACCTCCTTGGGAGTCTGTATTTCGTATTCTTCAGTATATTGAAGGAGCACCCGGGAAAGAATTATCATATCAGTCTTCACTATGTATGACTGCTACTGGTTTTTCTAATGTTGACCGGGCATGTAGTCGTATTGATGGAAGATCTACTTCTAGTTATTACACGTTTGATGGTGGTAACCTTGTTATTCAGCGTAGGAAGAAAAAAAATGAAGTTGCACGTTCATCTACAGAGACAAAATATCATGATATGGCTCATAAAGCGTGTGAAATGTTGTGGGTGTGTTCTCTATGTCGTGATATGGGGATTAGTGAGCCTTCTGATATACAGATGTATTGTGATAATTAAACAGCTATTTTCATTGCCAGTAATCCATTATTTTATGAGCGCACCAAACACATCGAAGTAAATTGTTATTTCATTTAGGATCTCCTGGTACAAAGAGATTACCACTCCATATATCAAGTTTAGTGATCAACTGGGTGATAATTTTACCAAACCATTGTCTCGTGCTACATTCAATAATCTTTGTTCCAAGTTGAGCATTTTTAATCTTTATACTCTGACTTAAGGGAGAATGTTAGAGTTCTTATTTTTTAGTTTTATATTTATATAAGGTAATATTGTAATTACCCAATATAGTGTTTAGTATAAATACGAGTGTAGGACAACACAGCCCATACACTAGATTTTTATTTCTCTATCTTTCTCTTGCCTCACTCATTCTTCTTCTCTCTTACAAACCCTAATATCATCTTTACAATTTCAACTAATAAAAATGTAAGAACTCTAATAAAACATACATTCATAAAATTCATAGATTCATGATACATTATGTTCTTGTGAGTACATCTCTTCAAGAGAGTCCCAAATCTTCTTACCTGCATCAAGAAGTTGAACTTTCGAAGCTACACCAAACTCCATACTATGCTACAACCCGATCATCACCAAGGAATTCTCACTCCACTAGTCTTCAAAATCTTTGAAAGTCTCGGGAGGACTTTCAATCAAATGCTTTGCTTTTCGTTTAGCACGCAAAAGCACTTTGATGGCATGAGAACAAGAATAATAATTGGTTCAAGTTAACTTTACAGAAGACATCTGCTAAACCTAACCATCCACATAATAGACCTGTCGAAGTCAATTGTCAATAGACATATCCTTTACCTCCTTGGAAGTCGTCATTGTACAACCCACAACAAACTAGGCAATCAAAGAGAACAAGAGAACGAACAAAAAAATTCACAAACAACCACAATTACAGAAACAACCAAAAATGAAGCCAAACAACTACCCAAGGTATGCTCGAATTACCGTCAGATCAAAGCCATAAACCACCCAATGAAGGTAAACAAACCAAGAGTCCCCAAAATAACTCACATAAGCCAAACCAGTAGCAGGTCATCACAGATCGTGGCTATTCATCACTGTTTCGGCATCACCAGTAGTGATGACAGGTCTGAAGGCACAAAAAAACCATCACAAACAGCCCAAGGGGGCTGGACAACCCTGGAGATCTGATCTAGGGTTCTAATCAGCACCCAAGGGAGTTGATCCAAGCAACAAATTAGAGATTAAGGCCCAAAAAAAGCAAATCTGAAAAATAATATCTATTTTCAAAAAAATATTCGAACCTAGAAAACCCATATCAAATGGCTCCCAAAAATTATGCAAAAATCACCACAAAATTTCCCATGAGAAGTCAATCAAGGGGATTGGTTCGCTTGCCGTCAATTGCTGACGTCAGCATGACATCAACAATTGATGGATGAAATCAGCAATAGAGAACAGTCACCGGAATTTTTTTTGCTGCTTTTCCGATGTTATAGAATATCAATCAATGCTTTGATATCAAGTTGAATTAATAAAAGTGATATTAGGGTTCCAAGAAAGAGAGAAAAGTAGAGAAGAAGAGAAGAGGTTAAAGAAAGAGAGAATAATCTGTTGTGTAGGTTTGATTGCCCTACACTCTCTTACTTATAAATGAGTAATATTAAACTAATTACAATATTACCCTATACTAATAAACTTATGCCTAATATAAAAAGAGAACAGTCCCAAAAAAAAAAAAAATTGCTACGTATCCGATGTTATATAATCTCGATCAATGCTTTGATATCAATAAAAGTTATATTAGGGTTCCAATAAAGAGAGAAAAGTAGAGAAGAAGAGACGAGACGGAAGAAAGAGAGAATAATTTGTTGGGTAGGTTTGATTGCCCTAAACTCTCTTATTTATAAATGAGTAATATTAAGGTAATTACAATATTATCTGATGGAACATTATTTGTCATGTGGGTCCACCAGCCCCACTCCCAAGGAAGAAGTGCAAATATCACAAGTAGGACCTACTACAATAAGTATATGACAGGTAACGAGTGCTTTGGCAGCCTAGTCCATGCCCATTTCCCTGCATTGACGGCTGGATAGTAGGCTAGCCTTGTCTATCTCCTGACATGGTTGGTTGCACAGTAGATAGCCTTGCCTACCACTCTACATGGACAGTTGTATGGTACATCCTGGTAAGTGACCCTAATTTTCTCTATATATATGGGTGAAGACCCAAAGAAGAGAGGGGCCTCAAGTATGAGCACCTTGGCTCTATACTACGCACACACACCTGTATTATTTTTCTAATTTATACACTCGTCTATTTAGTGATTGATCGAAATACTGACTTAGGCATTGGAGGGGCCTCCCCTGGCTCAACGTCGGGGGTCCCTCTAACATTTTTCTGTCTGGCAGCTCTTGGATTGGGTGATATTCGAAGACTAGGGGCGCATCTCAACTCAGTTCAGTGATTGTTCAGTTTTTTACCCGAACAATCTAGCGCTGTCTGTGGGAAACGAAGCAAGTGCGTCTTCAAAATCTTTTCATCATTCAGTTCATGAGACCTGCTGAACCTTTGGAATCGCTGAAGTACCACGTTCTATTGGATCTTGCTGAACTCTTCAATCGTTCCTGTAAGGGAGGTGTAGCACTCGATTGGTCTACCTTTCAAGCTAAAAAATAAAGGCATTACAATACTTTTGCAAGGTCCCATTATAGAAGTCTTCACGTGGACCTACTGTCCAGAAATCTTCTTTCAAAAAGTCCCATTATTTTTGTGTTAATGGGTCCCTTGTTTGACCTTTTCCTATACAATTTCTTAGTACCAGTACTTGGGCTTTTGTGGGTAATATTCTTCTACTACAGCCCCGTTATCTTTACCCACGAAAGAATGCACGGTCTCAGCAGTGAGCATGTTCGGGATATCATCATCATTACAAAAATGTCACAAGAATTTATAAGGGGAGGCTGGACCTCTATATTTGTTGTTCCACGAAGCTCGGCAAGTTCGTTTATTATTTTGCATGTTGGTGAGACTTGGGATGTCTTGCTATTTTATATCTTTGTGCACCAAAATCGGCAAAGTCAGAGGAGGGAAAGGCCAAGAAAGCATTTTCCTCATTGTTTGCTCACATTGCCACAATTGTATTTCGCATCATGCTGGTTGTTTTGGATCTAGCCACTATTTAAAGCTCGGTCCCTCTTTATCCTGGGGTTTGAATTGTCTCTCGTCTATTCATGACACTCAGTCTTTGTTCAACGACAACGGCGGCAAATACTCGACACTAGAAGGTTGCTGCCAGACCCCACTCTACGAAGTCTACACTTTATCGGCCATGACTCCACATATTGGCCACCAGTCATCAGCGACTCACCTCATAAAGAAAGTCTACTCGCCTATTACACTAAGGCATTATACATGGGGGCAGCTCCCAGCAACCAACACTGCCCTCCATTGCAAAATTATTCTGGAGTTGTGGAGTTCGGTGTATTGCTGTTATTATCCCGCATGTTTATGGTGACCGGGACATCTCCTTATCGCATATTTCCATGCATGGAGTTCGGCATCAAATACAAAGATAAGTGATTTGTTTTATCACACATGTCTCAACCAAGATTATAGTTGCACATGTTAGGTGGTGTACATAGCTAATGTCTGCTATTTGTTCATAAAACATGTCAATGTACACCATAAAGAATTCATTCGGAACACGATTCCACATCGTAGCTACCGCATAGTTGAACTCATGAACACTATCATAAAATGTATGGGTCATTACTCAAAGTCGTCCTTGTTATTATCTTTGCTATGATTTTTCTAGCCCCACCCTTACCATGAGTGAAATAAAAATTCAAAAAAAGGGTCTTGCTCGGTCCCCCTATTTTTATATGATGTTTTGCGTATCTCGGCCTCTCTTAGTGTCAACTTATTGTGCACAAGTAACACGACGTTCTCCTTAATTGCAAAAATATGAGCTGAGTTGAGAGCCAAGTGCCAAGTTCTTTGCTTGGAAGTCATTTCGTGGCTCGGTCCCTCTTTACATGTCATTGTGTTGTGCACGGGACAAAGAAAGAAAATCTCCTGAAGTGTAAATGTATAAGTCATGCTTAAGTCAATGGTCCACTTCACTTTGTGGGACCCCATATTCAATTGTGTAGACAACTTTCACTATAGACAAAAGCCAGCATGACTGCCATTTTGCTCTTGGGAACAACTACACGTGGTGTATTGATGCATGTTAATACAAGCAATAAACTACTTAAAGATTGGCAGTGTCACATGTTATGCCTAACAGGAGCTGGTTTTTACCTCTTCGCGGTCGGTGCAACTTAAAGATGGTCGGCAAGCATGAGGAAAATCAATTTATATGGATTAGAAGATATAGCATGCATTGGCTTCATCATCCTGGGTGGTCTGCCTCTGTTCCTTCGGACTATCCCTCACTAATGAAAGATCCCCTTGATGCTGACCAGTCCATTGTCCTTGGCGAACTGGAGCTCGGCGGTCTAGTCCACTTTAATTACTTGCCCAACTTACATGGCCAGACCCTGACGTCCTCATTTTTGGCATATCATATGGGAACTACTCATAATGGACTGAATTCCGAACAACAACGTTCTTGGGAAATTTCGTTCACGCGAGGAAATCCGCAACCTGATGGCTTCTCCGGTGGTCGGCCTCACCCATGAACAAGAAACCTTGTTCGGTCCCTGCCCTTGGATGTACTTTGCACCTAGCAGCATCCCATCTTTCGGCCTTGTTGTCTCGGTTAAAAGGGGGTTCCCCTTTTAAAGGTCATAAAGAAGACAATACAAGGATTCCCGTGTAACTCCCTGTAACCCAGGAAACCTTCTATCATCCTGGACTTCTTTTTCAATGCTCCCTGAAGCTCTAATCGACAGTTCCTCCAAGCCGAGGAGACCAAAGACATGCCACACAACCGAGAGGATTCTTGAGGTTTCCAAAAGCAGTTTGTTGAGTTGCTCACTCTGTCTCCTCACTTGGAGCTCGACAAATAAAAAAGTCATGAAAAGTCATTCAATTTTACCATCACCTGAACTTCGGGATACGTCGGCGCCATTGAGAAAGACCAAGCTGATCCTTCGAATGGTCGGCATTCAGTAACTTCGATGCACCGAGCGGTGTCACCCAACTGCCTTGGCTGCATAACACTGCCCCGAGCCCCATGGATGACGGCAGTCGGTCTCACTTCTCGGGCAAGCCAATAACTTCAACACACCATCTCTAGGTTTTTCTTAATCATAAAATGTATCATTTTGAATCCCTCTCGGCGGTTATCGGTGCCATATGAATACAACTCTTGGTTACTCGGCCTAACACCCATTGGTGGTAGTGGTCGATCTCATCCTTGAGCGCTATTGATGATGATCACTGCATATGCTTGACACAACATCATGATATTCCCTTTTTGGGTCATCTCCATTTTCATGAAGCATAGATCGAAAAACCTGCTGGCCGATAAAATCATGGGCTCGAAAAATGATTTATCCTGGCCCATAAATTGCTCGGCATCATCAAGACATCTCGGTTGTGAAAGCCTTTATTTGTTTTCATCACATTGGGGGATTGCTCAGAGTAGGGGGCATGTCCCGAAGCCACATGTTCTCGAAATAAGGGGCCTCTCGAGTAGTCGGCCTCAACTATAGTTCTTGGCATCACTTACCAAACTCATAATATCTTGGGTGGTCAGCCTCTCAACTCGGTCATTCAAAATCAGTTGGCTCGGTAGGAGCCACAACGTCAACAAAGGAAGCTCTCCGTGTCACCATCAAAACCCAACCTTGGTTTGGGTGGCCTGCCTGTCATCGGCTCTTCCATGGTGCTCGGGCAACCACTAATATGCAGCCAAGGAGCTGTTTGCTTTGTTCAAGTGGACCACAAACTTCAACTTTTGGTCACAATAAAATAACTACTCACCTAAAGTTAGTTCTCATACACAAGGATAGAGGTGCAGCAGCTTCAACCAGACGCAGAAGTTCTATATATCACCTGGATGCGATTTCATCCAAGGAAATATGCCCGGCACCGTTTGGAATCTATTAGGCATCATTGTAACACCAACCAACAATTAGAGATAGATTTGAGAGACCGAAAGCTTCGCATTACCCAATGATCTCCGAGTTCGAGCAGTAGACACCTTCACCAGCCTTTAATGCTCGACCTTGTCAAAACAAAGCTCAACACTCGGCGCCGAGAAGAGCTAGTCACTTCTTGTAAACCACTCCGATGATCGGGGGAATTTCTCTTACCAATTTATGAGTATGAAACCAAGTTGAATAGAACCTCCTCACAATGGGGGCATATCTCCAGAAGCCAGTGATACTTGGTGTCCCCGACCAAGGTAATCGGCATCAAACTCGAAAATATTTTAGAAGTCAGTCTCACTCCTCGGACACTACTGTCAAGCCCTCGGCAGCTAGTCGAGCAAAGAAATTTCAGCACCATTTGGGCACCTACCAGTGATTATAAACTTCCTCAAGCAACCTAGGTAGGGCTTCGATCGGCATGGCTAGTTGAATCCAAGTTTCTTAAAGTGGGCGGCCACTCCTTGGGAGATGATTAGTCTATCTTTGTGCGTCAATAGTGATTGGTTTACCGTCAAGAGGAGGTGAATAAGCCACCCCACAAATTCTGCAAGCTTCATGGCATGGTCCCCAGGTGGATTGTCATCATTCTCATCTAGCAAAAGCATGAATGAAAGCCAGCTCTCAGGGGGTTTTTCATTTAACATTCTATCAAACATCGCAAGGGCGCCGATCGAAGGTCAACGTTTCTCTTCAGCTCTTATTTGAATATCTGTATTCTTGGAGGGCTGATCAACATCATTACCCAAACCCAACGAAGAACAGAATTATACTATGCAATCACAGAAAACTCAGATGGTCGGGCCGACAGTAAAGGTGCTCGATCTGTCATCCAGATGTTCTCGGTCTATTAAAAAACTCAGAAGTAAGAAGGGCCCATGACATATACTGTCGAGAGATAGGAAGAGTCTCCCTAGTTGACGGGTTCGAAATCAGGAAACCAAGTTATCGTAATGGTCTCTTTCACCTTGTCCAGGAATCTTCCAATTTGGCTCCTAGCCACCACGAGAAAAGGGACACAGGTGGATGATTTTCTAATTCTACTCATTTTCTTCGGACATGGCAATGAGACCATGATATAATTTCAAACATCAGGAAGGATTTACTTTGTTCTGAGAGATTGCCCAATTCTGTATGTATTCTAAAGCTTTGCTTGGGAGCACATCTAGACAAGAATGAGAGCTCAAGTGAGAACGGTCGAGCTCCTGACTCCTCACGGCTTGCTATTGCTAAGCAACCAAGAAATGCTGCCGAGTGGCATCACAAGCATGAGACTGGTAAGAATAACAACCATCCTATGGAGATTTTCATCTGGGTATGTGTTTAAACATCACAGCTCACCCATGGTGGTACCCATCTCGGCCCTGACGTAATCTTGCAAATCTAATGCATTTTAGAGTTCTCAGTCGGTGCCACTAATATAACTCACGGAAATTATTCGGCATCCTCGAAAAAGCACATAGCAACAAGTGCTAGTTTATCACATCGGGGGACTCCTCAGAGTGGGGGGCATGTCACGAAGTCATATGTTCTTGGAACAAGGACCTCAAGCAGTTAGCCTCAATTATAGTAATTCGCGGCATTACCTGAACCCAGAATATTTTGGGAGGACAGTCCATCGTTAAGTGATGGTCATCGCTGCCCATGGAGAAGATACCTCGCAGGGTCTCCTCTCTTGAATCCCCATTTGCATCTTGCACTCCTTCGGCTTCAGCAACTCTCGGTGGAGATGAGACCTACATGTCTAGCTATTCGTATGGGCCCAAGCCCTAGAAACGAGTAAGCCTTTGCTCGGCCAAAGCACCAAAAGTCCTAATGTAGGCAAAAACCTCTCGGGGACAGATTCAGAACTTGGACTCGGGAGTACTCCTTGTTTAGGGAGGTGACATAAGACTCGGGGTTAGACCTCGAACGCAAGTAAGCCTTTGCATAGCCAAAGCACCCTAAGCCCTATGTGATTAGGCACTCGATGGGCTCCGGGCCTAAGGCACGGGTAAGCCTTTGCTCGGCTAAAGCACCAAAAGTCCTAATGAAGACATAAAACCTCTTGGGGACAAGTTCAACTTGGACTCGGGAGTACTCCTTGTTGAAGGAGGTGATACAAGAATTTGGGTGAGACCCTAGACATAATGCAATACAGTTACAAGGGAAAGCTTGACCCAGCATCAACATTCATGTTCGGAGGTCAGACATGAAGACCCTTTAAAGAAGAATCTCACTGAAGGAACCAAGAAATGCCTTCCTACGGGTTTGATATATTCAAAACTTAGATCGACAAGTTGCGGTTGTTGAGGGCAAGGGACAGATACGTCCGAGCCTTCCCTTATGGACATTCTCAAGGAGCCAAGACTATTTGGTCCCTCTTCAAAGGACCTGGTGTATTAAGCCCTTCTCCACAAGGGTATGTTTGTTTGAATCTTTCTCAAGGGCCAGAGGTATTTGGTCCCTCCTTCAGAGAACCAGCTATTGTTCACTTTAGGCTCGCTCCTGTTCAACATTCGTCGCATCCGATTGTAGTAACCCTTCTTAGGGGTTCAGATATTATTATTTTCTTTAAGTGAGGTTGAGGTTTAGTTATGATTGTCCTGCTCAGGATTCAACTCTCTCTAGCAGCTTGTGATGGTTATATTCTGGTATTCCATCCCCTCAACAAGGCATTACATTAGTGCTCCGCCTCAAGAGACACATTTTGAGATTTCTATATTCAGTCTCTTTTCCAACAATCTATGTATTCGGTTCTTCAGGCGCCAGGTTTATTCGGGCTTGTTGGGTTGGTCTTCAGGGGCTAAGCTTATGTGGTCTCTATTCAACGAATCAGCGACATATGATATAGGCCCTTCTCGTTGGATCTATTTGCCTTGAAAGGCGCCTCATGATTGCCTCGTTTATGGTTGTTATTATTATCCTTATCGGGATTTTGTTAGGAGCGTATCTGTCAGAATTCAGTTGTCTTCATCCTTCGGATTTGGCCTCTTAATGAGACACTTTGTTATTGCATGGCCGGATGGGCTTCTTATTTGTCCGTTATTGCTCAGACTTGGGACTGTCTATACCATGGATATGTCATTTATAGCGCCACACAGATGCATTGCTCTAACTGTTAAGATCACTCGTTGCCTATTGAATATTTGAAGCTTCAGGGTAATTGATCCCGGTATTCTATTATAAATGGCAAGTGTACTCGGCATATGCATGTATTATCATCTATGGTATTCGGGCTCCGTGCTCGCTTGGCGACATATAGTAGATCTCGACATATCTCCCTCAAGATGCGCCCCGCCAGAGAAGGGTGTGGGTATTATCTCCTGAGACGCGTATTCTGTATATCTTTCATCTCCTTCTGGGTATTCAAAGGAAATAAAAGTTGGGGGCAGTAGATGGAACATTATTTGTCAGGTGGGTCCACCAGCCCCACTCCCAAGGAAGAAGTGCAAATATCACAAGTAGGACCTACTACAATAAGTATATGACAGGTAATGAGTGCTTTGGCAGCCTAGTCCATGCCCATTTCCCTGCATTGACGGCTGGATAGTAGGCTAGCCTTGTCTATCTCCTGACATGGTTGGTTGCACATTAGATAGCCTTGTCTACCACTCTAAATGGACAGTTGTACGGTACAGCCTGGTAAGTGACTCTAATTTTCTCTATATATATGGGTGAAGACCCAAAGAAGATGGGGGCCTCAAGTATGAGCACCTTGGCTCTATACTACACACACACACCTGTATTATTTTTCTAATTTATCCACTCGTCTATTCAGTGATTGATCGGAATACTGACTTAGGCATTAGAGGGGCCTCCCCTGGCTCAACGCCGGGGTCCCTCTAACATTTTTCTATCTCGCAGCTCTTGGATTGGGTGATATTCGAAGACTAGGGGCGCATCTCAACTCAGTTCAGTGATTGTTCAGTTTTTTACCCAAACATTATCCTATACTAATTAACTTATGTCTAATATAGAAAATAAGAACTCTAACAGACACAATAATTTTCCTCCTATAAGGATTTGTCCTATTTATGGTACTACTATCACCCCAAAAAGATAGCATTTTTCCTATTTTATCCAATAACCTACTCAAGGATCAAAATCTCGTATCGAAACGTCCGAAACGTTTCGGAATTTCAACACTCCGACACGATACAGTAGTAGTATCACAAATTTCTAATGTTTCGATCGAAACGGCACCGTTTCGGACCGTTTCGGTCGAAACAGTACGAAACAGTACCGTGGAGTGGGTGTGAAAGGGCCAACCCCATATGAGATTAGTGGGCCATTACTAGATGATGAGATGGATGAGCTTAAAGAGTACATTGACCAGTTCAAAAAGAAGTGGGAGATTTATGGAGTGACAATCATGTGTGATGGATGGACATCTACCACAAGATTATCTATCATTAACTTCTTGATATATTGTGATGAAAAAGTTATATTCCACAAGTCAATTGATAGTTCTGGCCATGACAAGAATGCTAATTATATTTTGGGGTTGATGGATGCTGTTGTTGAAGAGATTGGAGAGAAATATGTGGTTCAGATTATTACAGACAATGGCAGTGCGTACAAAAAAGCGGGTGAAATGTTGATGGAAAAAAGACCACACTTATATTGGACTCCTTGTGCTGCCTACTCTCTAGATTTGATTTTGCATGATTTTTCCAAGATTGAAACAGTTCAAAATGTGCTAGAGCAAGCTAAAAGAGTGACCAATTTTATCTATAATCATAATAGAGTCTTGGACATAATGAGAATATTTTGTTCGAGGGAATTGATTCGGCCGGGGCAAAAAAGATTTGCCACTAATTATATTGCCCTACAAAGTATTTTGGAGCAGAGAAATGGTTTGCAAAGGATGTTTACTTCAGAAGATTGGTCTAGGATTGCAGCAGCAAAGGATCCAGTTGGAAAGCGAGTTCAAGGGACAATTCTAAATCCTAAGTTTTGGGAGACCACAAAAAATGTGTTGAATATGCATACACTTATTGCAAAAGTTCTAAGAATGGTGGATGGGGAAAGAAAAGCAACAATGCCATATGTACATGAAGCAATGAAACGAGCAAGACAAGCTGTCAAAGATGCGGCTCTTAAATCATGGAAAAAATATCTTGACATCATTGATGCTCGATGGAAAAAAAAAAATCATTCAACATATTCTTATGGCAGGTAAACTTATTGTTTACCAATTTATATTTTAATTATTGATAAGTGTTATCATTTTGGATGTTATCATTTATAAGTGTTATCATTATTTATATTGTGCAGCTTATTACTTGAATCCCACATACCATTATGAAGAAGATGTTGGTGTGTTAGAAACTTTTTTGGGTTCGCTTCGGATCGTTGTGTCTAGATTAGAGACAAATCCAAACAAGGCTGCTAAAGCACTTGCAGAGGTAATACTTTAGTATTTCAATCTCAGTTTACAAATATGCTAAATCAATATATAACATCAACATATCCATAATATTTAAGTAAAAATATTTCGGGACGCCATGTATTGTTTTGCTGACCAAGCTGCAATTAGAGGAAGAACAAAAAGTGATCCAGGTAATTAAGTAGATTATTTACACACTTATATTTTATTCTCATGATTTTTCTATTTATATTTTTTTTAAGGTTTTAATATATTTCTTATTATTAACAGTTGAATGGTGGTTTATGTATGGTACTGATGCTCCATATTTGAGAAAGATTGCTATGAAAATATTGTCGCAAACAGCCTCATCTAGTGGTTGTGAGAGAAACTGGAGCACATTTGCTCTCATTCATACTAAAGTGCGGAATCGACTCAATTATCAAAAGTTAGAAAGGCTGGTGTTTGCACAATATAACATGAGGTTGAAGTTAAAACACCTTATGAAAGACAAAAAAGGGTATGAATTCAGACCTATAGACTTAACCACTGTTTTTTAGGAAGATGAAGGTATTTCAGAGTGGTTAGATGATCCTGGTGATGCACTTTTAGATGAACTTAATGATGATGGGCAACCAACAAGACCAAACACTTTCCTAGCAACGTGGGCAAATCGTTTTTCCGATGACGATGTAGGAGTAGGCCTAAGTCAAGGTGTTGTGCCACCACGAAAATCAAGATCCAAAATAAGTAGAGAAGGATCAAGTAAAGCAATGGATGATGAAGAGTTCGACAGACTAATGAGAGGTCCACCAAGACTATGTAAGCAACCTGTCATTGTTACTAGTAGTACTGAGGATGATCATAATGGTGATGGTAGCAATGATGATGGTGGTGAAGATGATGATGAAGATAGTGGTGGTGGTGGTGGTGGTAGTGGAGATGGTGACAGCGGAGGTGGTGATAGCCATGGACATGGAGGCGATGGAGATGGTGGTGATGGAGGTACGGGGAGCCAAAGTCCACATGGAATTGTATTCACTGTAGAGGAAAGATTTACACATGTTACACAAGATGAAGATCATGGCTCTCGACGAATGCTTCAATATGAACGA
This sequence comes from Ilex asprella, assembly GCA_023539305.1. Taxonomy (NCBI): domain Eukaryota; kingdom Viridiplantae; phylum Streptophyta; class Magnoliopsida; order Aquifoliales; family Aquifoliaceae; genus Ilex; species Ilex asprella. The sequence continues at coordinate 7,008,098 of CM042202.1, read as the reverse complement.
CGCTCAAAATCAACTCGAGATCGTCAACAAGAGCGTACTCGAAATCCGACCACTCCACATGGTATGGGTGCTATTAGGTATGGAACTGATATGATTAATGATGATTTTTCTACTATGAGTATAAGTAGAAGTGGAAGTGAACACAATAACTATGGTTCATCGTCTTCATATAGTTATGGTTCTGGGCATGGCATTCCCTCCTATGATTATGGATCGGGGTATGACACACGAGGATACGGATATGGATCCTCAACATATGGTTATGAATCTGGCTATGACTCCCATACATCCTCCTCATATAGACAAGATGAAGGTTGGCCAATGACTGATGCATTCGTTCCCCAATAAATTGGATGTAGTGTTGCAGACTATCAGAGGTTTGGGAGAGAATATAATTCACATTATCGTAATAATATGAGTTGGAGTAACTATTGTCATCATATTTATGTCACATATGGAGTTTCTCTAAGTAGCTACCCAGAGCCTACACCGATGTATGAACCTGCTCGACACTCCACAGGAGGATGGATGTAGCCATATAAGTATGTACTCATTAGCATTTCATGTATATTATGAAACTTTAATATTATATAAAAGTGTGTTTATTTGATAAAAATTAAGTGTTTGAAACTAATTTAAGTAATTTTCGCCTCATGTCAAGCCTTTTATTCTCTCCAATTTAAATTTATTCTTGTATAAATGGATGTTAACCCAATAAATATGTTGAATTAATCAATTATTTAAATTATCTTTATAGATTAATGGATTATATTTGTGTTTCCACGCGTTTTCATATTTTTTCTGCGTTTCCAAAACGTTTCCTTTTTTTAGCTGACCGAAACTGTACTTCGAAACGAAATTTCGATCCTTGAACCTACTCAACATTTGAGCACCCTGCAACTGCTACGACTCTCTTAAAAAGCTTAAAGTTCTTTTTTCAAACACAATTTTTTTCTTTTACAAGGTTAAGAAATCAAATGAACATCCAGCTCAACTAAACTACTAATTTAAGGGTCCCATGTGGGGCAACATGTTAGGGCTAACTAGGAATTCATAAGACAATCAAAAAAATAATTTTGGGGCTTGCAAAAAGTACCTGTGAACAATAGCTTTATGAAGGTTAGGATGATTACTTTTTAGGGTTGAAAAAAATGGCATTTGGGCTTCATAATTTATATTGTTAACTTCCAAAAAAAAAAAAAATACCTAGGGTGAAAAGCAATGATGCATGTGGTAGGATTGCAATTAGAAGATTAATAAGAAAACAAAGAGAAGAACACATTATAATCAAACCTCTCAAGTGTTCGGCAAATAACATAAACAAATTCCAATTCCCATTAGTCAACTCTATCAAATTAAAAAGATTAAACATAGGCCACTAGGACCCCACCACTATGAGGGCTAAGACTTCAAATGGGAAACTTAGAAACATTGACTACATAACTATAAATACTTAAGATTACAAATAAAACCCTAATAATATAACTTGACTTGATGTGATACCAATGATCAACATTGAATTAACTGAAAACAAATCATATCAAAGGGTTTATAAGCAACTAAGGATCATGGTTTAAAATATTTGACTGATACCAATGTGACTTAGCCGAGTTGTATCCGATTAGGCATCTTCTGTTTCGATATCACCCAAAGTCTTGTAAACAAGAAGTCTCTTGCAAGTAGATTGAGTCATCTGAGAGATCTCTAAGTCAACCCTAAGTCATCCAGTTCGTCGTTACTAAATCGGTCAATACCCTTTTACCTACGGCCACATGACCTAAATCTATTGTTATGGTTCTTCTGTTTAGCATATCGTGTATATTGTCCATTATCGTTTTGCCATATCAAATGATAGAAATATTACTTACTTTGAATAGATGAAAGTTGACCTTAATCAATTGGGGAGAGGGGGGTTTATTGCCTAGTCTTGCCTTGGAAGCAATTGCTTGTTTGGGGCAAACACACCTACATTACGCTTTCCATTGTACCAAAAAGGCATCTTAAATGAAGCAAATCTCATACCGGGTATCGGTATCGTATCGTGAGTGGCCGAGTTGTATCGTCATAATAAATTTGTGCAAGACTCGTGATATTCTTGTACCAGGTATTGGTATCATATTGCCAGTAGCTGAATCGGATACGACTCGACCGATTCTTCAAACCATGGTCTTCTCTTGACTATGATATGTAGCTAGTTAACGAAAAAGATATCATAGTCAAGATACCCATATTGTTGTCACAAAATCTCAGAGAGAAGACACAAAATGCCAAAGAAAAAGGCAACAAAAATGTAGGAGACAAACATAATTTACCCAACAATAAACTACCAAAAAAAATAAGAGAGAAGAAACCCACATGCTATACCCCTTTTGTACTTATAGGGCAAAAGAAGAAATTGAAAAAAATTGCAAGCAAACCTGTACAATCAAAACACACATGCAAAGAATACAGCCACAAAGGGTCTACTCCTCCTCCTCATCTTCTTCTTCTACTTCTTCTTTATCTTCTTTGTGAGATTGGAACCCACATGCTAGGAAGCACAGATACTCGTCGGGAGGTCGACGTGGCAGTGTCGGACACGTGTCCGACACGGATACGCGTGTCCGGACACGTGTCCGACACTTGTAGAAGTGTCCTGAATAGTGGCAAAAAAAAATTTTAGTAGAATACGTCTCGGACACAGCGGGGTACTTTTTTGTTATTTTAAAAATTTAGGGATCCAAACTACGTCGTTTGGCTTGAAAAATAAAAAACAGAAGGGAAAAAGCCATCGTGAAACTTCGACGATCGACATTCATTTGTGTTCGATCGAGAGAGAAAAGAGAGGAGAATCAGAGTAGGAGAAGAAGAAGGAGAGAAAAAAGGAAGGGAGACTATCCAGTAAATGCGATCTGGACCTGGCAACCTACGATTACTGCCCAGTCTTGCAGGTTCTTCTTCTTGCTTCAATTTTTTTTTAGATTTTCTACTAGCTGCTCTTACTTCTTCTAATCTATGTGGAGTCTGGACTTTCAAAAATTTTGATTGGGTTAGGGTTTTACAATTTTCAAAATTTAGGGATTTTTTGTTGCTATTGTGCTGTTGTTTTTCTCTGTCTTCTTGTTGTGTTGCTTCATTTAAGTTTTTTCTTTTGTCTGGTGTTGTGTTATTTGCTAGTTGCTGCATTCGGGATTTTTTTTTTGGTCTTGGTCATATGTGTAACTGTGTTGCTTTGCTGCCTTCTGTGCTAGTGTGCGGCTGCCTGTTGGTTTTAAATACTAAAAATTGTTTTCCCAGCTAGCTTCTATCTTCTCTTTTTTGTTGTGCTGCTATGTTTTCTTTTTGGTCATCTGTGCTACTGCCTTCTATGCTAGCGTGCTATTGTCTGCTGATTTTTGAATCTTTGATCTATTTCAATTTAAGTAATGTTTGCTATGTCTTGGTTGTTTGTTATTATTAATGTTGTTGTTATATATATAAAAATATATATATTTATTTTAATTAATCGTATCCTCACTGTACCCGTGTCCTATATTTTAGAATTTTGTCGTATCATCGTGTCCGTATTCGTGCTTCTTAGCCCACGTGCCTTGAATCTATCACCTCGCACAGCTGTAACCCATTGTCGTTGCTTCTTCACAACGACTATGATTCTTCACAGTGACCTTCGATTCTTGTCTCTATGAAGTGTCAAAGCCTTGAGGTCGAGGCGCTCTTTCTCTCATTCTGTGTAATCGTGGAAGACACTATCTATTTGTCTTAAATGGGTAGTCTCTTACTGTTTGAAGGGTGGAGTTTTTTGCACCTAATGGACCGGTGTTTAGTGGCATCTTTTAATTTTTTTGGATCCATGCGTTTTGAATTAATTTTAAATGTACTAACCCATTAATTGCCCATAATATTAAGTCTAATTAGTATTTTTATAAATATAATTCCAATAGTACCTTTATATTAACATTTAACATGCTAGAGACATTGTATTTTGGACATATGATGCGTGGATTTCATTCTTTACATTTTTTAGAATATTTCATGATTTCTCTAGAATTGTTTGGGGCTTTTATCTAGCATTTTATGCGTATCGTCCGATATCGCATCGTGACACCGCGACCAATGTGTCTCGGTGCCCTCCAAGTGGATGACCAATACTGCAACCTTGAACCATGGATATGACAAGATATTCTACCTCGCCTCTCCAAGCCTGTGCTACCAATTATGAACCTAAGCATTCATGCCTCATGAAAACTCCTAACCTTGCTAGATGAGTCTTCTTTTCCATAATCATTATTGTGATCTCATTTACCAAAAGGATATTTTCTATATATAGTTGATAGAAGTCTCCAACCATACTCTGTCTAGTTTCATGTTATTCACTCATGAATAAATAAAGAAAAGAGTTTACAATCATAAGCTTTTCAGAAAATGCATATTTGATTACTAACTCAAAATCTGAACTCATCCTCGAATACCAACTGCGCAGGTCCGTCAAACAACTTGAACATACAACTGATAAGTAACCAACCTTGAAAATATATGAATTTAGAAGAGACTATAAAAGGTTTTCCACACAGAAGTAGATTTTCATGAATTAGTAGGGAATGTCATGGCCTTTGCCCATCCCTCCCCATGTTAGAATAGAACACCCTACTTATTCACTTAGATATGTAGCAACAATCTAATTGAATTAATATTATTGTATAGGCATTCAGCCCAAATAGCTATATCTTTAACCATGCCTCTGTCATATCTCTCAATTGGTTGAATAAATATGATAGGCTTTAGAATCATAAAACAAAGGTTGATAACCCCATGACAATTAAGAAGTCTTTTTATCCAAAGAGAAGTGCCCTTCTTAGTGTGTCCCACTTAAGTATATTCCAACTTAATACTTAGTAATTTCCACATTTGAACAACCACAGGCTGTAGCTATGCTCCATGGATCAGATATTACATCATTAGAACTTTATATGCAGTCTTTGGAAGGTTAAATGTCACATTAGTAAAAGAGTCAACTTTTTACTGATAAGTGCCCCAAGTATAGTAAAAGAGAACGAACAACCGCAGCCAACATAAATTTAAACAGCTTCTTTATCTTTGAAAGTTGATTTTTTCTTCCTTTCAATTTACAAACACTAAGAGCAGAAGGAAATAAGCAATAGATGCTATGGCATTGAATGATTATAATCGTACCAGTTTTGAAGCCGTCTTTGACAAAGCTTTTGCCAGGGGAACAATGCAAAATCTTCAACACAGAAAAAGATAATTATAAAACAATTAATTCGTAGAAAACGTTATTCTACTATGTTCTGTGAGGTAGATAAGAAAAGTAGGGAGATCTGACAGAATTGGGCAGGACGCATTTGTATTTTTTCATTCTTTTTTTTTTCTTTTGCTACCCATTACTAACTTCAAATAGATACCCACTTTGGTCAGCAACCAACACAGAATTTATCAAGAAAAACAAATAAAGAAATAGAAATAGGAAAAGAAATTACATTCCACGGCCGCCGGCTAGAGCCTCTTCTGATGGCTCTTTCCATTCATCAAACCTTCAAAAAATATAAGGCGTAATTTATATATTCCGGTTTTTATAGCAATATGCGATGAAAAGAAAAACTTACACAGAGAGAGAGAGAGAGAGAGAGATTACACCCAGCCGTAGCGCCGATCCAATAGTAAGCGTTTGGAAAGGCGTCTCGAAGTGCACGGGGTAATTGCAGTGGAATTTTTCAAGCTTGCAGGGTTCATTCTCCCTCCCTCTCGCTCGCTCGCTCGCTCGGTTTCTCTCTCTCAAACCCAAATGCCCAACGAGATAATTATGTGTAAAAAACGTGTCTTAGAATCTACCTTTTCAGAACTAGTTGATTGACACGCGTGCTAGAGTGACAGTTCTGATCCGTCCCATTGATACGAATTCACGTGAACCCATTTTAAAATTAATACGGTTATTAAATATACATAATAAATAATTTAAATTAATATTTAATATTTAAGATACATTAAATAAGTTTTTGTGTGGGTCTTGATACAAACATGATATGTGAGTCACGATTAATACATCTAACACATGCTTTTCACATGAACTATTATGTACACTAAACAAAAGGCAACTGAATCATATTGTGGTTCAGATCATAATTCATCTATTGTTAAACCCTTTTCTTACTTGTTTGCAATCAAAACTTGTAGGTGGATTAGATTTTAAAATAAACATTGAAACATCGAAGCAACGCTTGCATAAAAAGGGAATCATATGAATGTATAGACAAAGAACCTAATCATACATTTAACCCTTTCCAAGCTTGAAAAGGAAACTATACTATCTTTATTTCAAAGTTTGTATAATTTTGACTTGACCGTGCGAATTTAAAGACAATTCAATTTCAGACTATGGTTGGTAATATTTACACGGTATCAAAAACTTGAATAATTAGTTTCCATTATGGAGTGTAGGTTGATTGTGGGGTCATGAAAATTCTCACCTTAAAGGTTATCTAACGCAGTCAAAGAATACGAAATAAATAGATTGTGTTTTAATTTTGTTGTGAATGCCATGTTTGTTCTTCCCCCCTTCAGGTATGAAATGGTGCCTTAACTTATACACCAATCATTGTCCGAATTACTTGTGAACTCATCAAGGTCTTGATATGTTTTTTTTGTGGTGACTTTGAGAACTGACAGTATATCAATTTTTGATTTATATTAACTTCAGCCAAGAAATTGAAGATACCTTGAAGTGTACAAAAAACAAAGCTAAGTGATTGTCTCCAATAGTTACAAGTTTTTCCACACAGGGTTTCACCAATTTCAAAGCACAGACTACCTAGTCTTTAAAATATATCAAAAGTCACATTCAAAAATTGACCCAATTCATGAACACACGCGAGAAAGGCAAGTTTCCTGCTCAACCAAAACCTCCACAAGGCCAATTTCATGTGAAAAATCTTTCAATTATGAAAACCCCACAAGATCAAGCCCAAGTCATCACTATACTGAGAAGTGGCAAGGTGATTGACAAAACAATCAGAAACATGTTGATACCAAAGGCAAGACCTGTAACACTCCACATTTTCTTTTATATATGTATATAAATATATAGAAACTACTTGTGGTAAAAGTGTGGATATGTGTAGTGATGTGTGTTTTAATTCGATAGGTTGGAAAAGTAGAAATTTTGAATGTCAGTGAAAATTATAGTTAAAGCTAGTTTAGCTAGTGAATAGGTGACATAAATTGTAAAAGAACTTCTAGCAACTATATTTGGGGTACAAATGTATGTTGTGAAAGTATGGGTTAGTTTTGGAAGAGTTTAGGATGGATTGAAAATGAAAAATGGAGGAAAAAGACAAAACTGGGAAAAACCCTACCGGTAGAGTATTGTACCGGTACAATCTACCAGTACACTTTGGTCCAGAGAGTTCGAGCTACCGGTATAGCCTACCGGTAGACTAGCCGAAAAAATTCTGAAACTTAAATGTCGCGATCTTGGTCCCATTTTAGCCTTATAAATACCCAAGGTCGTCTATTTTGGCTCTATTTCGGCCACTCCAACATTAGAAACCCTAAGAGAAAAAGAAAGGAAGAGAAGAGAGGAAGAAAGGAAGAGAAAAACAAGAGTCTAAAGGGGTTATCCAAGATCAAAAACCTAGCTTCCAAGAACACAAGGTAGGGGTTTTCTTTCATTCACTTACATTGAGGCTAGAATATATATATATATATGTATATATATATATATGTATGTATGTTTTGACTATCAATGGTATGGATATATGCTATGGAATCATCATCTCCTAGGATTTTTGCAAATATTACATGTTTTGAACAAAGTTAGGGTTTAATACCCATGAAATCTCTTTCTAGTTTTAAAAACCCAAATTCTTGGAGGGCGAACTATTTCCTTCTTGAATGCTTTCTGATTATGAATGTCGAAACCTTAGTGTTTTGTGTTGGTTAGAAAAATGAAGATATTGTGATCTCATGTATTTTCTTAGTTGGTTGTGAAATTGTTAAATGCTATATTTTGGGGATTTTGGATAGATGCTTATAAATTGAGATTGAATGTTGGAATTGTATATTTGGTTGGGTTGTTTGTGATGCACCTGAGTGAGATGTTTCATGTGAGGATGCTCACACCTTCTCAAGAGGTTCCCGGTAAGGATGCTTGAGAAATAAGCCCTTTATAGTGAGAGGTTCCTTGTAAGGATGCTCACCCCTTTCCAAGAGGTTCCCGTTAAGGATGCTTGGGAAACAATGTAACGATTGGTGAGAGGTTACATGTAAGGATGCTCATCCATTATCAAGAGGTTCCTTATAAGGATGCTTGAATAACTCAAACCGTGAGGGTGAGAGGTTCCTTGTAAGGATGCTCATTCCCAAGAGAACAATTTTGAATCATGTGTTGAAAAATGGTTGATATTTTGGGGAAATTGATATTTATGGGAATTGGTTGTTATGGTATATTTCTATTAATATTGTTATTTAAACTTGAGATCCGTTGATAAATGTCATTGTTTTACTTCAAACATTATGTATGCTATTTGTGAAATGAGACCGAGCGCTTTATATGCTTTTCTAAACCTTGTATGAGTTTGGGAGAATTTTTTTACAGAGCTTCGTGCTCACCCCCTACAGTTGAACTTTTTTCAGATGTCGGGCCAGAGGATGTACTCGGTACTAACGAGCCGTACCTTGGAGAGGCTTCACTAGAGGAATACTTGGATCTCGAGTGGAACATCTAGAAATGTCGTTTACTTTTTGTTCTAGACTAGAATACTATTTTGGAAACATTGTATAGTCTAGATTTTTTTTGTAATTTTCGCTGCGCTATAATAGTAAATTTTCATTGGGATATTGATGTAAATATTATGGATTACGGTTATGAAGTCTCTTTATTGATGGTTTATCTTAGTGCTCTCATGGTATGAATGGTTATTGAATGTAATGCCGTCCAGGGTGTATTTTGGGGTGTTTCAAGACCTGAGTCAACCCCATGCACTAAACTAGTTGAGCCTAAGCCTGTGATCGAAAAAGAGTCAGAACCATCAAAGGAAAAAGAACTTTCATGCCCTATTCCTGCTCCTTTATCTTATAAACTCAAAACAGTCCAGAAGGTGAGCAACTAGACAGAAATTTACGAGCTTTTTATGCAAGTAAAGATCAACATCTCACTTCTGGATGCAATAAAATTGGTTACATCTTATGCAAAATTTCTGAGAGACTTATGCACAATCAGGAGAAGCCAAAATATCCATAAAAGAGCTTTCTTGATAGAACAAGCCAATGCCTTACTTCAACACAAAGTCCCTTCAAAATACAAGGACCCTGGGTGTCCAATAGTGTCGTGTGTCATTGAAAACTTTAGAATAGAACAAGCAATGTGAGACCTTAGAGTCAGTGTCAATCTGCTCCCGTTCTCAGTGGTAAACTCAAACCCACTTGTGTCATACTCCAGTTGGCAGACAGAACTGTCAAAATTTTTAGGGGCATTGTTGAAGATGTACTTCCCTGTAGACTTTATTGTTCTAGAAACTCAGCCAACAATACATTCAGAGAATCAAATTCCCGTTATTCTTGGTCGATCCTTCCTAAAAACTTCCAATGCATTAATCAATTGAAGGAATATAGTCATGAAATTGACTTTTCGGAATATGACTCTAGAGCTGAATATTTTCAATATTGCCAAACACCCAACAAAAGACAAAGAGTGAAAGAAATAAATGTCATTGAGTCGTTGGTTCATGAACATATGAATGATACCTTTTATGAATCCTCTACTAAATCATATCTGTTGGAACCGAGCACATCTGAGTCAACAGAAGATGACCCAACTCCACAAAGTTGCCCTACTTATGCTATTGAGACATAGGCACTCAAATTTGAGGAACTTTCATCAAGTGGTACAAAGCCACTCTCATCAAGTGTCAAGCCACCAAAATCTGAGCTAAAACCGCTTCTATCTGATCTCAAATATGCATTCTTAGGAGAGGACGAGTCATACCCAGTGGTAATTTTATCTATACTTACGGACTTGCAAGAGTCTAAGTTGATTGAAGTTCTCAAACTCCATAAAAGCACCATTGGGTAGACCATCGCTGACTTAAAAGGTATAAGTCGTTAATCTACAATCATGCTATATACCTTGAAGAGATTTAAAACCCTTCGTCAAATGCAGCGACAATTGAACCCTCACATGAAGGAAGTTGTGAGAACTGAGGTGCTTAAGCTATTAGATTCAGGAATAATCTTTCTCATCTTCGATAGTAAATGGGTTAATCCAACCCAAGTTGTGCCCTAAGAAATCTGGGGTCACAGTGGTAAAAAATAATGCTAACTCAAGTTGTGCCCAATGAACTAGTGCCAACTTGAGTTGTCACAGGATGACGGATGTGTATAGACTATCGAAAACTCAATTAGTGACTAGGAAAAATCATTTTTCTCTTCCTTTTCTTGATCAGGTCCTAGAGAGAATCGTAGGCCATGCATTCTACTATTTCCTGGATAGGTATTATGGGTACAATCAAATCGAGATAGCACTAAATGACCAAGAGAAAACAACGTTCACATGCCCCTTTGGCACCTTTGTATTCAAAATGATGTCGTTTGGACTTTCTAACGCTAACGCTCCTGCAACATTCCAAAGCTGGATGCTGAGTTTGTTCAGTGACATAGTTGAAATTTTTTTGGAAGCGTTCAAGGATAACTTCTCTATATATGGTGACTCATTTGACTTGTGTCTAACCAACTTAGAGAAAGTGTTTATAAGATGCAATGAAGTCAATCTAGTACTCAATTGGGAGAAATGTCATTTTATGGTAATACAAGGCATTGTCTTTGGTCACATTATGTCGTCTAAAGGCATGAAAGTTGGCACGGCAAAAATAGATCTGATTGAAAATTTGTCTGCTCCTAAGACTGTAAAGGATGTCTGGTCATTCCTAGGACATGTAGGGTTTTACAGGAGATTCATAAAAGATTTTAATACTATAGCTAAACCCATGTGTCATCTCCTAAGTCAGGATGTAATCTTTGTGTGAAATGAAGCATGCTAGAAAGCTTTTGACAAGGTTAAAGGTGTGTTAATTTCTGCTCCAATAATGCAACCCCCTAACTGGACTCTGCCGTACTATGCAAGCAAGACTTTGAATGATGCTCAAATGAATTATTCAACAACTGAAAAAGAATTGTTTGCTGTAGTTTTTGCTCTGGAGAAATTTCGCTCTTATCTTGTTGGTTCTTTTGTTATTATATTCACTGACCATGCAATGTTAAAATGTTTACTCACGAAAAAGGATGCCAAGCCAAGACTCTTAAGATGGATACTCTTGCTCCAAGGGTTTGATATGATCATTAAGGACAAGAAAGGTGTTGAGAATGTGGTGGTAGACCATCTGTCTAGGTTAACGTATGAATTTTATGAGGATGGACTGCCAATTAATGAAAATTTCTCTAATGAACAACTGTTTACAGTTATGGAAACACCATGGTACGCTGATATTACTAACTTCCTTGCTACTAGTACATTACCTCATTCCCATACATTGAAAGATAAGAAAAAATTTCTGACGGAGGTTCGTAATTTCTTTTGGGAAGATCCATACGTGTTTAAGTACTGCAAGAATCAAATCATAAAGCGTTGCATCCCAAAGCATGAAAGCAAGCAGGTAATATATTTTTGTCATTCTAAAGCATGTGGTGGCCATTTTTCATCAAAGAAAACCGCTACAAAAATCTTGCAGTGTGAATTTTATTGGCCCACACTTTTTAAAGATGTACATGCCTTTTGTCTAACATGTGATAGATGCCAAAAGTTGGGAAGTATTTTTAAAAGAAACATGATGCCCTTGAACCTAATACTGACAATTGAAATCTTTAACTGTTGGGGCATTGATTTATGGGACCATTTTTCCCTTTCTTTGGCTATCTATACATTTTAGTGGTCGTAGACTATATGTCAAAATAAGTTGAAGCAATTCCATGCCGTAATAATGATCACCGCATAGTGATCAAGTTTTTAAAAGAAAATATTTTATCCCGATTTAAAATTTCAAAATCCATCATAAGTGATGGGGGTGCTCATTTTTGCGATCGTCCTTTCTGAAATTTGATGAAAAAGTACTTGATTTTTCATTAAATTGCAACCCCTTATCACCCATAGACTAATGGACAAACAAAATTGGCTAATTGAGAGATCAAACTAATTTTAGAAAAAATGGTAAATCTAGACCGCAAAGATTGGTCGTTAAGACTAACTAATGCACTCTGGGTTTATCGCACTGCTTTCAAAATAATTTTGGGCATATCTCCTTATCGATTAGTCTATGGAAAGCCTTGTCACCTACTTGTGGAATTAGAACACATAGCATACTGAGCCATTAAAATAATGAACTTTGATCTAGATAAGGATGGACTCTCAAGAAAACTTCAAATTAATGAATTGGAAGAGCTGAGGAATGAAGTATATGAGAATGCTAAGAGTTCATATTTTGTGCCAGTAAAAGTTTTTGTTGTTGTTGCTGTTTCTGATCATATTGTGAACCTTGTCTCATATTTTGTATAAATTAATGATTATGTCTATGGGTTATCTTCAATCATCTTTGTGACTGACAGATGTTACAGAACCAGATAGTGAGTCTTAAAGCTTAGAAAGCATAGATGTTAAACTTTTTTTGGTTTAGGTTGGGAGTTCTATGCACTTTTCCATCTGATGTGCATAATATGATAATGAAAAAATCAAGACTGATAAGGAAAGCCGAAATCCGAGAACAGCAAGCAAAATTACTTTATGGTAGAAGCACTTTTGCTAAACGTCATCACGCCAAAAGAGTTGATGCTTATAAACAATGTGGCCGAGTTTTTCATATGAAAGAATACAATCAGTGTTCTAAACCAATTTTTGGTCACGCACTCGATCGATTAGATTGGATAGTAAATGGACAGAGTAAGGGTGATCTTGGCACACCATCCTATTCTGGTACTTTGCTTAACTGATTTGTGTGGCAAGAAATTAGAAGAGTCACTGATGGTTCAAATGACATGGAGATAGAGAATGACTCTGATTAGACTTCTTTCTAACAAAACTATGAAAAGTGAGTTTTGGGGATGAAAGCCAAAGGTCTGAATTTTTGTAAAAAGTGTAAAAATCTTTTTGTTAAATGTACAAACTGTTTTGACTAAAATGAAAATATGAGCTGAGTAAGAAATGTCCTAGAATACCAAACTTAAGCGTGAGTAGGGACTTATCCTGACATGTCATGAATTTTTTTGGTTCAAACTTGTGTGTATAGCCCTCTCTTATTGCGTATTTTAATGTGCAGAAAAACTTTTGATTTTTGATTAGACGTTTGAACGCCAAGTAACGTTCGAACGTCACCTGCTTGTAGTACTTAGTCTCTGATAAAGCCTCTGATGGAAACAAAAAGTATTGAGAGCTCACCACGTTCAAATGCCAATAGCACGTTCGAACGAGAAGAGCTTACAATACTTTGGTCTCTGACAGAACTCAAAAAGTACTGGACGCTCACCACGTTCGAACGTCACTCACGTTCGAACGATGTTTTTAAAATCCTTCTACACACGTTTGAATGTCACTCATGTTTGAATGTTAACTCTGAGGCTATATAAGCCTGGTTCATTTTCTTCACTTCAAAAACCCCAAAACCCTTCAAAAACCTCCAAACTCTAGAGTGCCTTTTCATTACCCAACCTTCATAATACCTCTCATTTCTAATTTCTACCCCAAATCGACCATACCAAAGCCATTCCCACCTCATTCATCCTCATTCTCACAAGAAAATCAAGACTTTCAAGCCCATACACCCCCAAACTTGAAATACCATGTCTCTAAGAGTCAAGCTCCTTGCTAGGCACAACACACCAAGTCAAGAGCCTAATATGTGGATGAGGTCATTGAGGAAAGGGAGGGGAGGCCCATTGTGCGAAGATATGCTCGAACTCGCTTCCCCACGGCTCTCAAAGCGGACAAGTATGAGAACTTTTACCAAAACCAAGTTGTATTATGTGAGCGAGTTATAGTGTTGGTCGACTTTGTTGAGTTGGAGATTTTTTAGGACATGGAGATGAGGGCTAGATGTTATAATTGAGAAACGGTGGAGAGACCATAATTGACTTGGTGCAGGAGTTTTACTCCAACACCGAGATCATCAATAGGGCGATTAGAATGTATGTAAGGAGACCCATATTGATGTGCATGAGGAGTACATCCGGGAGTTGAGACAGGAGATACATCGGGTACCAAGACCTACCTACCCCCCGAGGAAGAATGTGGCAGTAAACGTTGTGGGGCTGGAGCTAACATGGATGGCTGTTGTTGCTTGGGCGGGGCAGAGATTTCTCCGACAGGGGGAGCTAATCGATAAATATAAAATGTTGAATTTGATGCGGCCATGAACTTCTCCCCAATTGGGCGGAAGAATGAGATCCTCCCCAAGATGGCCCATTTACTATACATACTTGGGAAGGGCCACAACATAGACCTCCCCTCACTGATTCTAACTAAGATGAAGAAGGGAAGCGATGTAAAGAGGAACTCGCTCCCTTTAGGCACTTTGGTAACGGAAATGTGCAAGTGCCATGGGATTAGGGTGAGGCCAGAAATGACAGTACAGAGGCCGATGAGACCACTTATCAAGGCCTCTTTTCGACGAAGCCAAGGTCACAGTGGAGCCTCAGTTGCTAGACAGGATGTGCCCCCACTTAACAAAGGATACCATGATAAGTTTTGAGTCTTGTGATGCTTTTGAGAGACTATCAACATTTACTCAAGTAAGGTCTTTCACTCTCAATTTTTGAATAATCTCATTAAACTTGTTTTGATTGATGCAACTAAAGTGATCTATTGACATATCCCACAAGGAATTTGTTCATATGACACATGCATATGCACATACTTGAGAAAGGATCTTAGGCCATCTTTGACTAAATTTTGAGCCTTAGCCATTTCTTTTACAAAATTATATCCCTAGTTAGCCGAGATTGAGCCTTTAATGTACGATCTTTTTCCAATTAGCCCGTATGATAACCAAGCCACAAGAAAATGTACTTGACATACCTTTGCTATCTAATTTTCTTGCCCTTCTTATAAATCAGTATAATATAGAAATACAAGAAAAAGGAAAAAGACTACGGTAGCTGCTATTCAAGGAAAGAAAAGTAGGTGAGAACAACCGAAAAAGAAAAGAGATAGAAAAATTGAAATTGCCAAGAAAGTGAAAAATGAGAAAAATAGAAGAAAGAAATGCCATATATATGCAAAATTTCGAAAAGCTAGAAAGAGGTGTGCTACACTACAAAAAGGATAGCTTTTGAATACCATTGACTTCATTTCGTTAGCTACTGACCTCTGCCCACATTACAACCTATCAAAAGGCCTAATTGATCTCAAGTCTGATGCATGTGTGTGTCATCCACCAAAAGTTGGGGCACATTAAATAGTATTTCTTTATTTGCATCAATATTCCTCTATGAGATTATGCCAAAACATGATTAGTTTGTTTCCTTAAACTTTACTCCCTTTCTAATTGTGCATGTGATTTTTTGATTGGCCATCTTCTGATCATATGCCCCTTGAGAGAAAAGTCACTATAATCGGAGCGAATTGTTGTTAAGAGCATTATAAGAGAGGTTTGTGAAATCAAATCTATCCATGAAAGGTGGTAAAGTGAAATATTTGTTATATAACAATTCTTGTTGCTAGAATGGTCATTCCTGCTACACGGGGAATTTCAAATGCCAATGTAACAAATGCCAATTTTTGAATAGAATGAATACCTATGAAACAGAATGTGTGGGATATGAGTCAAAATTGAGGGTTGGCTGTCCTAACAACCATGATGCTAACTCATTTTAATCAACAATCTCACACACACATCTGTTCGACTAAAGTTTGTGGGTAACTTCATTGAAAACCCTCATGAGACAACACTCGGCCACTAGGATAAACCTAGTGGTTCAACGGCTTGTTGCATAGGCTAAGTGCAACCGAATGACCTACGAAAAAGCCATTAGAAATAGATTTTTATTCAATTGTTGTTGTATTACTAAAGACTAGCAATATTTTGGTTAGGTGGTATGATTAGTAGTTAAAATTAGCATATCACTATGCCTTTTTAAGACTAATTATACTTTGATGGAGTTTAAATGATGACATTTCTAATCCTAAAGTGAATAAGGGCTCAAGGGCAACAAATATCGAACTTGAATGTAACACCTACATATTGGGGGACAAAATTGGAAAAACTTGGAATAATGCAAGAACGTTCGAACGCCAACTCATGTTCGAACGTTCCCTTGAATTATTTGAAGACCATATTGCTGAGACATGTCGTGTTGCAGTTGAGAAGAAAAACATTGAGGTACTTGAGTATCACATTCGAACGTTCTCCTCCACTATTAAGGACCAGGCTAATGAGTGCAAAGGCAGTAGTTCAAGGCGTATGGAAGTAGATCTTCAGAAGAACACAAATCACTTGAGTGGGAATGTCAAACCCCATCTGGCGTTCGAGCGCCCATCAAGCAAAGACAGAAGCAACGTTTGAATGGCAGACAACGTTCAAACGTTGTCCTTAGACTAGCTGCAGAGTGGTTGGCTCTCACTTGGACTTTGGTGGCCTTGCACTATTATTTCACACTCCCTTGTCCCTCCTCTTTTCCTATGAGAGCTTCAAAGGGGAGTTGGATTGGCACTAGACCAACATTTTCTTAGCTTGTTATAGAAATAGTCTTAGGCTTAGGCTTTCAATTGCTTGCATAGAGGGAGATAGATCATCTTTTGGTTAAGGAGGAAACCCTTCAAAAGTGACTAGATTTCTTCTACTTACAATATTTGTTTCATTCACTTCCATAGTTTAAGCTTCTTTCTTCGCTTAGAGGAGTAAAACTCTTCCACTTTTCTAGAGCTTTGTCAAAGCCATTAATGGTGGAATGTGATTCACTTATTCTTTGTTGAAGATCGACTTCTTGCTTATTGTGCTTTACCTTGTAACTCCTCTACTTGGAGAGATGAGTATCACTCACTTTTCTAGCTTTACCAAAGCCATGAAGAGTGAATAGTTTCTCATTCACTCTTTAGTAAGAGGTGATGGACATGTATAAATTATCTGAAAGTTATAACTGTGCATTTTTTATTATGCTTAATGTTTTATATTCCCCTTGCTTATTGGTGAGCACAAAATATTGAATATTTCAAGTCCTCATTACATGCATTTTAACTCAACTTTTGCATCTAAGTACTTAGAGTTAGCCGATTTTATGAATAATATTGAATTTTTTATGTTGCATGTATTTATAGTCTAAATTATGTATTTTAGAACCTTGCAACTATGTTGGATGTGTGGTGAAGGCATGAACACATTACATGAGCATTTGGAGGCTTAAAAGTGAAGAAATCAAGGAGGTATTGGTGTTTGGCAACAAAGACACCAACAGCCACACCATTGGGTTGCAGTGCCTCGGTTTATCTCCATTTTGATCATGATCTACTTAGAATACCGAAAAGTGAAAAACATAAAGTTGTAGATATGGATGCCTTCTATATTTTTTCAAAATTTTAGTTCAATCCAACGGTTGGATAAAAAGTTATGCCGATTCTACGAAAGGTGGTCGAGAGCAGAAAAAGTGTACCGATACGCCGAACTCCAGTAGCTAAACTGTATCGGTACGCATACCAGTACGCCATGCCTGAAGTGCCTAGAATGACTATTTTTCATGCTCCACTTTCTCGGGGTTCTCACCTACACTTCTCCCATTTGCCCCCAACATTTTCTGCACAAAAACATTCCTCCTACACTCTTGATGAAGACTTTGGAGGCTTGACATTTAATGAGGATGGGAAAGAAGGGGGTTGCCATGATAGTTGAAGGCTAAGCTTGTCTTAGCCTGTCAAGACCCATCCATTCAACCTCCCATTGATGGGAGGCCTTTCACACACATTGGGGGACCACCATGCACGAAAATGAAGGGCAAACACTCCATATATTCAACATCACACAAGTTCTTGAGGGGGTGGCTACCTAAGCTTAGGAGTAGTTTTAGTGAGGAAGATGATGAATATTTCTAGAAGTTAATATTTTTGCATTGTCTTCACCCATTTCTCTTGTAATCTTCAGTAAGACTTTTGTAAGCTTCCTTTATTACTTTAAATGCCATTTATTTCAAGTTTAGTTCAAGTTTAATTACATGTTCTAGTTTCTACCATTGTTGTTTCAAGTTTTACATTTCAAGCTTTTCAATTGGGTATTGAATATTTTATTTGTAGTTCAAGTTTTCTTACTTTAAGTTAAGTTTTAAACTCCATTTCCTTTATATGTCTCTTTACATTATGCATGTCTTTTCTTTTAGAATGATTAGCTAGATTTTTTGTTGGCTAATTCAAGGGAGACCTCCTCTTGAATTTTCCATTTCAACTCATGTTCTTTCCTCTCTCGGTGTATGAGGGTTTGGTTAGACTGGGTTGAGGGTGGATGAGATTGTGAGTCTTTGATATTCTGTAGGCCTAGTCACGGTTTATGTTTGGATCCTCACCATCTCATCCCTAGCTTCCCACGAATCAATTGTTCATCTACAAACCCTCGGAGGAAGGTTTCGAGTTGATTGGGCATTCTCATTGGAGTGAACCTTTTGGATTAGCCAACACTTGTTTTCTTGCATTTTCATTTAGAACAAAACTCATCAAAACCAACTACAAGATTTTACATTTTTTCCTTTTTGCAACAAAATTACCTTCACACACAAGTTCCTTCCTTCCTTGAGGAGACGACCTTGGAATACTCTTCTAAGTAAAACACGACAAACGAAAGACTCCTTGCACTAGGGGAGCACTTTTGTTCACACGCATTTCATTTCACATATTTTGTTCATTTCATTTATCCCTCATTTCGTTGTCCTTTCTTTTGACATCATCCCTAAGGGAGAGTGACACTCCCCTTCTCACACACATCATACACATGCTAAAGGGTGATGTTTAGAGGTTAGGAAACTACAAGGTTTTACATCAAGCACTTATTGAATAATTGATTATATTTAGCAAAGTTAAGATACTTTGTATAACCATGAGAACTTTCTATAACGTTGATACCTCTTACATAGAAAGACTCTTTGGTTCAAGGCAAGTACCCCCGCTAGATCTTCATGACTACCCTTCAATATTCACCATTATTGTGCTTTAATTAAAGAATGGAAATGGAATATTAATGCCATGGTTGGATGTCTTGTAGAAACATTTGCTTGTTTGTAGACGGGTTAAGTCTCGACACAGACAATTCTTGTAAACTTCTAGAGAGACATCGGAACCATGCTCTTAATTCTCACAATCCACCTTTATCTTCCGATTAACTTGTTATTGACATAGGGATTAATTGAGTTATCAAGCACAAGTAGAATAAACTAGATGATTAACTACATGTCCAAATCCTCGAACTAAAGAGTGACTTTTTATATTTGAGCTTATCTTATATTTTGTCTAAAAAACCATCTTGGAAAGAGTCCTATATTCTATCCAAGAAATTCCATATACCACACAACTTCAACTCTCAAGGGTTTCAATCATTTGGTCTCCACCACTGCTTACTTTGAAACACCAATAATAGTTCCTTGTGAATTCAACTCTAGACTCAAACCAGATTATTACTATGGCTTAACCGTCTACACTTGGGTGCACACATTTCGGATCAAGTCAACTACCTTCAAATTGCCATAGTTGGAAATCTTGGTTTTTCTTTGTTAGAGATGAATGGGCTGTCGAGGAGGACCATGGCTTAGTGCCCTCGAGGTGGGATAGTGCTCGGAAGACCAAGCTAGGTATGAGTTTTCCCCTTGCTATCATACCTGTCATGTCCTTGTGCTTACCATTTGGTTCCTTTACAACTTCACCCATATTATTTGCAGAGTAGGAGGGCAGGCTCCAAACTGTGAGGGACCATTCTATCGAGTAATTCACGGCCCTTATGTCTGCATTGGGTCTCTCCAGAGACTTCCCTCAACAGAAAAGGAAAGATATTTGATCCTTTCAACAAATTTAATGATCCTAATACTGTAAATTCTTTGTCTTATACCAGTCCCACAAGTACCACTGTTGATAAAGTGATGGTGGAGACTCTTTATGTTTCTTGGGTGATATTTTCCCCTCTTCCCAAGAGGGCGAAGGTCGATGACCCCAGTGCCACTCGGTGGTCCAACGATCATGCTATATCCTAAGAGGCTAGATCAGAAGGTGCCTTCTCTTTCTCAACACATAACTCCTTCGAGTGCTGGGGTTAGTCCTGCCACTATTTTAGGGGTTGAGACTTTTGTGCAGCCCTTTGTCAGGATGGGGCCTCCACGTAGTTGTCCAGCTTCTAGCGGTGGCTTAGAGTGCATGCTATAGGACATGAATCTAGCCAAGGAGTGTCTTTGAAAGTTTCTGACAGCTGTGAATATCAGAGAGGTCGACTCTCGGGGTCTAGAAGGCATTATTGACAACGTGATGGAGGGTTTTGTTATGGTATACCTTCATTCTTTTTAGCTTTGATTTTTGCACTTGGTTTTTCTTTTGTGTTCTACCTCTCGAATGTTTGTAGGCGGTTGCTACTTTTCAATGCCTTTCTTAAAGACAATCAAGTTTGGAGAGGCATCAAGGGCTTTGATAGAGGAGGTTGGAACGAGAGGCTATTGAGGATTAGTTAAGGTTGGTTCATGAGAGAGATATACCTCTTGAGACTGAGCTTTCAACGTCCTACGAGAGGGTTGCATGGCTAGAGGTTGATAGAGAGGTTGTCTGCGCAAGAGTAGAGTCAGAATTACAAGTGTCCCGCGAGAGGGCCGTTGGAGCTAAGACCGAGCTACAGATAGCTCGGGAGAGGATTGTTGTGGCAGAGGCTGACCTATAAGTAATTCGTGAGAGAGTCATCATGGAAGAGGCTCATTCCATTAAGATCGAGTGGAAGAGGGAGGTTGCTGAGAGGGCCGTTACAGGATATTTTATCAATGGTTATGAGGATTTTAGGCGGAAGGGCTCAGTAGCTTTCCTTGCCATTGAAATTTCTGGCTTCATCCCATATGAGGCACCAAGGATTGATGGTAATGGGGAGAGCTTTGATGAGAGTATTGGAGAGTAGTGAATGATGTCAAGAGTATGACGAGTTTTATCTTTTTATCTCTCTTGTTTGTTAGGCCATGTTCTAACTTTTGTAAGATGTTTACAAACTTTTATGGAATGTAAGGTAGTTCTAGATATAATAACTCTTGCAAAGTTTTATTTCATAATTTAAAGTAGATAACAAAAATAATTGACTGAAGCAACAAAAAACAAATTAAATGAGTCACTAGATTGTACCTTGCTATTGATAATACCTCTTCAAGTGTTCTAATTTCCATAGATGAGCCAAGGCTTTCCCCTCAGAGTTCTAAATTCTATAGGTGTCTAGTCTTACAACTTCTGTCACTATGTATGGTCCTTCCCTATTAGGGCCTAACTTCCCTTCTCGAGAGTCCTTAGTAGATAAGATTACTTTTTTGAGGATTAGGTCCCCAGGCAAGAAGGAGTGAGGCTTCACCCTCGAGTTGTAGTTCTTGGTTATGCGGCGCTTGTACTCTGTATTCTTGAGCATGGCCATCTCCCTCTCCTTCGCTACCAAGTCGAGGTTGATGCGGAGGCCTTTTTCATTAGTATTAGGGTCATGATTTTGGACCCTAAGAGAGTGTAACTCAATCTCGACTGGTATAACCACCTCTATCCCATAGGCTAAGGAGACTGGAGTCTCACATGTTGGGCTTCTTAGTGTTGTTCGGTAAGCCCATAGTACTCCTAGGAGCTCGTCCACCCATCGTCATTTGGCACTTTCTAGTTTGGTTTTTGGGTTACGGAGGATCGTTCTGATGGTGACCTTTGCCTGTCCATTTACCTGGGGATGGGATGGGCTGGATTGGTTTTGTTTGATCTATAGGTTCGCGAAGAAGCCATTAAGGTGTTTGTTATCAAACTGTTAGCATTATCACTTTCTATTGCATGAAGTACTCCAAAACGACATATTATGCGCTTCTAGATGAAGTCCTTCACTTTCTGGTCTATTATTCTGGCTAAGGACTCAACTTCTGCCTACTTTGTGAAGTAGTCAACGGCTACTACCACAAATGTGCATTGGCCCCGACTCATGGGTAAAGGGCATAAGATGTCGATCCCCCACTTAGAGAAGGGCCTTGGGATAATGATGGTGGTGAGCTCTTCTAGTGGTTGTCTTGGCACTATTGCAAATCATTTGCATTTTTTGCATTTCTTTACGAATTCACGAGCGTCCTTAATCGTGTTAGGCCAATAGTAGCCTTGTCTCACCATCTTGTGAGGCAGTGCATGCCCTCTTGAGTGGTTTCCATGCCCTCATGAGTGGTTTCCACATATGCCCTTATAGATTTCTCTCATAGAATAATCAGACTCCTCTGGAGAGAGGCAGCAGGGCAAGGGCAGTGAGTAACTTCTCTTATAAATGGTGCCTTGCAAGATGACGTACCTAGACGCTTTCATTCTCAACTTCTTGGCGCTTACTGAATTCTCTAGAAGAGCGCCTTCCTCTAGATAGGCTTGAATAAGTGTCATCTAATTGGCCTCGAAGGATGTATAGTTGACATCGTCCTCCTTTGCCTTGAGCCTGCTTGGCTCAAACTAGTGGCCTGTCAGTGCAGGGCCCATTATTATGTTTGCAGATGCAAACTTGGTGAGCACATCTGCCATAGCGTTCTCCTCCCTAGACACATGCTAAATTTGGAAGTGGTTGAACTTTTTCAACAAAGCTTGGACCACTGACATTCTTACATCTTTTCCTCATTTGCTTCAAAGTCTCCCTTTATCTAGTTGACGATCAACTGGGAATCACTATTAATCATGTCAGGGAGGGCCTCTATCTCAATTGTGAGCTTCAATCTGGATATGAGGGCCTCATATTCTACTTGGTTGTTTGATGCCGCAAAATAGAGGCAGACGACATATTTTAGTGGAGTGCCACGGGACCTAATCTGTTCCAGCCTTGTGCCTATTCTCACTAGTAAAGGATCCATCTGCGTACAATTTCTAACATGCTACTATGCCAGCGGGACACACTTGCTTAGGCATGGCAGGGCATTCAGGCAGGAGTACAATAGGCAAGGTTATGGGCAACGAGGGTGCCGAGGACTCTAGAGGAGTAGGTGCAAGAGAACTAGGTGCCTCTGGCCTTAGAGCCTGGACTCTAGGGGCCGGGGGGTTGATTCTAAGGTGCTTGGTTCTTTGGGGGATGTCACTTGGTCTTGCCTCATGGGAGAGTTGTGGCACTATGTACTAGGCAGTTGAGCGCAGGGGTGCATGGTACTTCTTCTTGGGAATCTTCTTCTGGTGGTGTAGATTTGGCTACAATGTTCGCAATTGCTTGCACTTTTATGGCTACCCTTGGCTGGTACTGCATGTCGAACTCGCTCAACTCAATGACCTATTTGAGTAGCCACCCAAACACATCTGGCTTTCTCAAGATTCCCTTGAGTGGTTGATCCGTGATAACCACGATGATGTGGCTATGGAAATAATGGCGTAGGCGCCTAGTGGCGGTGACAAGTGCAAGGACCAACTCTTCTAATTCAGAGTATCTCACTTCTGCTCCTTAATAAGTAGTGCTTACATGGTACACGGGCCATTGAACTCCTCTATACTCCCTAGCCAGGACAGAGCTCACGATTGAGGGTGAGTAGGAGAGGTAGAGACACAGGGTCTTTCTTGGTACAACATGGGAGAGTAAGGAGGCATAATAAGATAGGCCTTTAACTTTTGGAAGGCCTCCTCTACTTCTAGTCCCCACCGAAAAGACTTGCAAAGAATTTTAAAGAAAGGTAGACATTTATCTACTAATTTTGAGACAAACTTGTTGAGGGCTACTATCCTTCCATTAAGGCGCTGGACCTTCTTCATAGAACCTGGGGATCTCATCTCATGGATATCCTTGATCTTGTCTAGATTAGCCTCAATGCTCCTTTTGTTAACCATGAAGCCTATAAACTTCCCTGAGCTAACACCAAAGGTGAACTTTTCAGGATTTAGCCTCATCTGGTAAGTCCTCAGGAAGCCAAAGGTTTCCTGTAGGTGTGCTACATGGTCTGCTATAGCCAAGCTCTTTACTAGCTTATCGTCTACATAGACTTCCATGGTCTTCCTGATCTGTGCCTCGAACATCTTGTTCATGAGGCGCTAGTATGTGGCTATAGTGTTTTTGAGTCCAAAAGGCATGACCTTATAGTAGTAGGTTCCCTTTGGGGTGATAAAAGAAGTTTTCTCTTGATTAGGTGGAAACATACTAATCT
Source organism: Ilex asprella (assembly GCA_023539305.1). Classification (NCBI taxonomy): domain Eukaryota; kingdom Viridiplantae; phylum Streptophyta; class Magnoliopsida; order Aquifoliales; family Aquifoliaceae; genus Ilex; species Ilex asprella. The sequence goes on along the minus strand of CM042202.1, from coordinate 6,983,810 downwards.
AGTTGTACCCAGTTTTTGCATCCAAAAAACTAAGTAACTTATATCCAATAGTAGCATCGATAAGGATGTTGATTCGTGGCGCAGGATAATTGTCTTTGGGATAGGCCTTGTTAAGTTCAATGAAATCCACGCAAAGATGCCACTTTTCGCTGGCTTTTGTTACCATAACAACATTTGATAGTCCAACTAGATAGGCTACTTCCCTTACTGACCCGTTTACAAGCATCTTTCCCATCTTTTTTTCCGTGGCCTGGGCTCTATCGACACTTAAAAGTTCTTAACTTTTGGCAGACAGGTTTGTACCTAGGATCCATGTTGAGCTAATGGGTGGCCACCTTAGGATCGATGTCCTCTAGATCTTCGTGGAACCAAGTGAAGACGTCCATGTTCCACCTAAGGAAGTCAATGAGGTGGGTGGTTCGTTCTTAGGGAAAAGAGGAATCGATATAGATTCTTCTTCCTAGAAGGTTCTCGTCCAGCTCTACTAGCTCGAGTTCTTCTACTGGCTTTCCCATTTCCAACATGTTGTCATCCCTTGGGTTGAGCACTTCCACTTAGAAGGTCTCCTGAGGCTTTCTAGCCCTCATAGAGGCCATGTAACATTCTCTAATGGCGATTTGGTCTCCTTTGATTTCTCCATTCCCATTGGGGGTTGAAAAACGGAGGAGAAGATGGTAGGTAGATGACACTACCTTTAAGGTATTGAATACAAGGCGTCCAAGGATGATATTGTAGGCAAAGGGGCAATGCAACACTATGAAGTTCACCATGATGGTAGAGCTTCTTGGTGCTATCCTTAATATGACTAGTAGGGTGATAAAACCCAAGGGATAGACCTTCTCCCCCAAAAATCCAACGAGGGGCATCCTAATGGGTTGTAATCTCTTCTTGCCTAGATGGAGGCTGTCATAGGCTGTAGGGAATAGGATATCGGTAGAATCTGGTGGTTGGCTACCATCATGGTTAAGACCATCGGGTCATCATGGGGGAACTGGATCCACTCGAGGTCCCGGTCAGTGAATGAGATGACCTCTCCTTCCTCGTGCTGGGGATTCTTCATCGGAAGAGGATCATTTGACTCTGCCTATCTAGCTTTCCTGGCATGCGACTTCCTAGAGGAGTTCGACTCACCTCCTCCTCCTAACCTTTTAGAGATTGTCTGGATTTCTCTTAGGCCTTCTAGCGTTCTTTGTCATCCTGGTTCTGGTCAAGTAGTGAGGCTTATGCTATGCCAACAATGTTGTATGAGCTCCTAGATCTGCATTTTGAGGTTAAATCAGTCATCAATGTCGTCGCCGTGCTCATAGTGAAAGCGACAATACTTGTTTGGATTCCTATGGTTTAAGGTGGACTTTATCTTTCCTGGCCAACGTATCGTAAGATCGTCCTGTATTTGGAACAGGATATGCTCCACTAAAGCATTAAGCGATGTAAAGAATTGCCACTTGCTGAAAGGTGTTGGACCAAGGTGGTCCTTTACAAGGACTATTTCCATTCTCTTTCTCTTGTTCTCTGCTTCTCTCTTGTCCTCGTGGGTGTTCTTTCTTTTCTCACCCCTGCGGGAGGACTCACCTCACCTAGCTTTGGTGACATCCTTGACATTTATGTGCTTCTATGCCCTTGATAACAGCTCGGGCATGTTGGATGGTGGCTTTTTCAAGAGAAAGAACATAAAACTCAATGAACATAGACCCTGCAATAAAGGCGGTCATGGTAACCTTGTCATTTGGCTCATCGATCTGGAAAGCCTCCTCATTAAAGCGAGTGAGGTAAATCCTTAGAATTTCATCTCGATCCTACTTGATGGCGAGCAGGTGGGTGACTGGTTTCAGGTGTCAGTGTCCCCTATGAAGTGGAAGACGAAAGATTTACTTAATTCAACAACTGAGTTGCGGACCCTTAAGGATAGTAGGGAAAGCTCTGCACATGATCTCATAAGGTATATTAAGGAGTTGCATGAGGGACTTGTAGGTGTCTAGGTGGTTGAGGGGATCTTTCAAACCATCAATGATCTCAACAGTAGGCATCTTGAATTTCAAAGGTAGGGGATAGTTGACAACATTCGCCACAAACAGAGTGTTAGTGAATCTTACCAGGTATTTTACTATTTCTAGTACTCTGCCTTGATGGATTTGAGGGCGTCGCCAAGCTGGTTTTGCACCTCCTTAATTTTCTCATCTCATTGGTTAGGGATACCCTTAGTTGGATCGTTGTAATAGTTTTCATGGTCCTTATATTGGTTTTCCCCCTCATCCTTCTGATTAGGGGGGTGATAGCACGTGAGGGTGGACTAGGGACATGAGGAAGAGGAGAATGTAGAGCACTTGGGCGAGGAGGAGGGACTCCCTGGCTTAAGGGTGCCTTAGCGCTGGGCGCCATGCTAGAAGGTGCCTTGGCACTCTAAGTGGAGAGGCTGTGGGACCTCCTCTCCTAGAGGGGGTGTGACTCCACCTGCGAGTTGGGGGTGATGCCTCCTGTCGTGAGCATCAACTGGATAATCTGCTGGTTTTCATTCACCAGCAGTTGCATTTTCTCCAGTAACTGCTGCTGGACCATAAGATTTGTCGCGATGGGTTCTACAACTGGAGGCGAAACCTCCTCTCAACAAGTTGGGTCATTATCCTCCAGTTGTTGATTCATTGATCTGGTTGTAATTTTCCTGGATTTAAAAGAGGTTAGGATAAAAATTAACCAATAATAAAAAACTTAGTTGATTCCCACAGATAACGCCAAACTGATGATGCACAAAAGTGAATTTATGCACAATCAAATCAGTCGAGTGTATGATGCAAGGTAATTAATAAGGCAATTAATAATAGAGATAGAGATTGGGTGGGTGGACCTAGGTGACCTAACCACTAAAGGCGGTGACGGTGGCAAAAATATTTTATTAATAAGAGAATAAAGTAATAGGAAGGAGAGAAAGAACAAGAGTAAGGTCAGGGTGTGGTGTGTGTGTGTGATCGTTGTGTGCCCCTTATGTGTAGATGATTGATCGAAAATACCTAACCTCAACTAAACCCTAATTACTCTCCCTTAAATGACGCAATAGATGGCTGGGGAAGAAAGATTTCTTCCCCTAGGGATGGTGTCAAAAGAAAAGGGTAATGAGGCAAAGGAAATGGAATGATGTAGGATGGGATGCGTATACACAAAAATGCTCCCCAATCGCAAGGAGACTTTCGTGTGTCGTGTGATACTTGGAAGAGTATTCCAAGGTCGTATTCACAGGGAAGGAAGTGTGACAAGTTTGAAGTGATTTGGTGAAACATGGAAATGTAAAAATATTTTGTCTAGTGATTTGGTTGGTGAAGTATGAGCTAAAGAGAATGTAATGGGAAAAAAAGTGTTGGCAAGTCCAAGAGGTTACTCCAATGGGTATGTCACCTCAACTCAGCCCACTCCTCCGATTAAGTATGAATGAATGTTTGATTCACGGAAAGCCGAGGATGATGTCGGTGAGTAACTAAGCATAAACCGTGACTAAGCCTACGGTTTATCAAAGTCTCATCGAATCATCCACTTCAATCTGGTCAAAACACACCATTTGAATCTTAAGGGAGGGTGGAGAAAGAGTTGAAATGGTGTACCCAAAGAGAGATCCCCCTTGGTCTTGCCAACTAGAAAATCTAGCTATTCATATTTGAAATGAGAATGACTATGTAGTGAAAGTACATTATAATGAGATGAAGGTCTAGATTAACCAAATGCAATAACTCACCAGCTAAGTTTGAAAGAGATGAAAACCCATTTTGAAATCAATGCAAAATAAAGAACCAAAGAACATTAATGGTAAAGCATTGAGATGAGTATTAAACTAGGAACCAACATAATGAACTAGCATTCATTGCATTCAAAGCAGTTCTTCAGATCCTTACAAAACATGCCAAGCTAAAACAATGGAAAATACATGAAAAACGTCACTTTCTCTCTCTAGAATCTACTATTCATCTTCTTCCCCCTCAGCTTCTCTCTCTATCTTTCATACAATACAAAATGTAATAATCCATTCCAACCCCTCTTTCTGGAGTAGTAAGCAGCTCCCCTCCCAAATTCGTGCAAGAGATCATGGCTGACCCTCTGGAGGTGGCAGTCAACCAAAGGGGGTAGGGGAACAGCTGGGGCCAGACCATGTCAGGGCTGTTTTTACCCTTCATTAAATGTTGTAGCATCAGGGTTCAAGGGAAAGAGAGGGCACGCTGATCAGTATCCTGGGTGTGTCAGACAGGCGGTGGAGTCACACTGGTGGGGCCCTCAAAATAGCTGAGCAGATCTGTAGAATTTGGGCATGTTAGGAACGTGGTACTGGTACCGGGTACCGGTACCCCTATTCCAGTAGGTTTTGGGTACCAGTACCATTCTGCTTCCTTATCTGCAACTCTTGATTTCTTTGCTCCCGAGCTATCCTCAACCTATCTTTTCACTTCCCTTCAACCCAAGAGGCGTGGGAGGGTCTTTAAAATAATGATTGTCTTCATTCAACTGCAAATACAACCACATGGCGTTAAGACTTCAATTGTCACACTTTACATCATTTAAAGATTAGAAACACACAAAATGAGTTGATTAGCATCTCAGAGTATACAAAGTTGTGTGCTAATCACACCCCCCAACTTAAGTTTTGCTAGTCCCTTAGCAACAAGATTCATTTTCTAGCACAATCAACACAACAATAGCCACCCAAACAATTGAATTCAAACAACCATTCAACCAATTGAAAAGTAGAAATCAAAATGAAATTACAACATCGACAATGAGTATGATGGAACAACTGTGGATTTCAATTTATATGAGCACGATTGGAGTACAAAATGGAGTAGGACATCAAAAAGAACAAAATAGCCTAAACTCCCTACCCCAACTTCAACTAAACCCCCAAAAAGGAAAAAAAATTGAAATGCAACAAGCCACCGACTACACACACACATCCTACTTTCCCTCACTCTCATCATCATCATCTACCTCCTCCTCATTATCTTCATCTTCCTCCTCATCATCTTTATCCTCCTCCTCCTCATGTGCTCTAGAGGATGATGGTGCAGCAGGGACTTTAGGGATGGCACACCCCGGGAATGTGTGCAGATACATTTCTTTCAACATTGCTGCCATCTCCTGAACTGAGGCCTCAATGCCATTTACTGTCTTTTCCATCGCATCAAGCCTCCGGGGGACTGAGTGTTTCAAAACGGGCTTGAATGGCCTGGTGGGTGCCACGGGTACAACATCCTCATCAGAATTAGACTGAGCTTGCTCCCCACGGCTCATGGCCTTCCTTTTCTGGCTACTTGCTTTCCCGATAGCTCCAAACTCCGGTGGGGTGAGCCTCTCCAATCCATAACCCTTGACTTTGAAATGTTCACACAGTCGGGTGACCAAACTCCCATATGACAGATTTGAAATTGGCTTCTCAGTGGTGGCGAAGTCCTTCATCACATTCCAAATAACAAGAGCAAAATCAATTGTTTTACCCGACACAAACACATCCAAGAGGGCCAGTTTTTCCATATTTGATTTTTTCTCTGCGGACTTTGGGAAGAGGTTATAGTGAAGGAGTTTGTTGAGAATCCCATAGACATGCTTCAATCCCCCACTATGAAAGGTTCCCTTAAACGTAGCGGGATCCTCGTACATTAACTCAACCAGCTCCGCCTTAGTCTTTGCCCTACCCATGTTGCGAGGGTAGACGGAGGCTTGGGATGAGGGTCTTTGGTAACCCCCAAGAAATGTGGCTATGACATCCGGGGTTACCACAATTATCTTGCCCCGAACATTTGTTCTCAACGCTCCCCCATCCTCATCATCAACGAACTTCAGTGACTGGTAAAACTCCCTCACCCTCGCCAAAAGATACCCCTCAACCTCCTCAAACCAAAATCTCATTCCATGCCCCTCGACAATTCTCACAGCAGCGTGAGCGGGGGAGAGGGAAAGTCTATCCAAAAATTGTTCACAGGTAACATTCTTACCTTCAATCAATTGGTGGCGAGCATCCTTTCTGGCCTTCTTTCTCTGCGCCTCAGGGTCACCACTCGACCCTTCGTCACTTCTCTTGCGGTTGGAGGAAGCCATGGCTAGGGGATGAGTGCGCTGCGGTCTAAGTCCCGCCATCTTTGTACGAGGCATTGCTACCCTTACAATGAGGAAAATGAAGGGTCTTGACTCTTAGGGGAGGGTAACAGGAGGCAGGTCAAAGAACTAACCCTAGAATGTAGGGGTTTTATGGAATGAATAGGAGAATTAAAGGATGAATTGAGGGTAGAAGGGGAGGTATCTTGGGCTCTTGGGGTGTATTCGGGTAAGGGGGAGGTATCGCGAGGCCAGGGTAAATGGGGGAAATAAAGGATGAATCGAGGGTTTTAACTTAAAAAGCCCTAAATTTTTTTTTTTCTGTCAGGGACGTGGTACCGGTACCTCGATTCCAGAAGGTTTTAGGTACCGGTACCTCCATTCCAGTAGGTTTTGGGTACCGGTACCTCCATTCCAGTAGGTTTTGGGTATCGGTACTGGGTACCGGTACCATTCTGTTTTTCTACCAAAATACTCTACTGGGACTTACCTCCATTCCAAACCAACTTAGGGACTTCCTTGACATTCTATCACATTACCTATGATTTCAACTCCATTCAAGAATTATATTTCAATTATAGCCACAACTCGAACCATCATGCCCACGTTATGATTGAAATTTGCAAGGTGATTTAAACCTATGATGCAATCACCATTCAACGATTGAATTTATGTTCTCAACTGTCAAAACGAGCACCCAAGGTATACATCATAAGGTTTAGAAAAGGTGTCCCTAAAATATGTCAAATATCAATAATTTGAGAGGTATTCCCCCATTCTTGCAGGTATGGGCTGAATGACAAACTTCTCACATGAATGAACTGGGTGTACATGAGCAAAACTATAGTCATGAATGCTAGTCTGAATTATGCACCTACAAATTACTTTTCAACTCGTGTGTATGTGGGTTTAAACAAGTAATTTAGGTATTTACAAGACAGGATTCACATTCGAAGGGCTAGACAATCTCAGCTTCGACGCAAAACTCACCAGGGGTCGCTCTTCCACGATGAAAACACTCAAGTTATCGTGGTATTCACTCCATGTGTACATGTGAGATGGAATCTTAGGTTCAAAACAAAGTGCTCACATGTAATCTAAAAAATTGAAATTTGTACATGTAACCGAGACGACCTTGGCATAGTCTCATGAATAGAATGCTAGGGCATTGGATAGCAAGACACAATTCATCATTCTCTTTGAATTTATGCACCTCCCATGCTTCTCTAAATCACTTAGGACTTTTGAAGGTTATAATGGGGCCTTGGGGTACATATGGGTAAAAGAAATGAAGGATATGGGGAGACAAGAGGGGTTGTTCCGAGTAAAAGACTTTTAAGCTTGGAAGGACACTTCCCTTTTTATGGGATCAAGATTCTCAATTCTTCACCGCTCCCTTAGCTTCCTTTCTTTCTTGACATTTCCTTTTTATTTTCTCTTTCTTTACTTCTTTCACCCATTTTTTTTCTTCCTTTTCTTGAGTTTCCATTCTTTTTCATTCAACATTTAAACTCCACACTATTTATCCCTTTTGCTTGAGTTCCCACACCATCCATCCTTCCCTTTATCGATCACTCAATTTTAGATCTAAGAACAACCAAGGTAAGGTATATATTTATAATTTTCATTGGCTTGGTTAAATGTATGGCATAGAAACGAATTCAAGTAGGGCTCAATCATGGCACTAGGGATAAATTTTTTTGTTTTTCAAGAAAAAGGGCAAAGGCTCAAAGCATTCAAAGATGGCCTAAGATCACTTCCAGGTCCGCATGGGAATGCATTGTATAATCAAGACAAATCAGTCTACTAACCCAATGCAATTAACCAAAACAAGCGTAATGAGACTATTGAACAAATTGACATTGAACAATTGTTCTATGAGTAATTGTAATTTCCCTCGGAAAAAGGTTTGGCGCTAAAGCTCTCATAGGTCCTTACTCATCTCCACTACTTATGTCAAGCTTAAAACATGAATCCAACCTGTAAATTTCCGAAATTACACCTTCAAAAACCGCATGCAGATGAGTTCAAAAATCAATACATATGTGATACTTGTGCATAGGATCCATCTCTATGGTAAGCTCATGTGCACAAAGTTCACAACTATAGTCAACGTGTCATTTAATTCATACACACTTCATAAGGAGATACATGTCAAGTTATAGATATTTTTCATCAAAAAATTTCAAAATTCTCCCATACTTTGTACTGAAGCAAGCAAACAAAAATTAAAATTTTCAAACAAACTTGGTGGATCATAAAATAGTGCACCACACCCCCAACTTGAAATGTGCAGTGTCCTCAATGCAACAAACAGATAGCATATGCAATGAAAGACAATAAGAGATGAGAAGGGTAAGAGAACACCTCGCATTCAGGCTTTTGGTGACACACCAAGATCCAGATCAAGAAGCAATAATACTATCAAATGGAAAAGGGTAAGTGACATCAAATAAAATATGACACAAGTAAAATAAAAGAACTGTACATGCGAACAAGTAACCAATTGTTATTCCTCAACCACTTCCGGATTCACCGGGTCGGTCAATTCCTCCTCCACCACTTGGTTTTCAAAACCCTCAAAGAATGGTTTAAGTCTTTGGCCATTGACCTTGAAAGTTTGGCCATCTTTGGGTTGGTGATCTCAACAGCTCCATTGGGGTAGGTCACCTTGACGAGATAGGGGCCATCCCAACGGGATCTTAGCTTTCCGGGGAAAATGGAGAGGCGGGAGTTATACAAGAGTACTTTTTGCCCGGACGTGAATGATTTCCTCACTATGGAGTTATCATGAAAGATTTTTGCCCGTTCTTTTGAAATTTTTGAACTCTCGTATGCATCCCGCCGAATCTCTTCCAATTCATTCATTTCTAACCTCCTATGTTCACCGGCCATTCTCATATTGAAATTTAAAGTCTTGATGGCCCAATAGGCCTTGTGTTCCATTTCTACTGGCAAATGGCAGGCCTTTCCATAGACAAGCCGATAGGGAGACATGCCCAAAATTGTCTTGTAGGCAGTACGATATGCCCACAGGGCATCAATCAATCTCTTAGACCAATCCTTCCTATTGGGGTTAACCGTTTTTTCAAGGATGGTCTTGATCTCCCTATTGGCTAGCTCAGCTTGGCCATTTGTTTGTGGGTGGTAAGCGGTGGAAACCTTATGTGTAACACCATACTTGATCATTAATGATGCAACTGGCCTGTTACAAAAATGTGATCCACCATCACTAATCACAGCATGAGGCATCCCAAACCTCGAGAAAATATTTTCCTTCAAAAATTTGACTACAACCCGGTGGTCATTAGTCTTAGTTGGGATAGCCTCCACCCATTTGGACACGTAGTCCACTGCCAGCAGAATGTATAAAAAACCGAACGGCATAGGGAAGGGACCCATGAAATCAATGCCCCAACAATCGAATATTTCTACAACAAGTACAGGCGAGAGGGGCATCATATTCCTCCGGGTCACACTACCCAGACGTTGGCATCTATCACATTCTTTGCAAAATGAAATATAATCTTTAATTAAAGACGGCCAGTAAAAACCTGATTGGAGAATCTTTGCAGAGGTTTTCTTGGCAGAGAAATGGCCACCACAGGCTTGGGAGTGACAGAAGGCAAGGACGTTCCGTTGCTCATTTTCAGGCACACATCGCCTCATGATTTGATCTGGGCAGTACTTGAGCAGATATGGGTTATTGAAGTAGAAATACTTCACGTCCGCCATAAATCTCCTTTTATCCTCAGGGTTCCAGTGTGGTGGGATTTGTCCTGTTGCAAGATAATTGCAAATTTCAGCATACCAAGGACAATGGGAATGAATGGACAATAACTGCTCATCAGAGAAAGAGTCTAGGATAGGGATGTGCTCATTTGTCTCTTGTGCCACCAATCGGGATAAGTGATCCGCCACTACGTTCTCAACCCCCTTCTTGTCCTTAATCATCAAGTCGAATTCTTGAAGAAGGAGGATCCACCTAATTAGACTTGGCTTTGCATCCTGCTTAGACACCAAATACTTCAAAGCAGAATGGTCAGTGAAAACCACAATAGGTGAGCCGATGATATATGATCGGAACTTATCTAGAGCAAACACTACAGCTAGCAATTCTTTTTCAGTGGTAGTGTAATTCATTTGTGCCTCATTAAGTGTCTTGCTAGCGTAGTGAATGACATACGGTCGAGTATCTTCCCTCTGACCGAACACTGCGCCGATCGCGTAATCACTCGCGTCGCACATGAACTCAAAAGGGAGGTCCCAATTGGGTGGTCGCATGATAGGAGGCATGACAAGCATGCTTTTTAGTTTCTTAAAAGATGCCTCACACTCATGCGACCACTCGAAAGGAACCTCCTTAGACAATAAATTGGTCAGGGGTCGGGCCAATGCACTAAAATTTTGAATGAAAAGGCGATAGAAGCCTGCATGACCCAAAAATGACCTGATCCCTTTGATAGTCGTCGACGTGGGGAGGTTGGAGATGGCCTCCACCTTGGATTTGTCAACCTCGATGCCCTTTGCCGAGACTATGTGGCCTAGCACAATCCCTTCTGTCACCATAAAGTGACACTTCTCCCAGTTTAACACAAGATCTTTTTCTTCACATCTTTCCAACACTCTCTCTAAATTTCCCAAACATCCGTCAAACGAATCACCAAATACGGAGAAATCGTCCATAAACACCTCCACAATTTTCTCTACAATGTCACTGAAAATGCCCATCATACATCTTTGAAAAGTTCCTGGAGCATTGCAGAGTCCGAACGGCATGCGACGATACGCAAAGGTACCATAGGGACATGTGAAGGTGGTCTTCTCCTGGTCTTCGAGGGCAATCTCGATCTGATTATAACCGGAGTATCCGTCTAGGAAATAGTAGAAGAGGTGCCCCGCCACTCTCTCCAGCACTTGATCAAGGAACGGTAGTGGGAAATGATCCTTCCTAGTGCATGAGTTCAATTTCCGGTAATCGATGCAAACCCTCCATCCAGTAATCACTCTTGTAGGTATCAATTCGTTCTCCTCATTTTCTACCACTGTGACTCCGGATTTCTTGGGCACCACTTGCGTGGGACTCACCCACTTACTGTCGGCAATTGGAAATATTATGCCCACATCAAGTAGTTTAAGAACCTCGTCTCTCACTACCTCCTTCATATGAGGATTCAATCTCCGTTGAGGCTGTCGGGACGGTCTTGCATCCTCCTCGAGGTAAATGCGGTGAGTGCAAATGATCGGGCTTATTCCTTTGATGTCCGCAATGGTCCACCCAATTACTCCCTTGTGTCTCCTCAAAACCTCCAAGAGTTCTTTTTCTTGCTCATTGTTCAATGTGGAACTAATGATTACCGAAAATGTATCTCCCTTGCCAAGATAGGCGTACTTCAAGTGTGAGGGTAACGGCTTCAACTCCAAATTTGGCTTTTGTTCCTCCGACCGAAAAATCTTCTTTTCTTGTTTGGGCAACTCCTCAAATGTGGGAGTCCATTTTGTTACCCCTTTCAATTCTTCTACTCGCTCTTTCTCTTCTAACTTTACAAATTCAACAAAGTCCTCCTCCATGCAGTCCAACATCCCTTTCAACTCCACTTGCTCCTCAATCAAAGTATCGACTCTATTGATCTCGTTCATCTCCACATCATCCCCGGGTTGTTTTGCTAAATTGAATACATTCAGCTCCATGGTCATGTTCCCAAAAGCCAACTTCATTAGATCATTCCTGCAATTAATCACAGCGTTAGCGGTAGCAAGGAAAGGTCTTCCAAGAATGACGGGGATTTGGGAACTAAGGTTAGCAACAGGGTGTATATCTAATACAATAAAATCGACTGGGAAGTAAAAATTGTCAACTTGGACAAGCACATCTTCCACTACTCCCCTTGGTGTGCGTATGCTCCGATCCGCCAGTTGAAGTGTAACTGAGGTGGGCTTCAACTCTTCAAGCTTGAGCTGTTGGTACACAGAGTAAGGAAGGAGATTGACGCTCGTCCCCAAGTCAAGCAATGCTTGCTCAACCCGGCAATTTCCTATGGTGATGGCAATTGTTGGATAACCGGGATCCTTGAATTTGGGAGGGGTGTTGGTCCTCAATATCGAACTCACTTGCACTGTGAGAAATGCTTTCTTCCGAACATTCAACTTCCTCTTCACCGTGCATAGGTCCTTCAATATTTTGGCACAAGATGGTATTTGCTTGATTGCATCCAAGAGTGGGATGTTGATCTTTACCTGCTTAAACAATTCCAAAATGTTAGAATAATTAGCCACCTTAACAGGTGGCTTCAAACGATGGGGGAAAGGGGCAGGCATAGAAGGAAAGCATAAACCATCATCAATCATATGTTCTTTATCAACACCATCTCTTCCATTTTTTTCACTCGACTCACCCTTTTCGACCACACTTTCTTTGGCCTCACTTTCAATTTCTTTTTCTTTTAGCAAAGTGGCCTTTGGTGTCAACTTGGGCACCACCATCTTTTCAATTTGTTTACCACTCCTAAGTGTGGTGACGGCTTTTAGTTGCTCACAACTCTCATGGGAAGTCTCGGCCAACTCAACCACATGTTGGCCTTTAGGGTTCTCTTGAGGTTGAGCGGGAAATTTTCCCCTCTCTTGTTTAGATAACCCAATGTGACTTGTGATCTTTGTGAGTTGGGTTGCCATTTCTTTGAGAGTTGCGGCTGTTTGATTATTGATGGTGGTTTGGCTTTGAATGAAGTTGTAAACTACATCCTCCAAGTTCCTCTTATGGGGGGGTTGGTAGGATGGAGGATGGGTTGGTGCTTGCTGGGAAGAACCTTGGGGAGAAGGGTTGGGCCGGTGGTACTGGAAGGTAGAAGCTTGTCCTTGACCTTGGGACTGAAATTGGGCTTGCTTAGGGGGTGCGGGAGGCGTGTATGTGCTCGAACCATACGGGATAGAGTTCTCATTCCTCCAACTAAAATTGAGGTGATCAAGGAACCCCGCATTATAATGATTGGAATTTGAAGGAAATGATTGCCTTGGTTGGTTAAAGGCATTGACTTGTTCGTGATAGGCTTCCTTAAGTGTCGGGATGCTTGGGCACTCCGATGTGGAGTGGTCAACACCGCTACAAATAGAACAAGCCTCCTCGGCTCTTGACACCTGAGAAACCACCCGTCTCCTATCCACCTCAAGGGTATCTACCTTCTTAGACAATTTGTGAGAGTAACTCCTCCCGGTCTTTCAAGTCATACATTCCCTCTCTTTGTGGTTGACTACCACCCGACAATTCCCTAGGTACATCGTTTGGGTCCCTAATATCCCAAGATTGTGCATTTTCGGCCAAGGTAGCAAAGTAGTCTAGGGTTTCATCAGGATCTTTGTTCAAAAATTCACCATTACACATCATGTCGATGAATTGCCTATGGCTTGGTGTAATTCTTTCGTAGAAGAAACTCACCAATTACCATGATTTAAATCCATGATGTGGAATGGATTGGAGCAAATCTTTGTAACGATCCCAACATTGGTAGAATTGCTCATTGGGGTTTTCAGAAAAATTTTGGATTTTCTTCTTTAAAGTCGTGGTTCTATGAACCGGGAAGAATTTTTTCAAAAATGCTGAAACAATTTGGTCCCAAGACAACATAGTCTGGGACGGCATGGAATCAAGCCAATCCTTTGCCTTATCACCCAATGAGAAAGGAAACAATTTCATCCTAGCTATTTCCTCCATGTTGTAGTTTGGGATAAATGTTGCAACCACCTCCTCATAAGTCCTTATGTGATTATAAGGATTCTCATCTAATATCCCACGAAATTTGGTGATTAGTTGCAACATCCACGGTTTAACAACAAAGAGGTGAGCTTGGACGGGAAGGAGTATGCATGATGGTGTGGTGCTACGGGTCGGTTGAAGAAACTCCCGCATTGTCCTAGCCAGAGGATCAAGTAGGACGTTCCCTTCATTCCTAGGAGGGGGAAATGAACATGCGGGTTGGGCATCCTTGGTGGTTGCAATCCCCCACCCCTTTGCATGTTAGGGTTGACATTTGCATGATCGAATTGATCGGGGCGAGGATATTGCATTCTTTGGTTAGGCATCCTAGGTGGTTGCAATCCCCCACCCCCTTGGTCATTTTGGTTTGCACCATCATAGTCAAAATTTCCACCCCCTTGGATGGTTGGGTTTACACCCACATTGTCAAAATTGTCACCTGCATCCTCGGGTGGATTTTGGTCGACGTTCATGTGGGGAGCTAGGTTTTGTCTAACTAGTCGGTGATGGGTATCCCTCTCCCACATGCAACAAAATATACGCAAGTAAGATTATAAACAAACAAGAATATGTACATGAGACAACGTACCTCAGCCCGTGATGAAGATCACGGGACTTACCTCCGTTGTTCGGAAATCACTTCCTTGAATTGGCACTTGCCTTCCCCGGCAACGGCGCCAAAAATTATTGATCAAAAATACCTAACCTCAACTAACCCCTAATTACTCTCCCTTAAATGATGCAATAGATGGCCGGGGAAGAAAGATTTCTTCCCCTAGGGATGGTGTCAAAAGAAAAGGGTAATGAGCCAAGGGAAATGGAATGATGTAGGATGGGATGCGTATGCACAAAAATGCTCCCCAATCGCAAGGAGACTTTCGTGTGTTGTGTGATACTTGGAAGAGTATTCCAAGGTCGTATCCACAGGGAAGGAAGTGTGACAAGTTTGAAGTGATTTGGTGAAACACGGAAATATAAAAATATTTTGTCTTGTGATTTGGTTGGTGAAGTATGAGCTAAAGAGAATGTAATGGAAAAAAAAGTGTTGGCAAGTCCAAGAGGTTACTCCAATGGGTATGCCACCTCAACTCAGCCCACTCCTCCGATTGAGTATGAATGAATGTTTGATTCACGGAAAGCCGGGGATGATGTCGGTGAGTAACTAAGCATAAACCGTGACTAAGCCTATGGTTTATCAAAGTCTCATCGAATCATCCACTTCAATCTGGTCAAAACAAACCATTTGACTCTAAAGGGAGGGTGGAGAAAGAGTTGAAATGGTGTACCCAAAGAGAGATCCCCCTTGGTCTTGCCAACTAGAAAATCTAGCTATTCATATTTGAAATGAGAATGACTATGTAGTGAAAGTGCATTATAATGAGATGAAGGTCAAGAGTAACCAAATGCAATAACTCACCAGCTAAGTTTGAAAGAGATGAAAACCCATTTTGAAATCAATGCAAAATAAAGAACCAAAGAACATTAATGGTAAAGCATTGAGATGAATATTAAACTAGGAACCAACATAATGAACTAGCATTCATCGCATTCAAAGCAGTTCTTCAGATCCTTACAAAACATGCCAAGCTAAAACAATGGAAAATACATGAAAAACGTCACTTTCTCTCTCTAGAATCTACTATTCATCTTCTTCCTCCTCAGCTTCTCTCTCTATCTTTCATACAATACAAAATATAATAATCCATTCCAACCCCTCTTTCTGGAGTAGTAAGCAGCTCCCCTCCCAAATTCGTGCAAGAGAGCATGGCTGACCCTCTGGAGGTGGCAGTCAACCAAAGGGGGTAGGGGAGCAGCTGGGGCCAGACCATGTCAGGGCTGTTTTTACCCTTCTTTCTCACCCTTCATTAAATGTTGTAGCATCAGGGTTCAAGGGAAAGAGAGGGCACGTTGATCAGTATCCTGGGTGTGTTAGACAGGCGATGGAGTCACACTGGTGGGGCCCTCAAAATAGCTGAGCAGATCTGTAGAATTTGGGCATGTCAGGAACGTGGTACCAGTACTGGGTACCGGTACCCCTATTCCAGTAGGTTTTGGGTACCGGTACTGGGTACCGGTACCATTCTGCTTCCTTATCTGCAACTCTTGATTTCTTTGCTCCCGAGCTATCCTCAACCTATCTTTTCACTTCCCTTCAACCCAAGAGGCGTGGGAGGGTCTTTAAAACAATGATTGTCTCCATTCAACTGCAAGTACAACCACACGGCGTTAAGACTTCAATTGTCACACTTTACATCATTTAAAGCTTAGAAACACACAAAATGAGTTGATTAGCATCTTAGAGTATACAAAGTTGTGTGCTAATTAGTAGAGAGCTTACAATTTATGAGCGCAGAGCCCTAGTTGAGATGGTAGCGTGAAGGTCAAGCTCCTAGTCTCTTGGGGGAGGATAGCTACAATTAAGGACAGCTACAATTACGGATTGGCATGATTTTTGAGTAATGGCTATCCTGATGATTGTTTCCCATGCGCTTTAATCTTCCTGGGTCTCTTGAACTTTGGACTGGGCTGAGGCCATGATCTAAGCTAAGCTTGAGTTGCTTTTTGACCATTTGGGCTTTACCCACTAATTGGGCCAAGACCCAGCTAGATCTAGGCTCGTTAGAACTCGCATGCTTATTGATAGGAAATTTAGCCACCGCCTCACAATAATATTTGAATATGATTCATTGTCCATTATTCCCAAAAAAATATGGCAAATATATAACCAAAAAAATAATTTCTAAAACAATCAAAGCACTACCTGAAGTGAAAGTCGCTAACAAAAGGAAGATACTTCGAGATTGAAATGAAATGATAAAAAAACAGAAACAATTGTTAGCTTCACTACTCTCCCCCCCTAAAACATGAACCAATATTAGGCATTAGGGGCAGATTTTGAGTTAACGAGGCTAACTTAGATCAGAGGTACAACTTTACACTAAAAACACATGGTTTTTGAAAGGAATCAAATTCCAAAGTATAATATAAACTTAGTTAATTACTCTGAGAATCTGTAGAGTCTAAAGAGTTCAAGGTTAATTCAGTTATGGTAGTTATAGGGTCTCAAACTTAAATCAATTAAGTAATTGTTAGGTCAAAAAATTAAATGAGTTGTAAGAAGAGGGGAAAGGGAAGGGACAGGGCGGTGTGAAGATCAGCTCCGCATGTTTGGGAATTTAAGGAGACATAGGTCTAATTAGGAAAAAGTTGTTAGAGGATAACAATAGAAATTAATTTTTTTTGAGTTAAACCAAATTTAGGAATAGTATAGATTACTTATTTAAGCAAAATTAACAAATTCTGACAAATTTTTTTTCTTAAAAGCAAAAACATGATTTGCATTTTTTAAAAAAATACTAGAAAATTACTTTTCAAAAGAATTTTTGATCAATATATATTTTTTATTCTATTCTAAAAAATTTATCCCCTCTTCTTTCCTTTCCTTTTTAGTTCTTTTCTTCTTCTTCTTTTCATTCTTCCGTTTATATTTTCTGTAAAATTGACCCAAACCCAGCAATCCCATGTCTATACTCCATGAAGACCCAATCCTCTATCTCATGCTCTACATTTGCTTACTTTATTTGTACATGGTTATTCTTCTTCTGTATGCACTCACAATCAAGGGTTTCCAGCCTACCCGAAATACACATCTGCGCAAAGATGATTAATCTCTGTATTTTGCTTGTAGGTTTCAGAGGATGAAAATATCTCTACCTTTCAACCTCATCTCCAAGATCCCTACACTGGTAAATTTTAAACATTGGGGCAATTTTAAGTTTTGGTTGGGGGTGAGAACTATAGTTCATATTTATTTTGAGACATCATGTGCCCATAAATTTTTAAAATTTGTTGTTGTTGTTCTGATCATACTATGTACCTTGCCTTGTATTTTGTATAAATTGATGATCATGTTTGTGGGTCAGTTTAAATTATTTTTGTGACTGGCAGACGTTGAAGAACCAAATAGTGATTCTTAAAGTGTAGGAAACATGGATGTTAAACTTTTTTGGTTTAGTCTGGGAGTGCTACGCACTTTCCCATCAAATGTGCACACTATGATCACGAGAAAAGCAAGACTGGTAAGGAAAGTTGAGATCCGACAAGAACGAGCAAAACCCCACTGTGGCAGAAGCACTTTTGCTAAATGCCGTCGTGCCAAAAAGACTCAGTGCCTGTAAATAGTGTGGCAGAGTCTTTCATGAGAAAAGATATAATCAGTGTTCTGAACTAATTTTTGGTTGCGCACTCGATCGTTTAAACTGGATAGTGAATGGACTGAGTAAGGATTACCTTGAGACGCCATGCTATTCTGGTACTTTGTTTAACCGATTTGTGAGAGAGGAAATTGGGAGAGTCACTGGTTGTTCAAACTACACAAAAACAGTGGATGACTCGGATTAGACTATTTTCCCAAATTAAGAAAAAATTGTGTTGGGATAGAAGCCAAGGGTCTGAATAAAAAAAAATATTTTTGTTTTGTACAAACTCTTTTGACTAAAATGAAAACATGGGCCAAGTAAGGAGTATCCTAGAATACCAACTTGAAGTGTGGGTACGGACTTATCCTATGACGCCAAGGAATTTTTGCTTTAAACTTGTATATATAGTCCTCTTGTGGCGTATATAGTGTATTGAAGAAAATTTTGATTTTTTATTCAACGTTTGAACGCTAACTGACGTTAGAATGTAAGCTGCTTGTAGTACTTTGCCTTATGAACTCTCTGATGGAACCAAAAAGTACTTGATGAGTGGGTTTTATACCTACGAATTGTGTACTTTCGGCTTGATGAAATTGCAAGTTTTCAATTATTTTATGTTCATTTTTATTTTTTTTGTGTGTTTTGATGTTATTTGGTAGGAATCATCATTTGGAAGCAAACAAGATCATTTGGAAGGAAACAAGGTCGATTTGGAAGGATTAGCTCCCTAGTTTCCCAAAGTTTTGACACTGTCTCTGTTTTTCCCATTTTTGAACATGATCTACTTCGAATCTGAAAAAGTGAAAAACATGAAAGTTGTAGATCTGGATGTCTTTTGTATTGTGTCAAAATTTCAGCTCAATCGGACATTGGGAGGAAGAGTTATGACAATTCTACGAAAACTGGTCTGGAGCAGAAATAAAGAGAGCAGCGCTGTTCCAGCGCCCCTGCGCCCACACACTGTCCATGTAGCGCTGTTTCAGCGCCGTTTCAGCGCAGCTGCGCGTGTGCTAGTCTGGGCGCGAAATTATGACTTGTTTTGACCCGAAATTGGACTCCAATACCTCATGGATGCTAGGGTTTGTGGGGGATAATAGATTCTGATTTTTGGGGGCTGAAAACATCTAGAAAACACCAAGGAATTGGAAGAATATTGAAGACAAGAATCAAGGAATCGACACCAAGAAGATTGGACTTGAAGGCTAGAGAAGCATTGAAGATTGGACCTAAGTTTTCATTCCTTTTCTCTTACTTTTAATTCTTGTTTTTCTGAGAAGTTGTTTAATTTGAGAAGGATGTTTTTCAATTACATTATGAACTAAATTTCTATTAAGATTGCAACAGAACCTAATGTTTAGTTAAATTGCTCTACTCTCGTTTCTAGTTCTTGTTGATCATACATGAGTTGTTTGTCATATTTTGTGCTTAATGTATGATTGTGTGGCCAACAATTAATTTGATTCTCTAGATGAAATTGGGAGATGAATTCTAGGGATAGATCTGAATATGATGACATATGTTTAGTTTATTCTCCTTAGGGTTGAATAGCTAGGTTTGTGTATAGGATAGGAATATACCTATACGCCGTGTGTAACTTTTATGAGAGTTTGAACTTAATGAATCTATTCCAACTTATTTTGCATAGGAATATAGCAATTTAATTGGGAGAGATATGCTTATCTAACTATCGGAAGAGGTTTGATAAATAATTTTGAAGTCTCAGTTAACACCTTATTTTGATCAATTTACTAGAAGGAGAGTAGAAAGATTTATACGAAGCATTAGGGGAAGTTGTAATCTTAATTTCTTTTATCCGAGAAAGTCAAACCTTGATTATTAAGTTTAGCTTTAGTTTTAAATTAGTGAATTCATAGTTCAATTTCAATTGTTTAAATAAAATTGGATTGATACAAATTTAGTACTTGAAATTTATTAGCAATAATTCTCCGTGGGAACGATACTCTACTTATCACTTTATTACTTGTTGATCGTGTATACTTGCACGTAAATTGTCAATATCAAATTCGGACAACAGTACTGCGAGCTCAGCTCATTCGAACACTAATAGAAAGTTCAAATGAGACTTAACGTTCGAACGCCAATAACTCGTTCGAACGAAGAGAGTTTACAGTACTTTGGTCTTTGACAGAACACAAAAGTACTGGAAGCTAGCCACGTTCGAACGTAACACCACGTTCGAACGATAATTTTAAAATCCTTCTATTCACATTCGAACGATGTTGACGTTCGAACGATGCGACTCAGGTTATAAATACCTGGATTGTCTTTTTCAGTTCAAAACCCCCAAATTTCTCAAAAACACCCCTCAAACCCTAGAACCTATTCTTAATACCCAGCCTCCAAAACACCACCCATTCCTTTTTTTTTTTCCAAAAATTAACCCTTTAAACTCTTTCCAACATCAAAAACATCATTTTCACAAGAAAATCCAAACTTTCAAAGACCTTACAACCCTCAAAGCCGAAAAAATGCCAAAGGTTAAGATTCCTGCTAGGCTCGCTCCACCAATCAATGAGGAACCCAACTTTGTTGAGGAGGAGGTTGAAGTAAGAGAGGGGAAGCCACTACTTATGCTGAGATATGACAAAACTTGCTTCCCCATTGAACTCAAGGCTGCGAGGTACGATAATTTTTATCAAAAACATGTTGTTTATGAAAGGGATGTGGTTGTATCTTATTTTCCTGAATTGGGAAATAATGGCAGAGATGGAGAAGAGAGGTTGGAGTTTGTATTTGCAAAACAGCGCAGAGGCCGTAATTGACTTGGTTTGGGAGTTTTACTCCAACGCTGAAATAGTCAATAAAGCATTAAAAAGATATATGAGGGGAATTCACATTAACGTGGATGAGGAATACATAAGAAAAATGAGGCAAGAAGTGTCTCGCGTACAAAACCCCACATACCCCCCCGAAGAAGAATGTGGCGATGAATGTGGTTGGAAAGGAGTTGACAGGGGTGGCTGATTTTTCATGGATGGGGCGAAGGTTTTTCAAACAAGGGGAGCTTACTGATAAATACAAGATGCTAAACTTGATTGCAGTGTCTAACCTCGGCCGTATAGGACAAAAAAATGAGACCTTACTCGACATGGTCAGTCTTCTCTATGCACTGGGAAAGGGGCATAACATCGACCTCCCTCCCTCATCTTGACAGAAATGAAGAAAGGGTGCGATGTAAAGAGAAGCTCACTTCCATTAGGCACCTTGGTGACTGAGATATGCAAAGATCATGGGTTCAGGGTGAGGCCCGAGATGGAAATTCAAAAGCCAATAGGGCCACTATACAAAGCCTCTTTTCAGAGAAGCTAACGTCACAGTGGCACCTCGGCTGCAAGACGAGAGATACCCTCTCCCCAAGGAGTCGATAAGGTGCAGGACGAGCTCGATGCAGAGGAGGAGGAGAGAGAGAGAGATAGAGACAGAGAGAGTAGCCCTAAGAAGCAGGCCCTAGCACTAGTACCCATAGATCGTTGCAAGAGATTATGCTTGGCAGCGAGGCTAACCTAGACGAGATTCTCCGACAACAAGAGGAGATTCTTGGCTACTTGAGGCGTAAAGCTAGATGAGGTGGACCTGGTGGAGCTGAGAGAGACAGAGGAGAGTGAGAGGATTATTTTTGTTCTTGTGGTAGAGTGTTTGAGTTTTGGCTGTTTGTTTCTTCTTTCAGGATAGTTGTTTCTTCTTTGAGCGTTTGTTTATTCTTTGGTAGTTGTTGTGAATATTTAAAATTTTTGGTGTGTTTGATCACTTCTTTTGGAGATGAATTGAATGATGATGTTAAATGTTGATATTTTGTGGAAATGAATGATTCAATTTATCATTTTTATATGTTCAAATTGCATGTAAAGAATTAGCCCTTTAATAATTCTTGTTAATGAATGATGAAACGGATGTGAATGCTAAGACCATTAGTTAAAGTAACTAAGCACATGATCGGTTCGATACACAACTTAACAATCTAGACTTAAACCACAACTCTTTAAACGATGATATTTTCTCTATGGTTAAATTATCAAATGTACATTAATATTTATTTTTTCCAAGGTACAAGATGATCGGACTCAAAAATGGAATCGGTATATAATCGAAATTCCTCAGAAAACCTGACATAATCAATGGAGATAACAAAGAATACCATGGTGAGTTTCGGGATTTGCGATGCTTCTGAGAGAATATCAATACTTACTCAAGTGAGCCTTTTCATTTCCTTTCTTTCAATAATATCATTAACCTCGCTTTGATTAACGCAACTAAAGTAATCTATTGACATATCCCACAAGGAATAGCTGTGCATACAACATATACATGTGCACATACTTGAGAAATGATTTTAGGTCATCTTTTGACTTAACGTTGAGCCTTAGCCATCTCTTTTACAAAATAAATATCCCTGGTTAGCCATGCTTGAGCCTTCAAAAAATGATTTCTTTTTCAAGAAACCCATATGAAAACCAAGCCACAGAAAAATATGCTCGACATACCTTTGATATCTAATTTTCTTGCACCATCTTATGAATTAGTACGGTACAAAAATGTAAGAGAAGGGAAAAAGACTATGTCAGCTACTGTTCAATGAAAAGAAAAGTCGGTGGGAACAACTGAAAAATAAAAGGAACAAAAAAGACAAGGAATTGTCAAGAAAGTGAAAAATGAGCAAAATTAAAGAAAGAAATACTATTTCTAGGCAAAAGACCGAAAAGCAAGAAAAAAGTGTGCTATAGTAACAAAGGATAGCTTTTGAACATCATTGACGTTATTTCGCTAGCCACTGACCTCTGACCACATTACAACCTATGAAAAGCCCTAATTGATCTCAAATCTGATGCACGTGTGTGTTGTCAAATAAAAGTTGGGGTATGTTAAAAATAATTTCTTTAATTGCATCAATATTCTTCCATGAGATTATGCCAAGAACATTATTATTTTTCTTTCTAACAGTTTCACTCACATTCTAATTGCACATGTGATTTTTTTGATTGACCATCCTTTGATCACATGCTATGTGAGAGACAAGTCACTATAATCAGAGGGAATTTTTGCTAAGGGCATTTCTAAGAGAGGTTTGTGAAATCCAAGCTATCCATAGAAGATGGTAAAGTGGAATGTTTGTTATATAACAATTCTTGTTTCTAGAATGACCATTCATATTACACAGGGAATTTCAAATGTCAATGCAACAAATGCTAATTTTTGCATAGAACAAATGCCAAAGAATGAGAAGCATGCGGGATATAAGTCAAAATTAAGGGTTGGGTGTTCCAATGATCATGATGCTAATTTACTTTAATCAGCAATCTTACATACACATTTGTTGGACTAAAGTTTATGGATAGCCTCACTGAAAACCCTCATAAGACAACACTCGTCCACTAGGGTAAACCTAGTGGTTTAACGACTTGTTGCATTCGCAAAATGCAACCGGATGACCTAAGAAAATGGCATTAGAAATAGATTTTCATACAAGTATTGTATTACTAGAGACTATCAATATTTAGGTTGGGGGTTGATTTGCACAAAACTTTGTATATTTTTATGTGCTAATCATCTCATCTTAATTGCTTTTAGAGATAAAATGATGGGAGTTGTGTTAATTGAGTTATTAACGATGATATTTGGTGGTTGCAGTTAAACAATGCTAAATGAGGCTTCTTAAGGCCTTCCTAAAATATTTGAGATGAACGAGGATGAAAAGATAACTTGGGGATAGCTCAGGAGAGGAGGAAATCAGAAAATCAGAAAAGTAGCTAAATCGTACTTGTACGTCTACCGGTGTGCTGAGGCTACTGGAGTAAATCATACTGGTATGCGTATCGGTACACTTACCCTACTGAAGTTCACCGTACCGATACGCTTTGCCTGACATGCCCAAATTCTGTAAAAGTTGCTCTGCTACCTTGAGCGTCCTACCAACTTATCTCCCATACTCCTTGACACGTCTAGCACAAAGAACATCCTCTTAGACTTTTGGAGCATAGATCATAAATGTGGAGAGAGGAGGGAGAAGTTGCTAGGTGCGGAGACAAGACCTGCACAGCCTGCACTAGCCCACCTTAATTTATGCTCCTATGTTGGGAATCACATCAAGGAGCTATAGGAGACTCTAGGGCACATTTTTGGATGGGAAATATCCATGGTTTTGAGAGGGAGAACATACATTACATAGAATATAGAGTGAGAAGCTGGGTAGAAGATGATGAATACTGTCTAGTGAGAGAAACTTAAGATTTTGCATTTTCTTTCAATACATTGTCTTGTAATCAATAGTATGAACATTTAGGACTTCATTTAATGTCATGAACGTTATTCTCTTTCAAGTTCAATGCAAGTTTAATGTTCTTTTCAAGCTTCTACCATTAATGCATCAAAGTTCTTTATTTTCTTAGTTATAAAATGGGTTTTAAATGCATTCTCTTCTAGCTTATGTCTTCTTGCAATTAGTTACTCAAGAACTTCATCTCTTTGCAATACATACTCATTACATAGTTAATTTTATTTCAAGCATGAGTAGCAAAATCTTTTATTTAGGAAATCCAAGGGGAACCACCACTTGGGTATGCCATTTCAATTCATTCTCCTCCCTTATTTCAGAGTTCAATGGTTCGATTTGACTAGGTTGAGGGTGGATAAATCAGCCAGTCTTTGATATTTCGTAGGCCTAGTCACGGTTTATGCTTAGATACTCGCCCATCTTATCTCAAGCGTCCCACGAATCAATCGTTCATTCATGCTCAATGGGAGGAAGGATTCGAGTTGAGATGGTATCACCATTGGAGTGACTTCTTGGATTTGTAAACATTTGTGTCTCATTTCATTTTCACTAAAACACTTCACCAAACAACTTTCAAACCACAAAGATTTTACACTTTATTTTACTCAAAATCACCTTCCCCTCGGTTTACTTACTTCCCCGTGGAAACGATCTTGGAATACCACCAAGTAAAACACGACCCACGAAAGTCTCCTTGTGATTAGGGAGCACTTTTGTTCATTGCACACCATATTTACACCATCTCATTTTCCTTTCTCCTTGCCTTTTCTTTTTGACACTATCCCAAGGGAGAGTGACACTTCCCTTCAAACCATACACTTCACATGCTAAGTGATAGTATTTAGAGGTTAGGAAACAACAAGGTTTTTCAATAATCAGGGGTGTGATTAGTACTTAAAAGTAGCATTTTTACTATGCCTTTTTGGGACTAAATGTACTTTGATAGAGTTTAAGTGATGTCATTTCAGGTCCTAAAGTGAACAAGCGCTCAAGAATAACAAATATCACATTTGAGGGTAACGCCAACACATTGGGGAACAAAGTTGAAAAAGCTTGGACCAAGCCAAGAACGTTCGAACGTCAATAAATGTTCGAACGTTGACTAAAATCATGAGAAGTTTAGAGTACTGAGACATGGCGTGTTGCAGTCAAGAAGGAAGACCCTGAAGTACTTGAGTACAACATTCAAAAGCCAACTCACGTTTGAATGTCCCTCTAATTTGATTGAAGACCAGACCATTGCATAGAGTGTGGAAATGAACTTCTCAAAAAGACCACCAGCCAATTAATAGAAGACCAAAAGGCACTTGAGTGTGAAAGGAAAACCCCATTTGGCGTTCAAATGCCCATAAAGAAAAGACAGAAGACACGTTCGAATGATAGGAGGCTTTTGAACGTCCATAAAGGAAAACAGAAACAAACGTTCAAACATCAACTCATGTTCAAACGTACTCCACAGACTGCCTACAGAATAGTTGGTTTTCACTTGGACTTGAGCAGCATACACTATTTATTTATTATCTCTTATCTCCCCCTCCCCTTCCTTGCCTATAAATACTCCCATTAGGGGAGCTTCAAGGGATGCAATTTTTCTCTTGTAAAATAGGAAGCTAGAGCTTGGTTTGTAGGCTTAGACTACACCAAGAACTAGTAAGGAGTTTGTATGGAGGCTTAGACTCCCACTCATTTTGATTAATCTTAGATGTATGTTATTTTTGCTTGTATTACATCTTTTGGTTGAGGAAACAACCCTCCATTTGTTGGTTGGGGAAGCAACCCTCCACTTTTTTGTTAAGGAAGTCACCCTCCGACAGTAACTAGCTTTCTTTTACTTTCATTATTCATGTTTTTCACTTCCATTCCTTGAACTTCCTTCTTTCTTAGAGGAGTGAAACTCTTCCACTTTTCTAGAGTTTTATCAAAGCCATGAAGGGTGGAACGTGATTCACTCATTCTTTATTGAAGATTGACTCTTTGTTTATTATTCTTTTATTTTGTAATTCCTCTACTAGGAGGGATGAACATCACTCACTTTTCTAGATTTACCAACGCCATGAAGAGTGAGTAGTTTCTCATTCACTCTTTTGTAAGAGGTGAAGGGCATGTATCAATTATCTGGAAGTTATATATGTGCATTGTTCTTATGCTTAATATTTTATATCCCCTTGCTTATTGGATGATTGATTACATCTAACAAAGCTAAGGTACTTTTTATAATCGTGGATCTTTCTATAACACACATGACTCTTGCATAGAAAGACTCATCATTTCAAGGCAAGTACCCCGACTAGATCTTCATGACTACCCTTCAATCCTCCCCATTATTGTGCTTCATTTAAAGAACAAAATATTAATATCATGGTTGGATGTCTTGTAGAAACGCTTGCTTGTTTGTAGACAGGTTAAGTCTCGGCATAGGCAATTCTTGTAAACTTCTAGAAAGACATTAGAACCATGTTCTTAATTCTCTCAGTCCATCTTTGTCTTTCGATTAACTTCTTGTTGACACGAGAGTTAATTGAGTTGTCAAACATCAATATAATAAACCGGATGATTAACTACACGTTCAGATCCTCGAACTAAAGAGTGACTTTCTTTACATTTGAGTTTATCTTATATTTTGTCTAGAAAACTTGTCTTGGAAAGAATCTTACATTCTGTCTGGCATAATTCCCTAAAACTCATAACTCTAAATCACAAAGGTTACAATCAATTGGTCTCTACCACCGCTTACTTCGAAACACTGATACATAGCTCCTTGTGGATTCGACTCTGGACTTAAACCAGATTATTACTATTGCTTGACTGGGTGCACGTGGGTGTACACATTTTGGATCAAGTCTGGAATCATTTTTGCACACACGCACATATTTCATTTTTCACCATCTCATTGCCCTTTCTTTTGACATCTTTCCAAGGCAGAGTGACACTCCTCTCTTTTGCTCATACATCATACATACATTGAGGGAAGATGTTTGGAAGATAGGGAAGACAAGGAAATAATTCATGCACTAATCTATAGGGAGACATATCAATCGATGTTTTATAAGCAGTGCGATATGCCCATAACGCATTAGTTAGTTGGAATGACCAATATTTATGATCAGGGTTTACTATTTTTTCTAAAATGTAAGTATTATCCCAATTGACTAGCTCTGCTTGACCACCTGTTTGTGGGTGATAGGGCTTGCAAATTTATGAGTTACACCATATTTTTTCATTAAAGCTTCAAAAGGTTTATTACAGAAATGTAATCCCCTATCACTAATAATGGTTCAAGGTATACCAAATTTGGACAAAACATTTTCTTTAAAAGATTTTAGAATAACTTTATGATCATTTGTCCGACATGGTACAACCTCAACCCATTTAGAAACATAATCCACTACCAATAAAATATACATATATCCAAAAGATGTGAAAAAAGGTCCCATGAAATCAATGCCCCAGCGGTCAAAATTTTATATTATTAAAATCGGATTAAGTGGCATCATATTTCTACGGGTTAATCCCCTTATTCTTTGACAACGCTCACAAGCTTTACAAAAATTATAAGCATCTTTAAAAATTATTGGGCAATAAAATACACACTACAAAACTTTTACAACAAATTTCTTCATTGAAAAATGGCCCCTACATGCCCCTGAATGGCAAAAGGATACAATACTACTTACCTCATCGTCAGGTACACATCTCCGAATAATTTTATCTGAACAGTATTTGAAAAGATATGGATCATCCAAAAAAAATTTGTCACTTCGACCAAGAATTTAATTTTGTCCAATTGCATTCCAAGATGGTGGCATATTACATGTTACATGAAAATTTTCGATGTAAAAAAACCAAGGTAATAATGAAATAACCAACATTTGTTCATCAGGGAATGTATCCTTGATCGGCATTGTTTTCATAGACACATCACTCACAAGTCTAGACAAATGGTCAACCACTACATTCTCTGTTAGTAGTATGTTCTAAGACCAATCATATAGATGATGTTTTGGGGTTGTACTTGCAACATTCATTACTTAATTAAATAAAAGGGCAAGTTTATTTATCATGTTTCTACTTCATTTCATTTTAATATACATGATATAGTCCATAGAGTATAAGTTAAGAAAATTGTTTCTCAAGGTGTTGAGAAGAAGAGACCTATACTTCTTAGTACTTAACTCTTAAATGTTCCTAGTCATAGGATTACTATTTGGGCACAATATAATTCGGATAGACTAACGCACACTATGTTTACTCATATTTGATATGAGGTGACTCGTCCAAGTCACTAGTGTACGGACACTGAAGCAGGTGTGTGGGTGCTTGTTAGAAAACAAGTACACTGAACGTGACCATTAACTAACGTAGGATTTTTCATATGGATTTTTACATATCTATCAATGTTAAATCCTAAAGTTATAGTTATGCAACTGATCCTTAGACTTGAGACACCATGGTTGTCTTGTGCATGGACTTCTATGCTTTAACTTGACAACATATTCATATACTAACAATGTAACTTGGATATGTATTGTTGGACATAGTTAGACATGCATGGAGATTTATGAGTGTACAACATAGAATCTATCATCCTTAGTAATTAAATGGAGATTGTCCTATGTGATCTTCTAGGATATGACTCAAAGAGTCCTTGGTCAAGGCAAAATGACAATTAGAAAAGAGTTTTTAATTGATCTTTAAGAGTCATAGTCTTAAGATCGAATACATAAGATTGAATTAGGAGTTTGACAGTAATTTCATACCCTAGTAGTTCAATTGGGGCATTATGTGATAGAAGGATTGAATTACAAGGCAACCATAAATTGAATGGGTTCTTTACCTACTTCGTGCTATCTGAAGGTTGATCATGATATGCTGCTAGGTGTCACTTATGATTAGAAGAAGCTCGAAGAATGAAATTAATATAAATATATTAATTGTTCTTCATAAAAGAAGAATTAGAAGAGTTATAATTCAAGCTAAATTAGAAAGAGTTCTAATTTGAGATGCTACTTGCAGTTAGTATCAAATGCCTACAACCGGGTATGCTTGAACCTATAGGGTCACACACAATAGAATTGATTGAAAACTAAAGGATAAAAGAGAGACAACCATTTAAGAGTTAATTGGGGTGAAAACTTAATTAAAAGTTAATTAGGGACTTTATTATAATTAATGTTAATAAAGGGGTTATATGTAATTATGAGATAATTTAAACTTGACCCAAACTAGGATTAGAGTCTTTAAAACTCTATAAATACCTTTATGTAGGAGGTGGATATTTAAGATATAACAACTCTCTTGCTAGCACAAGAAGAACCATCCCTTATTCTCTCTTTCTACTAGTTTTATCAATGGCTAAAGTAGATCCTTCTAGTTTGTCAATTCTTGTGGATACTGATAGAGGCCAAACGTTTACAAGACTTGGAGTAAAGATCAAATTCAGATTTGAAGATTTAAGATTGCTTGAAGATTTAAAGCCAAACCGGGTTTTTGAGAATGCTTGAAGATTGCTAAAGGCATGCTTCAAGATGTAACTCTTAATCTTTTCTATAGATCTAATGTTTCTTGGTTTGTATTAAACATGAATAGATCTTGGTATGAGGAATCAAATTATTATTATTTTAAATTTCGTTGCGCTTAATATATAATTCCTTTCATTCTCTACTCCTTTTTTATCTTTGATTGTTATGTCAAATTTTTGGAGTAGGAGGATCCACTTAATCAGACTTGGTTTTGCATCTTTCTTCGTCAACATATATTTAAGAGCTTCATGGTATGTGAAAATGATAATAAGGGATCCTACTAAATAAGACATAAACTTGTCTAAAGCAAATAATATAGCTAGTAATTCATTTTATGTAGTGGAATAATTCATCTATGCATTATTTAAGGCTCTACTAGCATAATATATGACATTTGGTTTCTTCTCGTTACGTTGCCCTAAAACTGCCCCCACGGCATAGTCACTAGCATCACACATGATATCAAATGAAGGGCTCCAATCTGGTGGTTACATAATTAGAGCATTAGTGAGCATACCCTTCAGCTTATCAAAAACCTTCCTGGCAAGACTCACCCCACTCAAAAGGTGTGTCTTTTCCTAGGAGGTGGCATGGTGACCTAGATATAGAACTAAAGTCTTTTATAAACCTCTTACAAAAACCAGCATGACCCAGAAAAAAGATCTAACATCTTTAAGGGAATTGAGGGTAGGTAAATTAGCAATTAGTTCAATTTTAACTCTATCAATTTGGATTCCTTCAAAAGAGTCAATGTGACCAAGAACAATTCCTTTTCAAACCATAAAATGACATTTTTCTCAATTAAGTACAAGGCTCTTTTCTTCACATCATTAAAACTTTATCAAGATTTGAAAGACAGTCATCATATGAATCACCAAAGAAAGTAAAATCATCCATAAAGACTTCAAGAAAATGCTCAACTGAATTGATCTGAAATATGTACACCCAAGTGCAGGCGGTCAAGTTGTAATAATAATTCGGTTTGAGTCCGGAGTCGAATCCAGAGGGAACTAGTTTATGTTGGTGTTTTGAAGTAAGCAGTGGTGGAGACCAATGGTTTGTAAATTTTGAAGTTTGTGATCATGAGATTGAGAGATTTTCTTCCTGGATTAAATATTGAATTCTTTCCAAGAAGGTTTCTAGACAAAATATAGGATAAATTCGAATGGCAGGAAAGTCACTCTTTAGTTCGAGGATCGAGACATGTGATTAATTATCCGGTTTATTATATTTAGGCTTGATAACTCAATTAACTCCCATGTCAACAGCAAGTCAATCGGAAGATAAGGATGGACTGTTAAAATCATGGTTCCGATGTATTATAAGAAATTTACCAGAATTGTTTGTACCGAGAGTTATCGCGTCCACAAACAAGCAAGTGCTTCAACATGACATCCAACCATGGTTTTAACATTCCATTCTTTTAAATAAAGCACAATAATGGGGATGATTAAAGGGTAGTCATGAAGATCTAGCCGGGGTACTTGCCTTGAAACGAGGAGCCTTTCCATGCAAGAGTCATCCATGTCATAGAAAGACTTTCGATTATACAAAGTATCTTAGCTTTGCTAGATACAATCAATCATCCAATAAGCAAGGGGATATAAACGTTAAGTATTAGAACAAAGCATCATATAACTTTTGGATAATCAATACATGCCCCTCACCTCTTACTAAAGAGTGAATGAGAAACTACTCACTCTTCATAGCTTTGGCAAAGCTAGAAAAGTAAGTGATGCTCATCCCTCTAAGCAGAGGACTTCGCAAGTTAAAGGTATAATTAACAAGGAGCTAATCTTCAACGAAGAATGAGTGAATCATGTTCCACCCTTCATAACTTTGTTAAAGCTCTTAAAAAGGTGGAAGAGTTTCACTCCTCTAAGCAAGAAGGGAGCTCAAATAATGAAGGTGCAAGACGTAAATAAAAGCATGTATGTAAGAGCATAAATGTAAAGACTAAAATTAAATTGAGCATGTAAATGTAAAGACTTGGAGGAATTAAAGAAACTTCAACTCTTTTTTTTTTTTGACAGAATTAAAAAAAAAAAAAGAAACTTCAACTCTTAAGTAAATGTAAATGTAAACATTAAAGTAAAGAAAATGAGTGAGAATCTAAACTTCCCAACTCTTCTTGCAAAGAGAAAAACTAAAACAAGAATTAAGAGAGCTATATGTGATGAACGCCAAGTGATGAATCCCTAAAGTGATTCCACCCATGAGGCTCCCCTTCTCTCCACAAAATCAAGTGTATTTATTGGCAAGGAGAAGACAGGGATAGGGGTAAAAGAATAGAACTAGGCACCAAAGTCAAAGTGAAAAGCCAACCATTCTGCAGGCAGTCTGTTAATACTGTTTGAACGGTAAAGGGCATTCGAACGGTCTCTCTCTCTCTTTGCTCTACACCGTTCAAACGTCAGATGGATTCAGTGCCTACCATTCAGGTTAGAAGACACGTGGTCTTTTGTGAAAATCTCCCTTCAAGTCCTCTGTGCATATCTTCCTCCTGGTCCTTTTAGAATTTGACTGCTCTCTCCAATAATTCTAGGGGCGTTCGAACGATGGTTATCGTTCGAACGTGGCACTCAAGTGCCTGAGCCTTCTGACTGCAAGTCTGCAATACGCCATGTCTTCAGTTAGTCCGATCTTGTCATTGCTCCGGTGGACGTTCGAACGCTGAGGACCATTTGAACTTAGTACTCCAGTCTCCAGGGCCTTGGGTCTTGCTTGTTACACAGACTATAATAGCTGGCCTGGTTTTTCATGACCGTTCTAACGGTATGTTGCGTTCGAACGTTGCTTCCTTGTTCCAAGCTTTTACAATTTGTTCCCTAATGTGCTGTGGTTGCCTTCAAAGGTACTTTTTGTTGCCCTTGAACCCTTGTTCACTTTATGATTTGAAACATCATCACTTAAGCTCCATCAAAACATAATTAGTCCAAAACGGGACATACGAGTATGCTACATTTGAGTATTAATCACACCCCTAACCTAGATATTGCTAGTCCCTAGTAATACAATTATAATTAGATGTAAATCTATTTTGAAAACTTTTTTCGTAGGTTATCCGGTTGCATTTAGCTTATACAACAAGCCATTAAACCTCTAGGTTTATCCTAGAAGACGAGTGTTGTCTCGTGAGGGTTTCCTATGAAGTTACCCACAAACTTCAGTCGAACAAATGTAAATGTGAAATTGCTGATTAAAGTAAATTATCATCATAGTCATTGAGATACCCATCCCTTAATTTCGACTTTAAATTCCGCATTCTCTTCACCATCGGTACCATCCCTATGCAAAAATTAGCATCTGTCACATTAGCATTTAAAATTTCCTTTGTAGTAGGATGATCATTCTAGAAACAAGAATTGGTATATAACAAACATTCCAGTTTTACCACCCTTCATGGATAGTTTTGACTTCTCAAATCTCTCATAGGGATGCTCTCAGCAAAAGATTCACTCTGACTATGGTGACTTGTTTCTCACTGAGCATGTAATCGAAGATGGCCAATCAGAATTTGCATGCACAATTTAGTAAAGGAGTGAAACTTTTTATCAAATAGAATAATCATGTTCTTGGCATAACCTCATGGAAGAATATTGATGCAAATAACGAGATGCTATATAACATATCCCAACTTCTAATTGACAACATGCATATGCATCAGACTTGAGATCAATTAGGGCTTTCATAGATTGTAATGTGGTTAGAGTTTAGTGACTAACGAAATGATGTCACTGGAGTTTCAAAAAAATAAAAATAAAAAATAAAAAATGCTATCGCTTTTATTCATTTTAGCATACCTCTGGTTGGCTTTTTGACATTTCTTTTGGGAATGAGATTTCTTTCTTGCACATTTCCCATTTTCTACTTTCTTGGCAATTTCCTGTCTTTTTACCTCTTTTCCTTTTTCAGTTGTTTTCACCTATTTTCTTTTCTTTCATGGAACAGTAGCCTCCATTATCTTTTCTAGTTTCCTTGCTTTTTTGTATCATTCGGATTTATACAAGGGTGCAAGAAAATTAGATAGTAGGGTAAATCAAGTATTTTTCCTTATGGATTGGTCATCATATGGGCTTTTTGGAAAAGAATTTATATTTTGAAGGATTAGCTAAGGCTCAAAGTTGATACAAAGATGGCCTAAGATCCTTTCTCAAGTATGTGCATATGCATGTGTCGTCTTGCCGGTATTTATTGCGGGATATGTCAATAGATCACATTAGTTGTATCAATCAAAACAAAATTAATGAGATTATGAAAGATGGGTGGTGAAAGAAAACCTTTCTTGAGTAAATGTTGATACTTTCTCTGAAGCATCGTAAGGCTCGAAACTAACCATAGTATTCTTTGTAATCTCCACTGATCATGTCAGGTTTTCCAGGGAATGTCAGTTATATACCGATTCCATTTTCGATTTTGATCACTGTGTACTTTGAGAACAACAAATACTCATGTTCATTTGATAATGTAAGCATAGAGATAATATCAGTTAAAAGAGTTGTGGTCTAAGGTCAAGATTACCAAGTTGTGTGTCAAACTGATCATGTGATTAGTTACTTCATCAAACAATCTTAACATTCACATGTGTTTTTACCATCAAGATTTACTAAAGTGCTAATTTTACAAATGCTTTTAACTAGATAAAAATGACAAACTGAATCATCCCATTCACAAAGTATGATCATTCGGTACACCAATCATCAATGATCCAATCTATCCAAAAGAAATAACATAATAACAACATAACCACACAAAACTTAAAAATATCTACCAAAACACCTAAACAAACTAAACAAACAAACAAAAGAACAGATAATCCACAAAAATAAATATCTCCGCTCAATCTCATCTAGCTCCATCTCTAAGATAGCTAAGAATCTCCTCTTGTTGTTTGAAGATCTTTGCTTGCTGTCAGAGAATCTCAGCTTGATTAATCTCAATCCCAATTATGACATCCCTAAGAGACCTCTGAGTACTGGAGCTTGGTCCTGCCTGATCAGGCTGTGCTCTCTCCTCCTCCATATCTCTCTAACTCCCTCTCTTCCTCTCAGTCAAGCTCTTCTTGTACTACATCCCCCCTTGGGCTGGTGGCATTTCTTGCCTTCTTGCCAAGGTATCACTGTGCCCCCGGCTTCTCTTGAACGAGCCCTTGTTAAGTTGTCCCATTGGCAACTGTATCTCCATCTCTGGCCTCTCCCATACTCCATTTTCTAGACAAATATCCGTCACTAAAGTGCCAAAGGGCAATGCACTTTTCTTCACATTACATCCTTTCTTGATTTCATTTAGGATGAGAAAAGGGAGGTCAATGCTATGTCCTTTCCCTATAGCATAGAGGATTCAAGCCATCTCCGACAAAATCTCATTTTTTCATTTTAGAGGGGCTAAGTTGGAGACCGCAATCAAATTAAGCATTCTATACTTGTCGGTCAATTCCCCTTGTTTCAAAAAATTCTTCTTCCCCATGAAAAAACTGCAACCCCAGTCAACTCCTTGCCTACCCTATCTAACTCAACATTTTTCTTTAGGGGTATTTGGGGTTTTTCACCTGAGGTAGTTCTGGTCTAATCTCCTTGAGATACGCCTCATCCACATTAATGTGGTTTTCCCGTACATAGGTCCGTATGGTACTGTTGATGATTTTGGCGTTGTAGTAAAACTCCTGCTCCAAATCAACAATGGCCCTCCCCCCATTCTTCAAATGCCACACCCATTATCTTCTCTCCATCTCCTCCAGCAAATCCAACTCAGTAAAGTCAGAGACTACAATGTCTCTCTCACACACCATAGCTTGATTTCTAAAGAAATGCTCATACCTTTCCGCTTTTAGAGCTTTTGGAAACCTGGTATGGTCGTACATCGTTCACATCTCCTTGCCTTGTCCTTCTTGGATCACCTCTTCAACCCAGTTGGGCTCTTGGTTCACTGGTGGATCACTCCTAGCAGGTATCTTCATCCGAGGCATGGCGTTCGAATGGTGGCAACCTAGAGGAGGTTCTAAAAATTTGGATTTTCTGGTGTGGGGTTGATGCTTTTGAGTTGGAGATGGGTCGGGTTAAGTCGAATTAGGGTTTCTTGGGGTTTGAGGGTAGATTGAGGTATGGAAAGTGAGAAATGAGCTCTAGGGTTGGAGAGGTTTTGGAGATTTTGAAATGAATCAGACGTTCACGTATTTATACTCTGCGTCTCATCGTTCGAACGATATAAACGTTCGAACGTAAACTATCGTTCGAACGGTAAAAGGTGTTCGAACGGTGATTGTGTAACACCCCGTATTTTCTTTTTATATATTTGTATAGATATATCCATAATAAAATATTGTTGGGAATGTGTGGATATGTATAATAAGGGAAGGATAAACCATATAGACTTTTAATACTAGGATAAATACTAGAGACGCACCTAGATTGGCAAGTTTGAGCTTTAGAGACGTTGAAACATGAAAATGGGGATTAGATGAATTTTTAAATACTTTTAGGTCAAGATAAGGTTTCCATTGACTCCGGAAGGTCGAAAAACCTTGGGAAAGGTAATAGGAAGTGCATTGGAAACTTGGTAGACGGAGGAAGAATCTGTCTGCTGATTAGTACCGGTACCGGGTACCGGTACCCCGTTTACAGAAG
Source organism: Ilex asprella (assembly GCA_023539305.1). Classification (NCBI taxonomy): domain Eukaryota; kingdom Viridiplantae; phylum Streptophyta; class Magnoliopsida; order Aquifoliales; family Aquifoliaceae; genus Ilex; species Ilex asprella. The sequence goes on along the minus strand of CM042202.1, from coordinate 6,947,364 downwards.
ATTTTTGGTACCGGTACTGGGTACCGGTACCCCTATTCCAGAAGGTTTGTAGTACCGGTACTGGGTACCGGTACACCCGATAAAAACCTGAACGTTTTAAATCGCGACGTGGTCCGACTTTTGGGCCTATAAATACTTTAGGCCGCCTCCTTAGTCGTCCATTACTCATCCTAAACCCTAGAGAACTTGAGAGAGAGGGAGAGAACACAAGATCAAAGAGAAAAA
>CM042202.1:6900216-6942139 GCA_023539305.1 Ilex asprella | reverse complement strand
AACCACTATCGTTCACTGGAGTTCGAACAAGGGATAGTATACTTTTCCTAGGAAGGGACTCGTCACTGCCATTGGGATGGTAGACGCCTCTTTCTAAAGTGCTTGTGATTGTGATTGTAATTGGTGGACTAGGTATAATCGTAGGGTAGATTCATGGGAAGCAAACATCATACATGGTACGAGGATGAACCAAAAATACCTGGAATTATGAGTTGGGTCGTTCTTGCCGATGCATTGGTATGGGACAATGCATGGGGAAGAAGCCCTTGTTCAAAATAGCCTAAATTGGAATATTGATTTCTGTTGCTAAACTCAATTTTTGTGATTCATTTATTTAATTATTACTACTGTCTAAACTTGAGATCTCTTTTCAAATACCCCTGTTTTATTTCAAAGATTATATATGTTAATTGTGAAATGAGACCGACCGTTTCTATGTTTGTTTTTAAAAAACCTTGTTTGAGTTCGGGAGAAGTGTGGCTACAGAGCTTCGTGCTCACCCCCCTACAAATTACATTTTTCAGATGCGGTGCTAGAGGAGGATCTCGGCATCGATGAGCCGGGGCATTGGGAGGCTCCCCTCGAGGAGAACATAGATCCCGATGTGGACATGTAGAGCAGTAGCTGCTTTTGTACTAGACTAGGACATCCTTTGAAATATTGTGTAGTCTAGTTCATTTTGTATTTCCGCTGCAAGAGCTACTTCTATATTCTTTTGGGGATGTAAATGCCATTGTTGGGCATATTCTTTTGGATGTTATTGTATATGCCTGAATGATGAAGAAAAATTCTTTTGCATATGAAGTGATGTAGTTGCTCTCATGATTGTAAATGGTTATTGTATGTAATGCCGTCCAGGGTGTATTTTGGGGCGTTACAGATTGCTCCCTGTCCTTTGTGTTTTCAATAGTGTTTTCATCAGAGAAGTCATAAGTCGCAAAGTACTGCAAGCATCACTCGTTCGAACAGGACTCAACGTTCGAACGTTAAACCAAAACTAAAATGTTCCTCTATTATACTACATACACTCAGAGAAAGTTAAACTTCACAAGTTCAAAATAAAAATTCATAGCGTCTTAGGATAAATCCCCACCCACGCTTGAGGTTGGTATTTTGGGAAATTCCTTACTCGGCCCATATTTTCATTGTAGCAATTTAAAAGCTGAAAAATATGTACAAAAATAAAAAGGAATTGCACACTATTTACCAAAATTTGGACCATTGGCTTTCATTCCTCAAAATACAATTTCTCCATAGTTTGTCAGAAAGCAATCTTAATCCGAGCCATCCTCTGTGTAGTTCGAACTACCAGTGACTCTTCTAATCTCTTGTCGCACAAACCGGTTAAGTAAAGCACCAGAATAGGATGACGTGTCAGGATAATCCTTACTTTGCCCATTCACTATCCAGTCTAATCGATCGAGTGCGCGACCAGAAATTAGTTCAAAGCACTGATTGTATCTTTTATCATGAAATACCCGGCCACGCTTTTTACAGGCACCAAGTCTCTTGGCACGACGACGTTTAACAAAAGTGCTTCTGCCACAGAGGGGTTTGCTTGCTGTTCTCGGATCTCATTTTTCCTTACCAGTCTTGCTTTTCTCATGATCACAATATGCACATCTGATGAAAAAGTGCGTAGAGCTCCTAGACTAAACCAAAAAAGTTTAACATCCATGATTCCTAAGCTGTAAGACTCACTATCCGGTTCTTTAATGTCTGCCACTCACAAAGACAATTTTAAACTAACTTTTTGCTATACAATAAACAAGACACATTACACAATAAAAACAAAACAATAGCAACAACAACACAAATAACAAAAAAAAAAAAAAAAAATTATGGTACGGGTACAAAAACAAAATGCGGACAAAATATGAATTGCGGGTTTTCACACCCCCCAACCTGAACTGAACATTGTTCCTAATGTTTTGAATTTACTAGTATGGATCTTGGAAATGAGGTTGAAATGTAGTGACCCATGCTTCATCAGATACCTACAAATCTAAATCAACCATTAATCTTTTCGGTTCAGATCTTGACCTCGGTTAGGCTTTTAAGGCTTGTATGTGATTGCGAAAAGCAGCAATATACTCATAAACAATTGGAGTAAAACAATATACAACATGAGAATAGGGATTTGATTTTCGGGCTACATGGACATGATTTCGCTTGGGTATGATTGATTTTTCAGACAAAGGGGAAAGAAAACTAAAAAGAAGAAAGAACAAAGCAGAACATAAATCGAGGAAGAAGAAGAATAAAAAGAAGAGGGAAAGAAGAAAAATTCGGTGGTGGGGGGCTCAATGGAGACCAATGTGAAAGGATAAAAAAAGTGGTGGGCGTCTGATGATGATGTCTCCTTGGGTCGGGTTTTTACCTGACCCGAACCTTTTGAGTGTCGGCAGGCACGATTCTCGGAGGGGTATTCGGGTTCCATTAAAATAATGGTTTCTACATTTTTAACAAAGTCTTCCAAAAATAGTTTCAACCTCTGGCCATTAACAGTAAAGATATTACCATTTGATGGGTTTTGCACTTCTATTGCTCCATGATCAAATACCTTTTTGACAATGTAAGGTCTAGTCCATCTTGATTTTAACTTACCAGGGAAGAGGCGGAGTCTTGAATTAAACAACAGGACCTTCAGGGAAGGTTCAAAGGATTTCCGTACAATGTTCCTGTCATGAAAAATTTTCATCATGTTTTTTGTAATCTTGGCATTCTCATAAGCTTCATTCCTCAATTCTTCCAATTCATTTATCTAAAGTTTTCTTTAAAGTTCAGCCTTGTCCAGACCAAAATTTATTGCTTTAATGGCCCAGTATGTCTTATGTTCCAATTCCAAAGGTAGGTGACAAATTTTTCCATAGACTAATCGATAGGGAGACATGCCCAAAATTATTTTAAAAGCAGTACGATATGCCCAGAGTGCATCAGTCAGTCTTGACGACCAATCTTTGCGATCTGGGTTTACCATTTTTTTTAAAATTAATTTGATCTCCCGGTTAACTAATTTGACCTGTCCACTAGTCTGTGGGTGATAAGGGGTTGCAACTTTATGAAAAATCAGATATTTTTTCATCAATTTCTAGAAAGGATGATTACAAAAATGAGAACCCCTATCGCTTATGATTACTTTAGAAATTCTTAATCGGGACAAAAGATTTTCTTTTAAAAATTTTATCACCGTTTGGTGATCATTATTTCGGCATGGAATTGCCTCAACCCATTTGGATACATAGTCTACTGCCACTATAATGTATAGATAGCCAAAGGAAGATGGGAATGGTCCCATAAAATCGATGACAAAATGACAAAATGATATTGCGTGTCTGTTTTCATGAACTGGGATGCAACGTCTTATGATCTGATCCTTACAGTATTTGAATACATAGAGATCTTCCCAAAAGAAGTTACGAACCTCCCTAAAAAATTTTTTTTTGTCCACGGGAGTGAATGACGGAGGGAGTGTTCCAGTAGCTAGGAAATTAGCAATGTCTGCATACCACGGGGTCAAATCAATTATGAACAGTTATTTATCAGGAAATTTCTCATTAATTGGCAGTCCATCTTCATGGAATTCATAAGTTAATCTGGACAAATGGTCTGCCACCATATTTTCAACCCCTTTCTTATCTTTAATGACAAGATCAAACTCTTGAAGTAAGAGTATCCATCTTAAGAGCCTTAGTTTGACATCTTTCTTTGCGAGCAAGAATTTTAGGGCTGCATGGTCAGTGAATACAGTAACAGAAGACCCAACAAGATAAGAACGAAATTTTTCTAAAGTAAAAACTACAGTAATAAATTATTTTTAAGTTGTTGAATAATTCATTTGAGCATTATTCAAAGTTTTGTTTGCATAGTAGATTACATGGGATTTCTTATCTTTTCTTTGCCCCAATACAGTACCTCCAACATAATCACTTGCATCACACATTATTTCAAAGGGTAGAGGCTAGTCAGGGGGTTGTATTATTAGAGCAGAAATTAACATGCCCTTTAGCTTCTCGAAAGCTTTCTGGCAAGCTTCATTCCAGTCAAAGATTACATCCTGACTCAGGAGATGACACATGGGTTTGGCTATAGTAATGAAATCTTTTATGAATATCATGTAAAAACCTGCATGTCCTAGAAATGATCGGACATCCTTTACAGTCTTGGGTGCTGACAGATTTTTAATTTGATCAATTTTTGCCTTGTCAACTTTCATGCCCTCAGACGACACAATGTGACTTAAGACAATGCCTTGTGTTACCATGAAATGACATTTTTTTCAATTAAGCACCAAGTTGGTTTCTTTAAACCTTATTAAAACTTTGTCTAAGTTTGCCAGACATAGATCAAATGAGTCACCATAAACAGAAAAATTGTCCATAAATATTTTCAAAAATTTTTCAACCATGTCACTAAATAAGCTTAGCATGCACCTTTGAAATGTTGCAGGAGCGTTACAAAGTCCAAAAGACATTCTTTTAAATGCAAAGATGCCAAAGGGACATGTGAATGTGGTTTTCTCTTGATCATCTAAGGCAATCTCAATTTGATTATGCCCAAAATATCCATCCAAGAAACAGTAAAATTCATGGCCTGCAATTCTTTCTAGAACTTGATCAAGGAATGGGAGGGGGAAATGGTCTTTCCTAGTTACCAAATTCAGTTTTCAGTAATCAATGCACATTCGCCATCCTATGACGACTCGAGTTGGCACTAGTTCCTTGGCATTATTTTTGACCACTGTGACCCCAGACTTTTTGGGCACAACTTGGGTTGGACTTACCCATTTGCTATCAGAGATGGGAAAGATTATTCCTGCATCTAAGAGTTTGAGTACCTCCGTTCTCACGACTTCCTTCATGTGAAGATTCAGTCGTCTCTACATTTGACGAGAGGATTTTGAGTCCTCTTCAAGATATATTGCATGATTACAAATCAACAAACTTATACCTTTCAAGCCGGAGATGGTCCACCCATTGGTGCTTTTATGATTTTTAAGAACTTCAATTAGTTTAGACTTTTGCAAGTCTGTGAGCTTAGATGAGATTACCACTGGGTATGACTTGTTTTCTCCTAAAAATGCATACTTGAGGTCAGATGGGAGAGGTTTTAATTCAAGCTTTGGTGGTTTGTCACTTGATGAGAATAGCTTTGTGCCATTTGATGAGAGTTCCTCGAATTTGGGTGCCCATGTCTCAATAGCATGAGTAGGACAACTTTGTGGATTTGACTCAGATGCGTTGGACTCTATCAGAGATGATTCAGTCAGATGCTCACAGAATGTATCACTCAGATGTTCTTGTATCAAAGATTCAATGGAGTTTACTTTCCCTTCGTCCTCATCCTTTCCTAGGTGTTTAGCAATATTAAAAATATTCAGTTCAAGAGTCATATTCTCAAAAGTTAATTTCATGACTCCATTCTTGTAATTGATTAGTGCATTAGAAGTTGCTAGGAAGGGTCGACCAAGAATGACAGGAATTTGGTTCTCTGAATGTAATGCTGGTTGAGTATCTAGAACAATGAAGTCAACAGGGAGGATAAAATTATCCACGTGGACAAGCACATCTTCAACAATGCCCCTAGGGACTTTGACAGATCTGTCCACTAACTGGAGTGTGACACAAGTGGGTTTAAGTTCATCCAGACCCAATTGTTGGTAGACAGAATAAGGTAGCAGATTCACTCTAGCTCCAAGGTCTAACAGGGCTTGTTTTATCTTGAAATCTCTAATGACACATGAGATAGTAGGACATCCAGGGTCCTTGTAATTTTGAGGGGTTTTGCGTTGTAGCAAGGTACTGTCTTGTTATGTTAAAAAGACTATTTTTGAACATTTTAGCTTCTCTTGACTGTGCACAAGTCTTTTAGAAACTTGACATAAGATGGTACTTGTTGGATTGCATCTAGAAGTGGGATGTTGATTTTTACTTGCTTGAAAAGCTCGTAAATTTCAGGCTGATGGTTCATCTTTTGGGTAGCCTTGAGTCTATGCAGAAAAGGAGCGGGAATTGGACATGAAATATCTCTTTCCCTAGAGGGTTCTGGTTCTTGTTCTATCATAGGCTCAGGCTCTTTTTCAATCACAAGTTCGGGCTCAATTGATGAGTTGACTGGGATGACATCAGATTTTGATTTTGGAAATACAATATCTCTGACTGTTTTGTTAATCACCTTTTCACTTCTCAGTGTAGTGACAACTTGAGCTTGATCTTGCAGAGGTTTTGGTTGGGCAGGAAAATTGCCATTTTCTTGTGTGCTCATGGATTGGGTCAACCTTTGAATGTGACTTTTGAGATCTTCAAAGGTGTGGGTGGTTTGTGCTTTGAACTCAGTGAAAGATTAGGTGGAATGTGCGTTGAAGTTCATTTGAGTTTGCATGAACTGGTTTAGTGTATCTTCAAGGTTCCTTTTGTGTGGTGGTTGGTATGGTTGATATACAGGAGGTCCTTGAGATGGTGGTTGTGAGTTTTGTGGTTAGTTCATGGGAATTGGTTGTGTGTTCCTTCAACTGAAGTTCGGGTGGTTTCGCCACCCTGGATTGTATGTTTTAGAGTATGGGTTGGAGTAAGACTTGTTGAAATTGGAGATTGCATTTGTTTGTTCCAACAAGACTTCTTTGAATGCAGGGATGGTAGGACATTCCCCAGTAGGATGTCCTGTGAATGCACTAATCCCACACACTTGTTTTGTGGAAGGGCCCAATTCTACTTGATGAATTTTTTTCATCTCTAAAGCTTCAAGCTTTCGAGATAAAGTGGACATTTTTGCTCTCAGGTCATCATCTTCTCTCAAGACATACTTTCCCCCATGGGAAGTGGATGGTCGGGCTTCACTAGTAGTAGGGGAGGCTAAGTCCCACATCTGAGAACTATCAGATATAGTGTCAATGAAATAAAATGCCTCCTCTGGACTTTTATACCATAAATTCTCCTCGGGCCATCATTTCGACAAACTGATGCAATCTAGTGGGCAGAGAGTCAAAGAAGAATCTTACTAGAGTCCAATTTTCAAAAGCATGGTGTGAACAGGCTTGAAGTAGTTCTTTAAATATTTTCCAACTTTGGTAAAATGTTTCCCCTTCTTTCACCGAAAAATTCATGATTTTCCTTTTGAGTGTGTTAGTCCGATGTAAGGAAATTTTTTTTCTGAAAAATTTATTTTGAAAGATCTACCAGGTTGGCATGAAAAGAGATTTTAAATAATTTAGCCATTGTTTAGCTTTGTCCTTTAGAGAGAAAGGAAAAAGTTTCATATTGGCAAGTTTCGACTTGTCTTGAAATGTTCCACACACTTTTTTAAAATCTTTCATATGCAGATACAGATTTTCGGTATCTAATCCATGAAAAACAGGCAACAACTGTGCAGTCCCCGACTTACAGTAAAGGGGGTGCATCTGGAGGAAACACAAAATATGAGGGGACACTATTTCTTGTAGGATTTAAGTAATCTCTCAAAGTTCGAATGTTAGGCACCTCATCTTCCCTCATGGGAACTTCTCCATTTCTATCAATAATTGCCATAATACTCTCACAAGAGTCTGCTATTGATCTTGGTGAATTTGGTTTAGATTGGTTCACAGATCTAGAAGATTCTGCCGACAAATTTTTATAGTGGGGAGCGTTCTCAGACATAAAATAAAACAAATTATTTACAGTAAAAAGAAGAATATATACAAAAAAGAAAGGTCTTTTTACCTTTTACCTATAAAACACTTTTACAAGGTTTTCCCGCAACGGCGCTAAAAACATGACCTGATCCGAAATGTACACCCAAGTGCAGGTGGTCAAGTTGTAATAATAATCCGGTTTGAGTCTGGGGTCGAATCTACAGGGAACTTGTTTGTGTTGGTGTTTTGAAGTAAGAAGTGGTGGAGACCAATGGTTTGTAACTTTTGAAGTTTGTGATTATCAGATTGAGAGATTTTCTTCCTAGATTAAATATTGAATTCTTTCCAAGAAGGTTTCTAGACAAAATATAGGATAAATTCGAATGGCAGGAAAGTCACTCTTTAGTTCGAGGATCGGGACATGTGATTAATTATCCGGTTTATTATATTTAGGCTTGATAACTCAATTAACTCCCGTGTCAACAGCAAGTCAATCTAAAGATAAGGATGGACTGTTAAAATCATGGTTCCGATGTCTTATAAGAAATTTACAAGAATTGTTTGTACAAAGAGTTATCGCGTCCACAAACATGCAAGTGCTTCTACATGACATCCAACCATGGTTTTAACATTCTATTCTTTTAAGTAAAGCACAATAATGGGGATGATTAAAGGGTAGTCATGAAGATCTAGCCGGGGTACTTGCCTTAAAACGAGGAGTCTTTCCATGCAAGAGTCATCCATGTCATAGAAAGACTTTCGATTATACAAAATACCTTAGCTTTACTAGATACAATCAATCATCCAATAAGCAAGGGGATATAAACGTTAAGTATTAGAACAAAATATCATATAACTTCTGGATAATCAATACATGCTCCTCAGCTCTTACTAAATAGTGAATGAGAAACTACTCACTCTTCATAGCTTTGGCAAAGCTAAAAAAGTAAGTGATGCTCATCCCTCTAAGTAGAGGACTTCGCAAGTTAAAGGTATAATTAACAAGGAGCTAATCTTCAATGAAGAATGAGTGAACCATGTTCCACCCTTCACGACTTTGTTAAAGCTCTTAAAAAGGTGGAAGAGTTTCACTCCTCTAAGCAAGAAGAGAGCTCAAATAACGAAGGTGCAAGACGTAAATAAAAACATGTATGTAAGAGCATAAATGTAAAGACTAAAATTAAATTGAGCATGTAAATGTAAAGACTTGGAGGAATTAAAGAAACTTCAACTCTTAAGTAAATGTAAATGTAAACATTAAAGTAAAGAAAATGAGTGAGAATCTAAACTTCCCAACTCTTCTAGCAAAGAGAAAAACTAAGACAAGAATTAACAGAGCTATATGTGATGAATGCCAAGTGATGAATCCCTCAAGTGATTCCACCCATGAGGCTCTCCTTTCTCCACAAAACCAAGTGTATTTATAGGCAAGGAGAAGGCAGGGAGAGGGGTAAAAGAAAAGAACTAGGTGCCAAAGTCAAAGTGAAAAGCCAACCACTCTGCAGGCAGTCTGTCAATACTGAACGGTAAAGGTCATTCGAACGGTCTCTCTCTCTTTGCTCTACACCGTTCAAACGTCAGATGGATTCAGTGCCTGCCATTCAGGTCAGAAGACACGTGGTCCTTTGTGAAAATCTCCCTCCAAGTCCTCGTGCATATCTCCCTCCTGGTCCTTGCAGAATCTGACTGCTCTCTCCAATAATTCTAGGGGCGTTCGAACAGTGGTTGTCATTCGAACGTGGCACTCAAGTGCCTGAGCCTTCTGACTGCAAGTCTGCTACACGCCATGTCTTCAGTCAGTCTGATCTTGTCATTGCTCCAATGGACGTTTGAACGTTGAGGACCGTTCGAACGTAGTACTCAAGTCTCTAGGGCCTTGGGTCTTGCCCGCAACACAGACTATAATAGCTAGCCTGGTATTTCATGACCGTTCGAACGGTATATTGTGTTCGAACATTTCTTCCTTGTTCTAAGCTTTTACAGGTTGTTCCCTAATGTGCTTTGGTTGCTTTCAAAGGTACTTTTTGTTGCCCTTGAACCCTTGGTCACTTTAAGACCTGAAATAGCATCACTTAAACTCAATCAAAGCATAATTAGTCCAAAAAGGGGCATAATAGTATGCTACATTTGAGTATTAATCATCAGCCATGTAACTAAAATTACTAAGCATACACCTTAGAAAGGTTACAAGTGCATTGCAAGCTCCGAAAGACATCCTTCGATATGCAAAGGTAACAAAAGGCCCCGTAAATGTGGTTTTCTCTTGATCTTCTAGGGCTATCTCAATTGGATTATATCCCAAATAACCATCCAAAAAGCAGTAAAACATATGTCATGCCACTCTTTCCAAAATTTGATCCATAAAAGGTAAGGGAAAGTGATATTTTCTAGTTACCGAATTCAATTTTCTGTAGTCAATGCACATTCTCCAACCAGTTTTTATCCTAGTTGGTATAAATTCATTATTGTCATTTGCAACTACAGTGACACCTGATTTCTTTGGGACCACCTATGTAGGACTTACCCACTTACTATTTACAATGGGGTAAATTATCCCCACATCTAACAACTTCAACACTTCATTTCTTACCAGTTCTTTCATGTGTGGGTTAAGTCTCCTCTGCATCTCTCTAGATGTTTTAGCATTATCTTCTAAGTATATTTTGGGAGTGCTAACTAAGGGACTAATTCCTTTAATATCTGCAAGACTCCAACCAATAGCATTCTTGTGTTATCTAAGAAGTTGTAACAACATACTTTCCTGTGCTAGACTTAAATGAGAAGAGATTATTACCGAAAATATTTCCTCTTCCCCTAGAAATGAATACTTTAAATCAACTGGTAATGGTATCAATTCGAGCTTGGGAGCCTTGGCACTTGATGGAACTGATGGATTGATTCTTGGTGGAAGATCCTCAAAAACCTGTGAGGAATTCAACGAGGAAGTCAATTCACTAATTTCAGAACTATTTTCAATTATTTCTAACAAAGATGAATGTTCCAACAAACATGTTTTAAGTGGATCAAGCAAAAAGGGATCATATACTCTGTTTGGAACAATAGATTCAATCATATTCACCTCATGCACATCATCCTCAATTTCCCCAGGTTTTTTGCACACATTAAAAATATTAAGTTCTAATGTCATGTTAACAAATGATAGTTTCATCACACCATTCCTGCAATTTATCAGAGCATTCAAATTAGCCAAGAATGGTCTGCCTAATATGATAGGAATCTGAGCATTAGAACTTAATACAAGTTGTGTATCCAAATTAATAAAATCCATAGGAAAGTAAAAATTATCAACCTGAACCAAAACATCTTCCACCATACCCCTTGGTATTTTCACTAAATGGTCATGCACTTGGAGTGTAACCGAAGTGGGTTTCACCTCTCCTAACCCTAATTGTTCATATACTAAATAAGGGAGAAAATTCACACTAGCTCTCAAATTTAATAAAGCTTGTTTAATTTTGTGATTGCCAATAACACAAGAGATGATAGGATAACCAGGATCTTTATACTTGGGTGGAGTCCTATGTTGAATGATGGAAGATACATGCTCAGTTAAAAAGGCCTTCTTTTGCACATTTAATTTTCTTTTGACAGTGCACAAATCTTTCAAAAATTTTGCATAAGAAGGTATCTATTTTATAGCATCCAATAAGGGAATATTGATCTTAACCTGTTCAAATATGTCCATCATATTACTGTGCATGTTTGGCTTAACAGATGTAAATAATCTCTATGGGAATGGTGCAGATGTCAAATTCCTCTCAGGCTTAATGTTTTCAGATTGGTCAAGTTTATCACCACTCACCATAGGTTTTGAAATTTCTTCATATTCTTGAACTTTAGTGGAAACAATTTTATTTATTATTTTTTCACTACGAAGTGTGGTGATAGACTTAACTTGCTCATGTACAGTATCAGAAGTACCAGTCTCATTTACATTAAATTGACCCTGCAGATTAGGTTGAGGTTGAGCTAGAAACTTACCTTTCTACTGATGGCATTGGGGAGTAGTCAATTTAGTAAGGGTACTTATGATATCATTTATAGCATGATTGTTTTGATTATTGATGTTAGTCTGTCTTTGCATGGATTGAGATAATACATCTTCAAAATTCCTCTTAGGGGGTGGAGTGTAGCGAACCAAATTAGAGGAATTTTGTTGAGGTATTTGTGATGCATGATTCTCACCCCCTCCAACTAAAATTGGGGAGATTTTTTCACCCAAGGTTATATGTATTCGAATATAGATTGTTATAAGGCTATGAGAAAGTATTTGCAACATTTGCTTGATCATGCAGAACTTCTTTTAAAAAAGGAATTGTTGGACACTTCTTTATGGGGTGTCCAGGGATTTCACAAATGCTGCAAATTTCCTAATTCGGAACAACATTAATCTCATTAATTTTTTTAAATTTCATAGCCTCAACCCTCCTAAACAATGTAGCAATTCTTGCCTCTAAGTCATCATCATCTCTCAACTGGTACTTGCCTCCAGTTAATGAAGAATTAACATTCCTATTCTTAGAAGGTTCTTGGGAAGTAGTATCCCAAGAATGTGTATTCTCAGGTAAAGGATCCAGAAAATCAAAAGTCTCATCCATTTTCTTATTCATAAAATCACCATTACACATCATTTCTTCAAACTGGTGCATTTAAGGAGTCAAACCCTCATAAAAGAAACTTAACACACACCAGCTCTCATATCCATGATGTGGGTAAGATGCAAGAAGTTTTTAAAATCTATCCCAACTTTGGTAAAAATTTTCAGACTTTTTCGAGATAAATTCATGATTTGCCTTTTGAAAGAGTTTGTACGATGCGTAGGAATTTTTTTTTTCAAAAACTCCTTTGGCATCTCTAGCGACGTGCCTATAGACCTCAGTCTAAGAGAACGCAAGCAAGTCTTAGCTTTTTCCTTTAATGAGAAAGGAAAGAGCTTCAACCTGATTGTATTCACAGAAACAGTTTGATCATGAAATGTAGCACAAACCTCCTCAAAATCTCTTATATGCAGGTAAGGGTTTTTCAGAATCCATGCCATGAAATTTTGGAAGCAATGCAATCATGCCAGGTTTAAAAATAAAATTTGTGGCCCATAATGGAAAAATGATGCATGAAGGTGTTGTAAGACGTGCATGTTGTAAATATCACCCAAAGTCTGACCTTGATTAACATTCAAATTATCGATATCATTCTCATCATGATTATTTATTATGTCATCAAGATCCTCATGTTCAGAAAAATTATTTCTCTTATTATTATTAGGATCTGCAGCCATTGTGTGAGATGTATGATTTGGATTAGATGAACCAAATAAATTTCTAAACAGAGTATCTAAGTCTTCTCTTATTAAACATTCACTCAAATCATGATGCCAAGAACTCATACACTAACTAAAAAATGATTAAAAACAAAAATAAATAAATTAAATGACATAAAGAAAATGAATTTCAGCAAAAATAAAAATGGAACGAAGTTACCAAATCTCCGACGAATCGTAAACCATGACAACCTTAATAAATGTAACGGTGGCTCCTTGTCTTTCAACAGTTCCCGGACAACGGTGCCAAAAACTTGATACAATTTTAAATATGTAAACCCAAACGTAGGTTGTGCGAAATAATATAAACTTAGAAGACTAAGGTCGAACCCTCTGAGAAGTGTAAAAAAAAAGTTCCACACTAAATTTGTTGACAAACTTGTAAAAATGTTTCTCAAAAAGAGTGTTTAAACTGGTATAAATAAATGAATTAATTAAAAAAATATGTAAAGTACTAGAGCATCAGGTATACCCTCTCAAATTCATACAATAATGATTAAAGACTTAGTTTTTCCAACCCAGACAAGAGTTGAACCGTCAACTGACTCCAGTCAGTGAATTTAGCAATGAGAAAAACAAAACACCACTATTTATAACCAAAGGTCTATTCAGAAAAAATCAAAGTGATGGCTCATTATAAGTATTTATTGTGTCCGGAGTCTACAATAAATCAAACTTTCTTAGCAATCAAATTCGTGACTTAACCACACAATCCTCTGACAATATTATTATGTGAAATAAATTGTAATTAACTTAAGCTAGGAATAACTAGCTATTTGTCTAGCAAGGAAATTCAAGTAATCAAAGTATAAGACACAATGACTCAATAAACTTTACAGAACAAAAACTTTACTAATAATCAAAAGTTAAATTAATAAAATACCACATACCATTAAACCAATAAGTTAATAACAATACCGTACTTCATTAAGAGGTTCTCCCCTAGCCCTAGTCAGAAAGCCTAGCCAGACATCCTAAGCTTCAACCAAAAAAAGAATAAAAATAATTAAAAAGTCATCCCTTTATATCACAATGATCACCCTATTTATATTTTACGAGTCTAAGAAGTCTAATCACATTCTACTTCTTCCTCTAGAATCCCATCTTTCTGAAACACAAGTCTGGACACATGATATCAATCATCCGAACGCACTTGGCAGTAAGCTCCACTTCTTCAAAGCATGTCCATCTTCTCATTTTGTCAACTCTGTCCGGACGCAATTGTAGTCCTATGTCCGGACGCGCATTCCAGTTAGTCTAACTCAGCTTCTCTTCTTCATCCACCTTGATCTCTCCGAATTTTTTTAATCATTTTCCTGCAAAGTAAATAGAATTCTTCCATTACTATCATAATAAAAAATCTTTAATAATTCATCATATTTATCACCTTTTTCTAAACAAATGATTAATCTTTTCCATCAAATAATCACATTCTGGGATCATAATCATGAAACATAAGTGAATTTATATTGCTTCTAGCAATAAGTCTATTTGGTGCTTTTGGCAACATGCAAAATTTATACATCACGACATAGGATTGAAATATTGTACTTCAAATTTGATATCACTTACTCTAATTGTATATGAAGACTAATAGAGTCTCATGTTGATAATATGGTGTGAAGTTAGGATAATATTAGAAATATAAACACACAAGAAATACAAGACAAAAAAATTAGTTCTTCAAGAACATAAAGAATTGAGCTTCAAGAGCTTCTCACAATTTTCTTATTGATACATTTGAAGTGGTTAATGATGGTCCATCTACAATTTTATCACAAGTTAGTTGAAATCATGGTCCATCTACAAATTATTAGAAATAATGGATCCTCCACTAGATTAGTGGAATTTCCTTGGTCATCCACTAATGCATAATTTACTTCAGTCTGAATTTTTATTTTTTGCTTTTAATAGACATTTGGCCTAGATGCACACACAAAATTACATGATAAAAGTGCAAATGCACTAAAACACTCTTGCACACAAAGATAAAAAGAAAAAACACACTCGTACACAATAAAACACACACACATACATAGTTAAACATACATAATCACACATTCACACACTCCAATAAAAATAAACACAGTAAAAAATACATGCACACATTAAAACACACATAGGCAGATAAATATGAACAATGTTACTTGGGCATAATTTGTTATACTTATCTCTTGACCTAATCACTCTGTCATTGGATTGATAATGTGTCCCTACTAGTTGAGACCCACTACCAATTCAGTGGTAGTAATGCATTAGGTCAATATATTAGATCCAAATAGTATTTTATGATAAATTTTTGTTAGAAATTGGCTATTTTGTGAAGTCTTCTTGTAAATCTCAACCTATTTCATTGCCATGATGCTATAATTTTCAAGATCCTAAAGCGTTAAATGAACAGAGGAGTTCAAGCAATAAAAACACATCAAAGATTCTATGAATGAACCTTAAAGTGCTTAAAGCCAATGGAGAAGAACGGGAGGTTTAACGGATGGCTCGGGACATCAAGAGACCAAGAAAATACCAAAACATCAGAAAACCTACAGGTAGAAGTTCATCAAAACCTATCGGTAGGTTTAGTACACTGGATGTCTTCTACAGCAGCCTTTGCAAAAACCTACTGGTAGGTTTTGCCTACTAGAAAAAACCTACTGGTAGGTTTTTCCTACTGAAAAAAACCTATCGATAGGTTTCATGATCGCTCTATCGGTAGGTTTTGTACTTCAGGGGCCCACCTCTTGTCACCCCACACATACCCTGACATCTATGGCATATTATAATGCTCTCTTACACCTAAATCCTAATTTTTGAAGCCAAAGCATGGAGGAGCACGAGAGAGAAGAGGAGTGGTTGGGAAAAGCATGGAAGAGGTAATGTTGGGCCTGTGGTTGCTTGTAGTAGTACCTATACCCCTTCCAATCATAGGAAGTTAGCTCACACAGACCAAGGAGAGGTATGGATGAATTTGGACCAAGCTATTCTTTATTATTCATTTTTTTTACAAAAGTTTAGAGAGAAAAGCTCAAGGAAGAAGATGAAGTTTTAGAGAGAGAAAGTTAGGTTTTCACAAGTCCTCCACCATTGTCATTCTAGCAAGCTTTAAAATACTTGTAATCTTTCTTACTTTCACTTCAAACTCTTCCATTCAAGTTGTAATCTAGTTTAATTGAGTGTTTTAGCATTTCAATTTCTGCATATGGGTATTTTCCTCTTTAAGCTTGTATGTAGGGTATCAATGAATTTACTCTTGTAGTCTAAAACTTTTCTAGCTTCAATAAAATTTTAATGCTTTATTTCATCTCCATGTCCCTTTACATTATGTATGTTCTTTCTTTGACTATGGGTAGCTAAGTTTTTAGTTGGCTAATCCAAGGGGAATTTCTTCTTGGGTATGTTACATCAACTCTCCTCCAGTCTTCATCGTAGTGTAAAGTGTTTGGTTTGACTAGGTTGAGTGCAGACATGGTTGTGAGCTCTTGATACACCGTAGACTTGTCATAGGGTATGCTTGAGCCTACACCTCCACATTAGTCCCTCACTTCCTATGAATCAATCAAACACCTAGGCACCATTGGTTGAATGAATTGAGTTGATTTAGCATTCCCATTGGAATGACCACTTTGGATTAGCCAACCTTGTTTTCTTGCATTTTCTCTAAACTCCACTCACCAAAACACAAATTCACAAGATTTTACACTTTTTATTTCCTTACAAATCACCCTTTATTACAAATCGACCTTCATTCCTTAACGAGATGACATTGGAATACTCAATTCCAATTGTAAGTCTCTCTTCACTTGGGGAGCACTTTTGCTCACACACACATTTTTCCCATTTCTAGCATCGAACCTGAGGGAGAGTGACACTCACCTACTCATATAAGCCATATACACATAGTTTGAGTTTGTGTTTTGAGATTATGGTGAATCGCAATCAAGCATTTTTGGCGCCATTGACAGGGATGGCTAAGCGTTGAATTAGAAGGTGATTTCGGACAACGGAGGTAGGTCGCGTGATTCTTAACACAGGCCAAGGTATGTTGCTCCTTTGTATAAATGTGTGTATACTTTTCCTTTAATTGTAGATAGTGTTTTTGAATGTGGGGATGGGACAACCAAAATAGATTAGTGAGATATGCCATAGGACCAAACATGAATCTAGACTAAGACCCATCCGAGGATGCTAGAGACAACTTCAGGGATGATAGTGCTAATATTCCAAGGGGTGGGGGAAGCAAAACCCTTGAATACAATTCCCCCTCCAAGAAATAAGGGAAAGAATATCCCAATTGATCCTCTGATGAGGTCAATGAGGGATTATCTCCAACCAACCCAAAGCACCACACCCACGTGAATACTTCTACCCGTCCCAGCTTATGTCTTCCTTGTTAAGCTGGGAATGTTATAACTACTTCCTCAATTACATGGAATTGAAAGAGAAAATCCTTATTCACATTAAGGAATTTGAGGAAATTGTTACAATATTTGTCACAAATCATGCCATGGAAGACATAGAACGCATGAAATAATTTCCATTCTCCCTCAAAGATAAAACCAAAACTTAGTTGAACTCAATGAAACCCCGATCGATAAGTTCTTTGGCACAAATGCTTTTCGAATTTTTAAACAAATTTTTCCTTGTGCCCAAAACCACTAATAAGAAACAAATTCAATTTTTTTTTTTTGGAAAAACCCAATGAGAAGTTTTATCAATGATAGAATCGATACAAGAAATTGCTATAATCCATTCCACATCATGGATTAGAACCATGGAAATTGGCTAGTTTTTATATGAAGGAATTATGCCATGCCATCGACAATTTATAGACATGATGTGCAATACAGACTTTCTAAACAAGGATCTGGATGAGGCCCTTGAGTACTTCAATACATTGGTATAAAATGCTCAATCATTGGATATCACAGATCCAGTCGATGTACCAAGGTCCTCTCTGGGGAGTCAACCAAGTGGGAGAGGGATGTATAATTTGTGTGACCAAGAAGACTTGCTAGCCAAAATCAAAAAATTATCCCACAAGGTGGAGAGTCTAGAGGTGAATAAAAGGCATGAGGTGTTTAACATTACCAAGGCCTAGGAGTATTACTCAATATGTGAAAGTGTTGAGCATTCTATATCAGAGTGCCCAAACATTTTGGCACAACAAGAGGTTTATCATGAGCAAGTTAATGCCTTCAACCCAAGTAGGTAATTATTCTCTCCACATTCCAATACATATAATTCGGGTTAGAGCAATCACTCGAACTTTAGTTGGATAAATGACAATCCAACTCCTCACAGGTCTAGCCAATTGCTGCCTCCCATTCCATCCAAGAAAAACCAATCCTCTTATGGTCATGGTCCCTCACCTAGCTCCCAATACCCACAGTCCAATCAACAAAGGTTTTCCCAAAATCAACTCGAACAAGGGTTTGGTCAACAAGGACCATCCAACTCACCCACCTACGAACCTCCTTACAAATGGAATTTGGAGGATGTCATGCACCAATTCATTCAAAGCCAAACATCAATTCACAATCAAATCCCTGCCACCTTTAATCATATCCAGACTCAAATCACTAAATTGACCAATGCCATAGGGTCATCCCAACAAAAGAAAGGAAAATTTTTCTCTCAACCTCAAGAAAACCCAAGGGGTAAACACGTGATTGAGTTGTCCGAGTCTACTAAGGAAAGTTGTGAGCAGCTTAAGGTGGTCACAACCCTTAGGAGCAACAAACAAATTGACAAAACCATTTTGCAAAAAGTCTCACCAAAGGTCACATTGATAAATAAAAAAGAGACTAAGGGCAACTCCGAGGAGGGTGAGACACTTGAAAAAAAAATGTCGACTTGAATATGTTTGATTGTCCTATTCTGGCCCCATTTCCCAATGTTTGAAGCCACAAACTAAACTTGCTAAATTTTCGGATATCATTGAAATGTTTAAGCAGGTAAAGATAAACATTCCACTCCTAGATGGCATCAAGCAAATACATTCATGTGCAAAGATTTTGAAATACTTGTGCACCGCAAAAGGAAGATGAATGTACATAAGAAGACATTTCTCACGGAGTAAGTGAGTTCAATTTTGAGGACCAACACACCATCCAAGTTCAAAGATCCCGACTGCTCTACCATTACCACAACCATAGGGAATTATCGTGTGGAGCAACAACTTCTAGACTTGAGAGCAAGTGTCGACCTCTTACCCTTTTCGGTGTACCAACAATTGCAACTTAAAGATTTGAAGCCAACCCCGATCACCCTTCAATTGGAGGATTGAAGTGTTAGAACATCAAGAGGAGTAGTTGAGGATGTTTAAGTTCAAGTAGACAATTTCTATTTTTCAGTTAATTTTATTGTACTTGATAATCATCTGGTTGCTAACCCTAGTTCACAAATTGCTATCATACTAGGTAGGCCTTTACTTGCTACATCTAATGCTGTGATAAATCACAGGAATGAACTAATGAAGCTTGCCTTTGGGAACATGACGATGAATCTTAATGTAATCAACTTGTGCAAGTGACTTGGTGATGATGAGGAAGTGCACAGGTCAATCGGATTGACACCTTGGTGGGGGACCATATGGATATACTTTTTAATTCAAAGTTGGAGGAGGAATGGTTAGTTGATGATAAGGAGCCAAAAATCGGGTCTCGACATTTATGAAACTTCCACAAGAAGAGAAGAAAATTTTTTCATCAACCATACAAACACCAATCTTGGAGTTGAAGCCACTACCTTCTACACTTAAGTATGCATTCCTAAGGGAGCACAAGACATTCCCTATGGTGATAAGCTCTTCCTTGGTGCCGAGGCAAGAAGAGGATTTATTAAAAGTGTTGAGGTGGCATAAGGGAGCAATCGGTTGGAGAATTGCTGATATCAAGGGGATGATCCCACTCATTTGCACACACTAAATCTACTTAGAGAAAGACTCCAAACCGTCCCGACTACCACAAAGGAGGCTAAATCTTATCATGAAGTACGTGGTGAGGGATAAGGTGCCCAAACTACTTGATGTAGGCATTATCCTAGCAATTGTCGATAGTAAATGAGTTTGTCCCACTCAAGTAGTGCCAAAGAAGTTAGGGGTCACTATGGTAGAAAAATAGGAGAATAAATTGATTCCGACAAGGGTGGCCGCTGGTTGGAGAGTTTGTATCAACGATCGGAAACTCAAATCATGCTCAAGAAGTGATCATTTTTCTTAGTCATTCCTTGAACAAGTGTTGGAGAGAATAGTCAGACATCATTTTTTATTTCTATTTGGATGGCTACTCCAGCTACAACCAAATAGAGATTGCTTTAGAGGACCAAGAGGCGACAACATTCATGTGCCCCTTCAGTACCTTCGCCTATTGTTGAATGCCATTCGGGTTGTGCAATGCCCTGGGAACCTTTTAGAGATGCATGATGGGAATCTTTAGTGATATGGTGGAGAAAATTGTGGAGGTGTTCATGGATGAATTTTTTGTATTCGAGGACTCATTTGAGGTGTATTTGGAAAATCTAGAGAGTGGTAGAAAGATGTGAAGAGAAGAATTTGGTGCTCAATTGGAGAAGTGCCACTTCGTGGTGACCTAAGGGATTGTGCTTGGGCACATCGTGCCCGCAAAGGGGATTGAAGTAGACAAATCCAAGATGAAAGCAATTTCCAACCTCCCCACTCCAAAGGTCGTCAAGGATATCAAGTCGTTTCTTGGCCATGCCAATTTTTATCGTAGATTCATATAAGATTTTAGTTCGTTGGCAAGATATTTGACCTATTTAATAGAAAATCATGTTCTCTTTGTGTGGTCGGATGATTGTGAGTTGTCTTTTAAAAAACTCAAAAGTATGCTCACTTCACCTTCAATCATGCGACCACCCAAATGGGTACTGTCATTTGAGCTCATGTACGACGTGAGTGATTACGTGATTGGCGTAGTGCTTGGTCAAAGGGAAGAAAA
The DNA here is from genome assembly GCA_023539305.1 of Ilex asprella. Classification (NCBI taxonomy): domain Eukaryota; kingdom Viridiplantae; phylum Streptophyta; class Magnoliopsida; order Aquifoliales; family Aquifoliaceae; genus Ilex; species Ilex asprella. The sequence continues at coordinate 6,921,237 of CM042202.1, read as the reverse complement.
AAGGTCATATGTAATATACTACACTATTAAGACTCTAAATGAAGCACTAATTAATTACACTACCACCAAAAAAGAGTTGCTAGCTATAGTGTTTACATTAGACAAATTTAGGTCTTACGCCATTGGTTTGCCTATTGTTGTTTTCATTGATCACTCTGCTTTGAAGTATCTTTTGTCTAAGAAGGACGCGAAACTGAGACTCATTAGGTGGATCCTCCTCCTTCAAGAATTCAATTTGATCATTAAAGATAAAAAGGGAATCGAGAATGTGGTGGCGGATCATTGTCACTAGTTATAGTCCAAGATACCGAAGAGCATATCCCTATACTTGAATTTTTTACTGATAAACATTTATTTTCTATTCATTGTGTTTGTCCGTGGTATGCTAACATGAGCAATTATCTTGCCACAGGACAATTACCACCGCATTGGAGTTCGGAGGACAAATGAAGATTCATAGCAGATGTGAAGTACTTCTACTTCGACAACGCATATCCATTCAGGTATTGCCCAGATCGAGTGATGAGAAGATGTGTACCTGAAAATGAACAGCGAGATGTGATTTCATTCTGTCATTCTGAGTCATGTGGTGACCACTTCTCTTCAAAGAACACTTCGGCTAAGGTTCTACAATCTAGTTTTTATTGGCCTTCTTTAATTAAAGATTGTATTTTATTTTGTAAAGAATGTGATAGGTGCCAAAGGTTAAGTAGTGTGACCCGTAGGAATATGATGCCCCTTTCCCCCATACTAGTCATTGAAATATTCAATTGTTGGTGCATTGACTTCATGGGCCCATTCACTAAGATTAATAGGTTAAATATGTTAGTCAAATGAGTTAAAACAATCAAGATAAATGAAATTAGGGTTAGTTCATAAATTAGGGTTAATGCATTAAAGTTTACATTTTGTAGGGTTTTGTGCGTAAATGCAGCAAAGTTAAGGTGAACAAACTATTCAAGCCAATTCAACAAGGGAAGGCAAGTGCAATATCATCAATTAAACAAGGAACCATATCATCTACAATCCAGAGGTTTAGCACTGTCCGAACGGTGGTGGTGGTGTTCGGATGGTGGCTAAACCGCCTCACTTCTTTCTCCTCCTCCCATTGGTCCCATGATGCAACAACTCTCCTGATTGGACCATCCTTGTTCTTCCACCTCATGCCAGCCTCCAATGCCTATAAATAGGCCCTTCCATCTTCCATTTCAAAACATTTGGCAAGGGAGAGTTTAGGGTTCACCAGAGTGTCCGAAACAGTCAGATAGTAAGAGAGAGAGAGTGAAACAGTACAGCAAAGCCCTACCGAACTACTTCCATCCAACTTTCTAGCCTACATTCCAGAAAAAATTTATTTCTTCTAAATATCTGTTATTCCTTTCTACTTGGAGGGCTGAACCTCTCTCACTTTTGTGCCCTTACGGGTATTAAGTGATGAGAACTGAGGTGGGCCTACTTTTAAAGATCCTTTGCATGTCTAGATGGACCAATTACAAGATCAAGAGCCATGAAGATCAAGGAAGCAATGCAAGGATTAGTGCAATCCACTTGGGATAAAGCTAGCAAGAGCCCAACACTCAAGATGGGCTTGAAAGAAGGAGAACCAATTTTGATCCACTTGATTTATGCTATAGAAGACATAAAGACATGACTTAGAGATAAGATCTTTTATTGTTAAAGCTTTTAATTTGTTTAAAGAGTTTTTATTATTAGTTTAGAATAAGTGGGTTTGAGGATGCTTGGCCCACATATGTCTTATTATTTTATTTCAACTAGGGTTTAGAATAAGTACTGTAGCACGGTACTGTTCATGCTACAGTACCCGTGGCACTATTCACTCAAGGGCATTTTTTAGAGAATGGGTCACAAATTTTAGTCTTTAGTTATTCCTATTTTGATTAGGACTTGTTTCCTTATTAGATTAGGATTTGTTTCCTTGTAATGATCAGCCTTATAAATACGTTTTTAATCAATGACAAAGGGAGACAATAAGAGAGACAATACATAATGAATTTTGATTGTGAGTTGAGTTGCGTTTACTCCTCTTGTTCTTGATTGAATTTTTGAACTTATCAAAGGTAGATCATAACCTTTGTGACGTTCCTACTTGTAATCTGGGTTCTTGAGACGGGTTCTTCAATGGGTCTAGATTTTAATATAATCTAGGTTCTTGAAACAAGTTCTCAACGGATTTAGATTCTCCATCCATAGACTTGAGTTGGGCTTTCTTGGGTTGTTTCTCCAATATTGTTGTTAGGTCTCAAAGCAAGTCGATTGAGGTTCACATCATTAAGAGTGGTTGTATTTCAATTATTTCTCGTGGAAGGATTGTTAGTATTTTGTTTTGTTTTGTAATGGAAGTATATCACACCTCTTGTTCGTCTATAATAATGGGGCGTCAGTAGTCCCTTTATACCCTTCGGTGAAGGGTGAACATATGTAAGATATTGTTTAAGTTATGGTAATGTCGATGTTTTAACTATGTTTTAATGTTATATATGCCTTCATTATTGATGGATGGTTACATTTATAATATGCTCATGGCAATGAACACCGAGCGATACCTAATGCTAAATGCCATACTATCTGCTAATTATATATTTCATGTATGATACAGTGATATACGTGATTAGACTTTATGTAACAATTGATTGATTGGTTATAGACATGTTAAGTCTCAGCATAGCCAATGCTTTTGATTCAACGCATAAACGAAATCTCGTCATCAGTGAATCATTAACCTCCTAGTTTAATAACTGTAGTATTCCTTCTGAATGGTTTGCCTTATGGTTCACTATAGTTGTTTAACTATTGCACGGTACAGAGATGCTGAATGAGTAATTCAAGTATTCCTCCTGAATGGCTTGCCATCTGGTTTACTTGGAATACTTGAGTGTTGCATTGAAGATATACCTACTGGCTATCCTAATCAGTTTCTGGATATGGTTTATTATACATCATACCTATTGGTTGACTTTCCAGTAAAATGGAGGTTAATAGCTGTAAGGTGTGATTTCTAGTACTTAACCAATATAATACATGTGGAATCCCTAAACTGAAGGGTACCTTTTAATTATTGCATTTCCACAGTTTAAATAAGTTTACTTTTAAGTTGTTCTAAGCTCACACCACAAGTAATTTGATTAGTATAAAACATTGCATATATTGTATGTTGTTGTACCTTTTTTATTCTTGCTTTTGTTGTGAAATTGGTGAGAAATGCGTTTAATCTTGTCGTTAATGGAGCTTTGTGTAAATGTAGGTGAAAGATGTAAATGGATTGAGTTAAGTCCCCATTGAAGTGTATGAAATCAATGAAGAATAAGTGATGGCTTAGAAAGGTTAGGAAGATGAAGAAACCAAGAAAAATGAAAATTGGATGAAAACCTTCCAGAAGGTTTTGCCTTGGTTTGCCTGTTCACTGCCTATTGGTTTGCTGATTTAACTATTCCTGCATAAACCTTCTGAAAGGTTTGTGTCAGCCTTCTAGAAGGTTTTGCCCAGAATGCCCAGACAACCTACAACTCAAGCTCTGCCAATTGATGTCCCCACATACACTTCTCCCACTTGTCCCCTGACATCTCTTACACACATACAAGCCTTCCATCACTTCATTTTGTACTTTGGAGGTTCAAGCATTGAAGAGGAGGAGAGACAAGAGGCAAAGAAGGGGAGTTGCAAGCTCAGCTTTTCCTAGCCTACCCAAGCCATCAAGTCAGCCTCCTTTTGATTGGAAGCCTGTCACACACTTGAGGAGCTCTCCATCGTTGAAAATGCAACTCTCCTTAGAGAATTATTCAAATTGTACTACATTTTAGAGAGAGAAGCTCTAGGTAGAAGACAAAGTTAGAAAGAAAATTTAGTTTTCTACATGTCTTCCATCCATTTCACTGGTAATCTTTCTTAAAACTTTTGTAAGCTTCATTTATTATCTTTAATGTCATTTACTTCAAGTACATTGCAAGTTTAGTTGAGTATCTTAGATTTTTCCATTGTTGCATTTAATTTTTCATTTCAAGTTCTTCAATTGGGTATTAAATGCACTTTTATGTAGTTTATGTTTTCTTGTATTAATTTAAGTTTCAATCTTCATTTCTTTGCAATGTCTCTTCATTTCATTTAAGTTCTTGCATTAAATATGAGTAGCAAAGCTTTAAGTTGGCTAATCCAAGGGAGAACTCTTCCTAGGCATGCTAAATCAACTCTTTACACTGATTTGGTTTGACTAGGTTAAGTGTGGACATGGTTGTGAGTTCTTGACGCACCGTAGACTTGTCACAATGTATGCTTGAATCCTCACCTCCATTTTAGTCCCGCACTTCCTATGAATCAATCAAACATCTAGACATCATTGGAGGAAGGTATTGAGTTGATTTGACATTCCCATTGGAAAGACCTCTTTGAACCAACCAACACTTGTTCCATTTCATTTTCACCAAGAAAACAATCACAAAAACTCAAACTCAAAGATTTTTACACTTTTCCTTTTTCACCAAAATCACCTTCAACATGATTCACCTCCTTCCCTGAGGAGACAGCCTTGGAATATGATTTCCAAGTATAACACGACACTTGAAATTCTCCCTGCGCTTGGCGAGCACTTTTGTTCACATAAACACACACACACACATAATTTGTTCACACACATTTCATTCCCACCACTATTCGGTTTACCCCATTTCTTGCGTCCTTTCGAGGAAGTGTGACACTCCCCTATCCGTATAAGCCATACACATACAACGGGATGAGGTTCGGAGATTAGGGACAACAACGGGAAACATCAAGCACTATTCCATTAAATTTTGTATCTGTAACAACTTCACTATTTCTGTTTTGAATTCCAATTATTAGCTCCATGTGGGTTTGACCTCGGACTTAAACTGAGTATTATATTAAAATTTTGACCACTTATACTTGGATATACAACACTATTTAGGCCAATTGTTATCAAGATTTTTTGAGCCGTTGTCGGGGAGTTATGGTAATTTCAAATCGAATGGGAAATTTGTTTAGTTTGTATTATATGTATATTTATTGTCTATTGCATCTTCATTGTTTATGTCTGTTAAGTCATCAGTAGGGTCTGTAAATCAGTTTAATCCTTTATCTCCATCATCATTATCTTCATCACAAGCATAATTTGAATTAAGCATGGCTCATAATAATCAACAAGAACATAAAGTAGTTCAGAATGTCTGACCATTAAGAGAATATATGCATCTTGCACGCACTAGTGTCCCGTCATGTTTTATTTTTCCACAAAAAGCTCCACATTTTAACATTAAGGTAAGGAAAATACAGTTGCTACCACAGTTTTATGGTCTGAAGTCTGAAAACCCATATCTGCATGTTAAAGAATTTGACGAAGTCAGTGCCTTGCAAGATAATTTTAAATGGCCTGGTTCAAACTTTTTCCTTTCTCTTTGAAGGATAAAGCTAAGCATTGGCTAAATTATTTAAAAGCCTAGTCTATTTCGAGTTGATAAATTTTGCAAACTAAAATTTTCAAAAAGCTTTTTCTTGTTCATCGTACTAATGCACTGAGACGTCAAATCATGAATTTTTCTGTAAAAGAAGAGGAAACATTTTATCAATGTTAGGAGAGATTCAAGGATCTTCTTCAAGCTTGCCTGCATCATGCGTTTGAGAGTTGGACTCTCGTAGGTTTTTTCTATGATGTCTTCTCGTCTACATTGCATCAGTTTGTTGAAATGATGGCCTAAGGAGAATTTATGAGTCAAAGCCCTGAGGAGGTGTTTGAGTTCTTTGATACCATTTTTGAGAGTTCCCAAATGTGGGACTCGGCCTCTCCAAATGTCGTTGATACCAAGCCATCTACATCTCAAGGAGGAAAGTATATGTTAAAAGAAGATGATGACTTAAGGGCCATAATGGCTACTTTCTCCCGAGAGATTGAAGCTTTAGAAAAAAAAATGAAGGAGGTATCTGTAGTGTCTACCATTGAGCAGTCAAGTGAATTTTGTGCATTATAAGGACATCCCACGAGGGAATGTCCAAGTATTCCTACATTCAAAGAGGTATTGATGGAACATTTCAATGTCATTTTCAATTTTAACAAGCCCTATTCCAATCCTTATTCTGAAACCTATAACACAGGGTGGCGTAATCACCCGAATTTCAGTTAGAAAAACACAGCCTTTGAGTCAACCACAAGGTGCACCTTTAGGTTAGCCCCAAACTCAAGAGTCATATTAGCCCCAAACTTAGGAGTCATATTAGCCTTATCAACCCCCACACAAAAAGAGTCTAGAGGATACCATAAACTAGTTTATTTAGAATCAAATGAATTTCAATACTTAGCATACCCATGTATTTAAATATTTAATGATTTCAAAGCCCAAACATCACAGAGTATTGAAGATATCAAGAGTCATCTAGTCAAATTAACCCAGTCCTTAAGTACGTCAAAGGAGGAAAAGTTCCTATCTCAACCAAAACCCATACAGAGTCAAAACCAAGCCAATGTTGTGTCTTCTGAACCATCTACGAGTCAGCTCCAAGCAATTACCACACTAAGAAGTGGTAAGGTGATAGAAAAAATCATTAGAGACATGTTAATTCCTAATCCAAAACCTAAGTCTATCACAGTAAATGAACCAGTTGAGCTTAAACCTATAACTAAAAAGGAACCAAAACACTCAAAGGAAAAAGAACCTTCTTGTCCTATTTCGTTACCTTTTTCCTCAAACAGTCAAGAAAACCAAATCTCCAACCAATCATTCTAAAATATTTGAATTATTTAAGCAAGTAAAGATTAACATCCCCTATTGAATGCAATCGAACAAGTCTCATGTTATGCCAAGTTTTTGAAGGAGTTTTGCACAGTCAAAAGAAAGATTAATGTACATAAAAGAGCATTCTTAACCGAGTAGGTTAGTGATATCATTCAACACAAGGCCCCTCTTAAGTACTAAGATCCTACAAGTCCTATGGTGTCATGCATAATAAAAAAAAATTGGATTGAGTAAGCTCTGCTTGATTTGGGAGCCAGTGTCTATTTACTTGAAACCCATGGGGTTGGGTGAGTTGAAACCCAAAAATGTCACATTGTAAATGGCAGACCGATTTGTGAAAACCCCACGAGGAGTTGTGGAGGATGTGTTAGTTCAAGTTGATAAATTTTATTTCCTAGTGAATTTCCTAGATACACAACCAGTTATGAATGCTTCTGCATACATCCCTATGATTCTAGGTTGACCACTCCTTATTACATCAAATGCATTGATTAATTGTTGGAATGAAATCATGAAACTTTCATTTGAAAACATTATCGTGGAATTGAATGTGTTTAACGTGGCAAAACAGCCCAAAGAAGATGAGATGATCAGCGAAGTAAATTGTGTTGAGTTGCTAACTCAAAATATATTTGAAAAAGAATGTATAAAGAAGGAGTCACATGTATCAGAATCTATATATACTGAAGAGTCTGTAAATGTGGTAGTCATTGAAGCATTGAGTCCAAAATTTAAAAATTTACTGCTTGCTAAACTCAAGTTTGTAAAGCCCAGTGTTGAAGTTATTAAGCCAGAATTGAAACCACTCTCGACTAATTTGAAATATGTCTTCTTGGGGGAGAATGAAACTCATCCAGTGATAATATCTTTGAAAATTTCAGAAGTCTAGGAAAAGAAGTTGACTGAAGTCATAAAGAATCACAAAAGTGCTATCAGTTGGTCAATAGCAGATATAAAGGGAATAAGTCATCATCTAGGGAGTCATTACACATACTTAGAAGAAAATTCTAAACCATCCATACTGATTGATTGAAAATAGTGTCGTTCCCTACCTCTCAACACCACCCTCAAATGTGTATGGCTTATGTGTGAAGGGAGTGTAACTCTCCCTTGGGATGATACAAGAGATAGGAAACAAAGGATGTGAATGGTGGGAAATGGATGAACAAAATATATGCGAAATGAAATATGGAATGTGCACAAAAGTGCTCCTCAATCGCAATGAGTCTTTCGTGGTCGGTGTTTTACTTGGAAGAGTATTCCAAGGTCGTCTCCTCAGGGAAGGAAAGGGAGTTTTGTGAAAGTGATTTTGCAAAAGTGAAAAGAAAGTGTAAAATCTTGTATTTGAGTTTTGTGTTTGGTTTGCAAATAAAAATACAAGAAAACAAGTGTTGGCTAATCCAAAGGATTCATTCCAATGGGAGTACCAAATTAACTCAAAGCCTTCCTCCGATTGAGCATTAATGAACGATTGATTCGGGGGAAGCTAGGGACGAGATTGGTGAGTATCTAAGCATAACCCGTGACTAGGCCTACGGGATATCAAAGGCTCACCAACTCATCCACTCTCAACCCCGTCAAACCAAACCATTTGACTCAAAAGGGAGGAATGGAGAAGAGTTGAAATGGAATCCCCAAGAGGAGGTCTTCCCTTGGATTAACCAACTTAAAATCTAGCTACTCATGATAAAATGAAAAACAAGCATAATATAAATGGACATAATGAAGAAATGAAGCATGGAACTTAACTAAATGCAAGAAACTTAAACTAGGAAGACAAATCAACAATACCCATTTTAAACTAAGAAATGAAGAACTTGAAAGCATAAATGGTGAAATCTAAGTTACACAAGTAAACTTGAAATAGACTTGAAGTAAATGACATTAAGGTAATAAAATGAAGATTACAAGAGTATGAAAGCTTACTACAACAATAGCAAGTGAAATGGGAGAAGAAAATGCAAAAAATGATTCATCATCTTCAACCTTGGAACTCTCTCTCTCTATATCTACTCCTAAGCTTAGGTAGCCAACCCTAAAAAATGCTGAATATTGTTGAGATATATGGAGTGTATGCCTTGCAAAAAACGTCCATGAGGGTCCTCCCTAGCTGTCTGCTCTAGCTCCTATCAAGAGGGGGCTGAAATGATGCATTGCACAGGCTAGGGCAAGCCTAGCCTAGGAGCCCACATGCCTGCCCATTCCTCTCCCATGCTTCATTAATGCCAAGCCTTCCAAGTCTTCCAAATGTGTAAGGGAGGCGTGCTCTTGTGTCAGGAAATGTTGGGGGGCAAGTGGGAGAAGTGTAGGTGGGACCCCTAAGCCTCAAAGTTGAGTTACAGGCTATTTTTCGGCCAAAATATTCGTGGTACCGGTACTAGGTACCGGTACCATATGGTACCGGTACCAAGTACCGGTACTATTTTTTCTGCACTGGACCACCTTCGGTAGAAATGACATAACTCTTGATCTAACCGTTGGATTGAGCTGAAATTTTGACAAGATACAGAAGACATCCAGATCTACAACTTTCATGTTTTGAACTTTTCCATATTCTGAGTAGATAATGGTCAAAATGGAGGAGAACTGAGGCAGTGCTTCCCAGTGATGTGGCAGCTGGTGCCTTTATTCCAAAACACCAATACCTCCTTGATTTCTTCACTTTTAAACCTCCAATTCCTCATGTATTGTGTCCATGCCATTACCACACATCCAACATAGTTGCAAGGTCCTAAAATCCAACATTTAAGCTATCAAAATATGCAACATCGAGAATTCAACATTATTCATAAAATAGGCTAACACTAAGTAATCAAATGCAAAAGTTGAGTTATAATGAATGTAATGAGGCCATGAAATGTGCAATATTATGTGTTCATCACCTACAACCACATAGAAGATTGAACCCGCATTTGAAAGAAATAGATAGGGCTAAAGTACTTAAACTATTAGATGCTGATATCATCTATCCTATATCTAATAATAAATGGGTTAGCTCGACACATGTAGTAAAAAAAAATCTGGTGTTACTGTCGTAAAAAATCAAAAAAATGATTAGTCCTTATGGGTACAATCATTGGTTGGCATATGTGTATTCATTATCGAAAGTTGAATCCACTCTCCAGAAAAAATCATTTTTCGTTACCATTTTTAGATCAAGTCTTAGAAAGAATAGCCAGTCATGCATATTATTGTTTCTTAGATGGATATTTTGGCTATAAACAGATTGAGATTGTAGTTGATGATCAAGAGAAAACCACTTTTACATGTCCTTTTAGCACTTTTGCCTAGAAAAGAATGCCTTTTGGATTGTTGAATGCTCTAGCTACTTTTCTGTGTTGTATGTTAAGTATTTTCTGTGATATGGTGGAGCGATTTTTAGAAGTTTTCATGGATGATTTTTATGTATATGGTGATTCATTTGAATTATGTTTAGAACATCTTGAAAAAGTTCTTATTCGATGTGAAGAAACAAATCTTGTGTTGAATTGGAAAAAATGTCATTTCATGATCACACATGGTATTGTTTTAGGTCATGTTATTTATGTAAAAGGAATTGAAGTTGATAAGTCTAAAATTGATTTGATATCCGATCTCCCTCCACCCAAGAATGTAAAATATGTCCGATCCTTTTAGGTCATGCAGGGTTCTGCAGAAGATTTATTATGAATTTTAGTTTGATATCTAGGCCTATGTGTAATCTTTTATGTCAGTATGTACCATTTGAATGAAATGATGCATGTCAATTAGCATTTTATAAACTAAAATGCATGCTTAATTCTGCAACAATTATGCAAACTGTTGACTGGTCTTTACCATTTGAACTAATGTGTGATGCCACTGATTATGAAGTAGGAGCTGTGTTAGGCCAAAAAAAAAGAGAAGAAATCATATGTGATTTTTCAGTCAGTACATAGGTAAGATGGATTTGCTGGAAAATGCCTCTACAGGGAGTTTTGAAGCTAAATATTGATGGGGCCTCTCAAGGTAACCCAGGTCTATCTGGAGGAGGGGTGATTTTGTGAAATAGTTTGGGGAATTGATCCTAGCTAGTTCCTATTTTAATGACATATCCACCAATATGGAGGCAGAATTTAGAGCATTATAGAATGGGTTGGGTCTATTGCTTGAATTTGGGTTGGAAGTTTATCAAGTCATCATAGAGTCTGATTCTAAGATCCTTGTGGATATGATACAAAAAAATCATGACCCTTCCTAGAAATATTGGAATCTAGCGAGCCTAATCCCTTCTTACCCGAGGAGATTTAATTTAAAAATCCAACACTCTTACAAGGAAGGAAACTCAGTTGCAGATTCTTTAGAAAACAAAGGAGTTTTGGACAAAGACTGCTCCACCTACACTTCTAATGCAAATCTACCACTACAGACTAACGTACTCCTACTTCAAGATCAACGTCAGATTCGTTCCATATGTTCTAAGGTCTTCTTCTCTAGATAAGTTCAATATGAGTTCTAGCTTTGTGACCTTATAAAGAAGCATGCAAAAATTCAGATTAGGCGTTTACAAAAATAATTCATGAAGGTAGATCGGAGCTGCACATACATCTATTCTAACTTCAAAATAGTTTGAACAATCCATTCTTTATACAGTCACATTTCTAGAAGCAAATAAAATCAAGAAAAAAGGAAGATGGCAGGCACTTGTTTCTTTTCACCTCTCAGGCTTTTTCAGATTCAAGTCTTCTGGTTTTCTCGCAACACCTTTTCTACATCATCAAAGAAATGGGCTTGGATCCTTGTTCTCATTCTCCACATCTCTTGGTCTTCTTATTGCCTCTTCAGTTGTTATAGAGGGGCCTTTTGGTTTTCTGGTTTTTTGGTGGTTCATTTTCAGTCAAACAATGTTCACTCTGGCCTCTACATTTGCAAATCTACTAGACTATGGAGGAGATCTGGTGCTTCTTTATTTAATGGCTTCTAATGGTTCCTTCTCTCTAGTTCGTAGCAGAAAGGAATTGACAGGGTTGTCTGACTTTTGGCATCCTCTTCCACCCCAAAGTGGTTTAACATGGTCATTGCATACTGGATTTCTCTCTACTAGATATTCATCTTTTACGCATTCTTGCCTCTACTTCTCATAGATGGATCAGACTTGATGCTCTTATGCCCCATTTATCTCTTCATGGACTTAGAGAAATGGGGCAATCTATTCTAGAAATTTCTCTGATTGCTAAAGGAAGCAGGCTTTCTGGCTCCTCAGAAATGCCAAAGGCCTCTCAATGGGTGAAGCAAGTTATCAAGAGACTTTTCATTCTCCTAGGTTCAGCTGACTGATCATTATGATAAATTATTAGTTGTTCCCAGTAAGGCGGTTTAGTTCTCTTATTTAGATCTATGCTCCTCTCAACTATGCTCCTAGCTCAGATCAGCTGCTGCTATTATTATTTCATTTTTAAGGCAGCATGCTTAGTTTTCTTTTATTTTATATTCTTTGTACGACGCATACATCTTGCTTTTTTGTCGTTATTTTATTTTAAAATTCATGTAATTAGATTACATCGAGGGGTAAGGTACATACGTCCCCTTAGCTAAGTGTAATCCCATTTTTCATCAATAAAATTTTCTCGCACCATCGAGGTTCCTGAAAAAAAAAATACTATACAAGCAAGATTTTGAATGATGGACAAATAAATTATTCTACCACAGAGAAAGAATTGCTTGTTATTGTGTATGCTTTACATAATTTTCGTTCATATTTAGTTGGATCCTCAATCATTGTATTTACTGATCATGTAGCCTTGAAATACTTGCTGACCAAGAAAGATGCTAAACCACGTCTCCTATGTTGGATACTGTTACCTCAAGAATTTGATCTGATCACCAAAGAGAATAAGGGAGTTAAAAATGTGGTAGATGATCATTTGTCGAGGCCAACTAATGATACAAAGGAAGAATCCATGCCAATTAAAGAAACTTTACTAGATGAGTAGTTATTTCAATACAGAAGTACCATGGTACGCTGATATAGCCAATTATTTAGCCTTAGGTACTATTTATTTTCATTATACCCTGACCGACCAAAAGAAATTTTTGAAAGAGGTACACAATTTATTTTGGAATGATCCCTATGTGCTTAAGTATTGTGAAGATCAAATACTTAAAGTATTTTGGGATCCCTATGTGTTTAAGTATTGTGAAGATCAAATAATAAGGCGTTGTGTACCCAATCATGAAATCAGTTAGGTTATCTCATTTTGCCATTATGAAGTTGCGGAGGTCATTTTTCTTCAAAGAAAATTGCAGCTAAAATTTTGTAGTGTGAATTTTATTGGCCCACTCTTTTTAAAGATGTGCATGTTTTTTGACTAAATTATGACAGATGTCAAAGAATGGGGAATATTTCAAAAAGAAACATGATGTCTTTAACACTTATTTTGAGTATTGAATTTTTTTATTATTGGGGCATCAATTTAATAGGATGATTTCTCCCATCCTTTGGTTATCTATACATTTTGGTTGCCGTTGATTATGTTTTCAAATGGGTAGAAACAATCTCGTGTTGAAATAATGATCACCGCATAATGGTCAAATTTTTAAAAGAAAATATTTTATCGAGATTTGGAATTCACAGAGCCATTATCAGTGATGGGGGAACAAATTTTTGTAATAAATTTTTTGAAAACCTTATGAAAAAAATATTTGACTTCTCACAAGATATCCGCCCCTTATCATCCCCCAAATAGGTGGACAAGCTAAATTGGCTAATAGGGAGATAAAATACATTTTTTTTTTTAAAAAGTAAATCTAGACCTCAAGGATTGTTCTCTGAGACTAACTGATGTTCTTTGGACTTACCGTATTGCATACAATACGAATATGGGAATGTCTCCTTATCAGTTAGTCTACGAAAAACTATGTCACTAGTCTGTAGAGTTGGAACATTGAGCATACTGAGCAATCAAAATGATAAACTTTGATATTGACAAAGCAAGTGCATCTCATAAACTTTAGATTAATGAATTAGAAGAGTTGAGAAATGAAACATATGAGAATGCTAAGATTGCTAAGTCCAGAATGAAAATTTTTCATGATAAGAATGTAGTGCAGACGTCTTTTGAACCCTCTCAGAAAGTCCTGTAATATAATTCAAGACTCCATCTATTTCTTGGTATGTTAAGGTTAAGATAAATAAACCCCTACATTGTCAAGCAAGTTTTTGAACATGGGACAATTGAAATTGAGAATCCTTTGTCGGGAAATATTTTCAAAGTAAATGGCCAAAGGCTTAAGCCATATCATGATAATTTTGTTCAAGACATAAATTTCATTCAGCTAATGGAACCAGTGCATGTGTTTTTAAGAAGTTTTTATAAGTCTTTGATTATAAATAGTAGTGCTAATCGTTTGTTGTTTATCTTACAGATTTTGTTTTGCAATATTGATTTGTCTCCCCTTCAGATCTTATTAGCACTTGTCTAATATTCTATTTCATTATGTTATAAATTGAGGACTGTGTAATTTAGGTTGGGGGAGGGAACATACATATTCATCTTTGTGACTGGCAGACATTAAAGAACCAGATAGTGAGTCAATTTTAAGTCAATTTTCAACATATTTTCCAAATATGGACACGCAATTGTTTTTGTTTAGTAAGAGCATGCTGTGCATTTTTCCAAAAGATATACATTCTTTGATCATAGCAAAAGCAGGGGTCTTTAGAAAGTTAGAAATTATCGACAGTCAAGCAAAACCCTTGTGTGAAAAAAGTTCATTTGACAAATGCCAACGAGCAAATCACCTCAGTGGTTGTGTAAATAGGTCATTTAATGCATTTAAGAGAATACAATTAGTGTGCGAAACCAATTCCAGGTTGAGTGTTTGATCGTCTCGATTGGATTAAGAATGGGCAGAGTAAGGAATACTGATTATGGTTTCATAATGTAATTAATTGATGGAAAAGACTAATTATTTTGTTGGAAAAAGTTGGTAAGTGTGATAATTTATTAAAGAATTGATGCTATGTTAGTAATGGAAGAATTGTGTTTATTTTGCCCAAAAATGACTGAAAATTGGAAGAAATAAAGTGAAATGAGAAGCATAGTTGAGGAGGGGCTTTCTGGAATGCGTGTCCAGACAGTGGAATGCTTTGCGTTTTGATGAAAGTGACAGAAGGTGAAGGCTGAGGTGCTTGAAGGGTTGGAACATGCTGCCAATTGCATCCGAATAGTTTAAAACACACATCTGGGAGCGTGTTGCTAGAGTGCTAACACCAGCAAAGGAGTTATATTGTAATTAGATCTTGTCTAAAATCATGCTATATATAGGAGAGGATGGATCTGCAGAGAGTACCTTTTCTTTAGTATTTTTATTTATTTTCCTTTGGTTTACTGTTGTCATGTCTGGCTAAGAGGCTTAGCTAGGGCTAGTGCAGATCCTCTCAATGAAGTATGGTATTTATATTGACTTATGGGTTTAATGGTATGTGATATTTTGTTAATTTAACTTTTGATTCTTACTAAAGTTTTTGCTCTGTAGAGATTATTGAGTCAATATGTCTTATACCTTGATTTCTTGAATTTCCCTACAAGACAAATAATTAGTTATTCCATGCTTAAGTTAATTACAATTTATTTCACATAATAATATAATTGAAGGATTACTCGGGTAAATCATGAATCTGATTGTTAGGAAAGTTTGATTTATTGTAGACTCTGGCCACAGTACATACTTACAATTAGCAACCAGTTCTTTGATTTTTCTGGACAATTTTTTGGCTATAAATAGAGGAGTTTTCTCATTTTTGTTGCTAAATTTGGTGACTTGAGTCAATTGACACTTGATTCTTGTCTAGGTTTGAAAACTAAGTCTTTAATCATTATTGTATGTATTTGAGAGGGTATACCTGACACTCTAGTATTTTTTTATGCTGGTTTAATCACTTTACTCGGTTTTATTAATTCAAACACTCTTTTGAAACAAAACATGTTCACAGGTTCATTACAAAATTTTGTGTGGTTTCTAGTGTTTCCACAATTCCTTGAGTATTCGACCTCGGTCTTCCGAGTCTATATTACACTGTACAACTTGTGCTTGGGTTTACATATTTAAAGTTATAGCAAATAGCCTGAGATGCCATCTTATTACAGTCCCATGTTTCCAACATATGTGAGACGTAAGATTAATCAGGTCATTGATGCCATTGATTTAGAAAATTTCTGATTAAAATGATTATGATCAAGGGATGCATGAAATTAGATTTGTGTAAATAGATCATTAGTTAATTGTGTTATGTTAGGAATTTAATGAGGAATGTAAGTAGTTTAGTAAGGAGTAAAAGTAGTTTAATATGCTATGCTAGTTTTTGAGTTGTGCAGGAATAAGTGAGTAATCAAAGATCTCTCATGGTCGATGGTGGAGCATTTTGCACCATTAGACAAGACATCTTTGAGAAAGGGTCATGGAGGCCAACCTGAGGAGCAGCTTGATATACTACCTGCACCCCACGCAGGACCATTTCAAGGAGCTGAAGATTTCTACCAGATTAACCCTAACTAGTATGTAATTTAAAATGATTAAGTAATCAAAATTTTAAGATAAAACAACTAAAAATTATCAATTAGGGTTTGTGCGTAAATTAATGTTTTAAATACTTTATATTCAAAATTGTTAGGTTCAATACAGAATAACCGGAGAATACGAGGAAGGATATTGCAAAGCTAGAAACAACAAAGGAGCAAAGTGAAATATAGACACATGGAACATCCAGCACACGACACTTGGCTCAACTGCAAGGCACCACCGTCTAGACAGTGGTGGTGGCGTCCGGACGGTCACCTAGGCGGTTGGAGCTTATTTGTCCACTCTGTGCTTCCTTGGTTGCTTATAAATAGGGGTGCTCTTCCTCTTTCATTCGATACGGCCAACCATTCCAAGAGCTCTTGAGAGAAATCCTAGGGAAGAGAAAGAGAGAAAAAGGAAGAAAGAAAGAGAAATAGCAATCCAATCCGATCCATCCTACTCTCCTACCGATACTCTGTATTTCAACATTTCTGTTGTATCTTTCTATTCGGATAATTGAACTGCCGCCACTTTTGTGTTTTGATTAATACTAAAAGTGGTTATGTTTCAGTTATTCCTTGTGAAAGAAGTTTGAGATTTTGCATTTTAATTTCAGTTGTAATAAAGACTACCCACTCTTCTTGCTTGTCTGTAGCCATGGGGAATGAGTAGTCACTTATACCCCTCAGTGAAGGGTGAACATATGTAAAGTATTGGTTAGATTATGAAAATACTGTTGTTTTATTCATATATTTATATATATATGTACTGTACGCTTCATGCATGATACAACGATGTACGTAATTTTGGTGCTATGCCTGAAATTATGTCACCAGTGCGTCATCATTCTACTTGTTAAATTTCTACAGTGTTCCTATCAGTATGATTTGTCCTCCTCCGAAACATTGAGGATGTTCTACTGATCCATGGTACAAAACCTAAATGATCATCATGAATGGTTTGTCCTACTGGGTTATCAGGGTTGTTTAACTACTATATATAACAATATTGCCAGTCGAATATCTACGATGTTCCTACCGGTATGACTTGTCCTCCAGCGGAACGTTGAGCATGTTTAACGGGTATATATATATATTCACAGATGACCTATTGATTAATTCAAGTATTCCTCATGAATGGCTTGTCCTTCTGGTTCACTCGAATTAGTCAATTGACACATTTATAACCAACTAACCTAAGAACTTACTGTACTAGGACTTAATGCCACTAGCTAGCCTAAGAAGTTGTTGTGTTATGGTTTATTATGTACACATTTAATATCATGAGATCTATTGAGTAATTCAAGTATTCTTCATGAATGGCTTATCTTTCTGGTTTGCTTGGATTAATCAATTGTCATGAAGACCACCATCTAACCTAAGAAGTTGATGTGTGATGGTTTATATACGTCAGACCTACTGGTTGACTTGCCAGTAACATGAAAGTTAATTGTTGTAAGGTAGCATTTTCAGTATTTAACAAATATAAAGCATATGAGATCCTTAAACAGAAGGGTATCTTTTATATTATTGTAATTAACAAGCTTATCTCCGTACTTTATTTAATTACACTAGTTATCAATCTAAGCTCACATCACAAGCTATCAAACGTTACACTGCTTTAAACAATAACTTTACTGTTTATTTTATTTATTTTAAACGCTAATTACTAAAACTCTTTTTAGGATCGATACTTGGACTTAAACCGAGAAAGCTACAATTTGACCACTTATACTTGGGTGTATAATATAATTAAATCACAAAAAGTGCGAATCACCACCCACTAGAGGAACCTCAGCCACAGGAGGAGCAGCCATACATACCAATTAATGATAGGTCCGACCTATAGATTTTGCTAGGGTTGGAGACCAGTGTGACCCAACTAGGGACTAGCATCACCCAGCTCTATCAACACATTGCTTACTACAAGAAGAATCAGACTGAAATCTTAAGGCTACTCAAAGGACATTTCGGCGGAGGCCCATCTACTTCATGATCAAAGACTTTCAAGACATTCAACATTACCTCTACTACTATCTTTCCTGAACACTTTTTAATTATGCATTTCATTTCAATTTTATGTTTTTAATGTGGTTTTTGCATTAATCTAGTTGATGTTATTAAGTTAGGATGTGTATTTCAAGTGTTCACATTACAATTAGGTTATTATTCTTATGCTTTGTAGGGATACCCTTAACCCAATTGAGCGGGAATTTCATATATTAGGTGAGCATAATCCTAATATTTTCCTAGAAACTCATTATTCTGAGCACGTACAAGTTCTTATTTCGAGAAAATTTTTGAAACTCCTTTATTAGGCTTACATATGTAGTGGAGATGTAAAAACCTATTGCAGATTTTGTGCCAATCCTCCTTGGAGAGATATTTCACATTTACTCAAGTAAGAATTTTCAATTCAACAATAAATTTCTTTGAATAATCTCATTAGATTTATTTTGATTAGCATTCATTGAATTACGTAGTTAGCATTTTCCTTAAATTTTTAATTCAAAATTATGCAGGTGTATGATTTCGGGAAAATGCTCTTAGGCCATCTTTGATTTAATTTTGAGTCTTAACCATTTCTTTTACAAAATTATATCCCTAGTTAACCGTGATTGAGCCTAAAAGTATATTTTTTTTTTAATAAAAGCCATAAGTAAACCAGGCCACAAAAAAAATATATTTGACATACCCTATCTAATTTTCTTGCACCAAGCCACAAAAAATATATGGATAGTGTTACAACTAATGTGTTTTACTCTTATAGTGGTCAGGGAAGGGAGGTATTCTAGCAAATTAGAAGAATGGTGATTTAATTTTATCCGTGAAAAATATGAATTATTGTATTCTAAGCATTGAAGTTTTTAGGTAGCTTAACTGGAAGCATTCACGAGACAACACTCGTCCACTAGAGATCAACTAAGGATTTAACGGCTTGATGCATATGTTAAATGCAATCGTGAAAACTACGACCCCGTTTGGTAATGTTTTCATTTTTATTTTCCAAAAACGAAAAAAGAAAACCAAAAACATCTTTTTTTGGTTTTTGAAAATCGCCCATCGTTTATAAAACGGTGGCAGAAAAAAAAACAAAAGCGGTTACCAAACGAGTTTTTTTTTTCTTGTTTACTCTAAAAATCAAAATAAAAACGAAAAACAAAAACAAAAACGTTACCAAACGGGACCTACAAAATTGATTTTGTTTTGTTATTTCTTTTCATTACTAGGGACTAGTACTTTTTAGGTTGGGGGTGTGATTAACCCTAATTAGTGCATTAAAGAATTAAATTAATAGGATAATTATGTTAGTTAAATGAGTTAAAACAGACAAGATACATGATATTAAATTAGGGTTAATGCGTTAAAGTTTACATTTTGCAGGGTTTTGAGGGTAAATGCCTCAAAGTTAAGGGGAGCAAACTATCCAAGCCAATTCAGCAAGGGGAGGCAAGTGGAGTATCATCAATTAAACAAGGAACCATGCCATCTATAATACCGGTACTCTTTGCCTAGTTTTGCATGTTTCAACCATTTTTGGTTTTCAATCTATTTCAAACCCTTTCACAACTATTCAATACATGTTTGACAACATTTTCAACATAAAACCAATACAAACAAGTTCTATTACACAAGATTTTGTTTAATTACATGCCAAAACTAATTGTTCATAGTAATTTTATAAAATACTCAAAATAAGCCACATTCCGGTTTTCTTCATCTATGAAGCTCGAATTGGGAGCCATCCACTGGTGTATATCCCGCGCTTGAAATATTTTTCCCATATATGGTGAGCCATGCTCAATAGAGTTTCTCCTATAGAGGCTACTTCCCAACTTAAATGCATGTAAAATGTTCACATTCAACATTCAACAACTTATAACATTCCAAACAAGAATATGCGTCCAATGTTAGAATTGATCATGTCATGCCATGAAATGAGGTGAGACTCACTCATGCAACTCAACCCGAGCCCTTTCCAGCTCTCCAACATGTGCAAGTGCCAACGTGTACGAATCTGTCATCTATATCACACATCAAATGACATTTACCAATTCAGGGTCTTTCGTGGGGTGGGTATTGATGGACTTACACCAATGACACACAATCGACATGGAATTTATGGACTTCCACCAACAGTTCCGTGTACACTAACACACTTTATAGAGACTTGTACCAACAGAGTGAGTATCCAAATCACCAAGCCTTGCACCTGAGGGATATTCTAGCCCTTCTTGCTAATCCCAACCCTCTTTACCATATAAACTGTGCGACTCGACCAAGTTTGCAATCCAGCTTACACGAGCCCACTCGTCATCCACCAAGTGTGATGTTGACGATAACCATGCACACACACCCACAATTGCGATGTTCCTGTGCATATCCAATATCATGCCTCATTGTCACAATCTCATGATAGTTGATTAATCATGATTAATGCATGATTTAATTAAGTTAATAGGTCAATTATGTTAGTTAAACAAAGTTAAACTAATCAAAATTGACCTATTACGGTTAGTGTGTGAATTAGGGATAATGCATTAATTGTTGTTATTTTCAGGGTTTTATGCGTCAAAGCTACAAACTACCGGGAAGCAAATTGTGAATTTTAAGATGACAATTATTAAAGCCCTAAAAAAAGAGAGATTAAAGTAATCCAAATGTAATCTTTTGGAAGCTTGTGAATGACAACTTTTGGAAGCTTGTGGAATGACAACTTTTGGAAGCTTGTGGAATGACAACTTTTG
>CM042202.1:6803537-6887438 GCA_023539305.1 Ilex asprella | reverse complement strand
TAGTTCTAACCTTTATTTATTTATAATGTCTTCCTATTTAATTGTTGTCTTTACTTTAACCATGAGTAGCTAGAATTTTAGTTGGCTAATCCAAGGGAGACCTCCTCTTGGGTATGTCATTTTAACTCATTGTCTTTCCTCCCTTTAGAGTCAAATGGTTCGGTTTGACGGGGTTGAGAGTGGATGAGTTGGTGAGCCTTTGATATTCCGTAGGCCTAGTCACGGTTTATGCTTAGATACTCACCAATCTCATCCCTAGCTTCCCCCGAATCAATCATTCATTCATGCTCAATCGGAGGAGGGCTTTGAGTTGATTTGGTATTCCCATTGGAATGAACCCTTTGGATTAGCCAACACTTGCTTTCATTTTATTATCACAACTTAAACCACTACCAAATTCCAAAACAAAAAAATGATTTTGCCATTTTCTTTAATAAAAATCACTTTCATGATGGTTCACTTCCTTCCTTGAGGAGACGACCTTGGAATACTTTTTCAAGTAAAACACGACCCACGAAAGTCTCCTTGCGATTGGGGAGAACTTTTGTTCACACACACACATTTTATTTATTCCATTTCCCTTGCCTCATTGCCCTTTCTTTTGACACTATCCCTAGGGGAAGAAATCTTTTCTCCCCCAACCATACATTGCATCATTTGAGGGAGAGTAATTAGGGGTTATTTGAGGTAAGATTTATTTAACAATCAATAGTCAATATGCTATGAATGAGATATGGACTATTCCAAAATATTCCACATATCTCATGACAAATTATATCGAAAGTATATTATTCTCATAATCCTTCACAATGTCAATATATTAACATGTTCATATCAATATCTTTCTCTATAATAGAATTCGACTATCTCATAATTCGACGAAATTTGACAGGGTAACTATATTTTGCGAGACGAATCTAACGGAAAGGTCCGTTTCTTCATTCAAAATATAGAAAATTTCTGGTTTACAACCTATACCGTAGTGACAATTTACTATTTTACCCTTTATTCATAAAAGTTCAAATTTACTCGGGTTTTTACATTCTTCCCCCTTGAAAGAATATCGTCCCCCAAATTCATACACACATACAAACTTGCCACATACATATGCAACAAGTAATCTTATACATATAATTGTAAACATGTACCTCTATCCTCGAACAAGAACGGATAACTGGTATGAATGGTCTCCTCACGCTCCCTTGTCGCCTAGCACCTTCACTAACCTCACGATTTTTCCTCCCAAAACCTGCTCCTTGCTATCCATGATACACATCGGTTCCTCCTCAAAGGTCCCATCTGCATCAACCATCAGCTCACCCAAATTCACTACATGTGTCAGATCTGGGGTATACTTACAGAGTATAGAGACATGGAACACTGCGTGAACACCCAAAAAATTTGACGGTAATGCTAACTTGTAAGCCATTGTACCCACCCTCTCAAGTACCTCGAAGGGCCCCATAAACCTCGGTGATAGCTTTCCTTGTTTCCCAAATTTGACCACTCCCCTCTTAGGCGTCACCTTCAAGAAGACGTGATCTCCCACCTGAAACTCCAAAGGTCGTCATCGTCTATCAACGTAGCTTTTCCGTCGACTTTGAGTCAAAAGAAGACGCTTTCGTATTAGGACCACCTTCGCTGAGGTGTCTGACTTGATCCAAAGTGTGTACACCCAAGTGCAAGCGGTCAAGCTGTAGTAATAGTCTGATTTGAATCTGGAGTCGAATCTACGGGGAATTGTTGTTGGCATTTCAAAGTAAGCAGTAACAGAGACTGAATGATTGTGATCTTTGTGATTTGAAGTTTGTGTGATGGATGGGGATTTCTTGAACAGAATATAAGATTCTTTCCAAGATAGTTTTCTAGACAAAATATAAGCTAGGTTAAAATTCAAAAGAAAGTCACTGTTTAGTTCAAGGATCTGGACATGTAGTTAATCATTTGAATTATTATATTTATGCTTGATAACTCAATTAACTCCCGTGTCAAAGGCAAGTTAATTTAAAGACAAAGATGGACTATGAGAATTAAGCACATGATTCTGATGCCTTTCTAGAAGTTTACAAGAATTGCCTGTGCCGAGACTCAACCCGTCTACAAACAAGCAAGTATTTCTACAAGGCATCCAATCATGACGTCAATATTCCATTCTTTAAATGAAGTACAGTAAAGGGGAGGATTAAAGGGTAGTCATGAGGATCTAGCTAGGGTACTTACCTTGAAACAAAAGATATTTCTATGCAAGAGTCATCCGTGTCATAGAAATAACCACGATTATACTAAGTACCTTAGTTTTGCTAGATGCAATCAATCATCCAATAAGCAAGGGGATATAAACATTAAGCATTAGAACAAAAAATAAATATAACTTTTGAATAATTTATACATGTCCTTCACCTCTTACTAAAGAGTGAATGAGAAACTACTCACTCTTCATGGCTTTGATAAAGCTAGAAAAGTGAGTGATTCTCATCCCTACAAGTAGAGAACTTACAAAATAAAAGAACAACAAACAAGGAGTTAATCTTCAATGAATAAAGAGTGAATCATGTTCCGCCCTTCACGGCTTTGACAAAATTCTTGAAAAGTAGAAGAGTTTCACTCCTCTAAGAAAGAAGGAAGCTCAAGCTATGGAAGTGAAAGATATAATCAATAAAAGTAGAACAAAGCTAGTCACTTTTGGAGGGTTTCCACCATAACCAAAAGATGGGCTATCTCTCTTGATATATAAAAGCAAGTACAACTACAAGGGGAGTTTAAGCCTCTAATATGGTTGCTACAACTAGTAGATAAAATATTAATTAAATCACTAAAAGGGGAGTCAAAGCCTCCATCATGGTTGTTATAGTATGTATGTAAAGACTACAAGTAAATAGAGAAACTAAAACTCTTAATACAATCAAATGAATCTAGCTAAATGAGTGGGAGTCTAAGCCTCCTTTCAAACTCTAGTTCCTTAATGTCACAAGAGAAAAGGACTACAAGTTTTTCCAGAGAAAAAGCTCCCTTTTACAAGCTCCCAACATGGGAGTATTTATAGGCAAAATGGGGCGAAAGATAAAAGAAGGTGAACAGTGTTTGTCGCCCAAGTTCACCAACTACTCTGTAGACAGTCTGTGGGGGACATTCGAACGTTATTCTGTATTTTCCAGTGTGGACATTCCAATGTTGTCGGGCGTTTGAATACCAGAACCTATACCACTCAAGTGGCCTGTGGTCCTCTGTGGAAACTTCCTTCGACACTCCATGCAGAGCTTGGTGTTTTGCACTCATTACACTGGTCTTTAGTGGACGTTCGAACGTGGTCTATTGTTCGAACATGGTACTCAAGTGCACTTTTTTATTTGCTGCAACACACCATGTCTTCAGTCTGGTCTTGTCAGTGCTCCAGTGGACGTTCAAATGTTAGTTGGCGTTCAAACGTAGTACTCAAGTTTCTCAGGGTCTTGGTTCTTATCTGCAACACATTCTATCTCAGCAGTCTAGTTTTGGCTTGGTTCAGTTTGAGGTTCGAACGTGAGTTGGCATTCGAACGTCATTGCCTTGGTCCATGCTTTTCCAATTTTGTCCCTTATTCTACTGGTGTCACATCCTGATGTGATATTTGTTGACTTTGAGCCTTTGTTCTCTTTAAGACCTGAAATATCATCACTTGAACTTCATCAAAGTACAATTAGTCGTAAAAAATGCATAGTAATATGCTAATTTTAAGTACTAATTACACCCCAACCTAAATATTGCTAGTCTCTAGTAATATAATAAGTGAAAATTTAATTCTAATGCCTTTTTCATAGGTCATCTAGTTGCTTTTAGCTTATGCAACAAGTTGTTAAACCACTAGGTTTACCCTAGTGGACGAGTGTTGTCTCGTGAGGGTTTTCACTGAAGCTACCCACAAACTTCTGTCTAACAGATGTGTATGTGGAATTT
Source organism: Ilex asprella (assembly GCA_023539305.1). Lineage (NCBI taxonomy): Eukaryota > Viridiplantae > Streptophyta > Magnoliopsida > Aquifoliales > Aquifoliaceae > Ilex > Ilex asprella. Next base: position 6,883,505 of record CM042202.1, on the reverse strand, counting down.
TTGGTCAAAGTAAACTAGCATCATAGTCGTTGGGACACCAAACCCTTAATTTCTACTTATATCTAACATGATCCTCATTCTTTGGTATTGATTCTATACAAAAATTAGCATCTGTCCTATTAGCATTGGGAATTCTCTGAGTAGTGGGATGGTCATTCTAGAAACAAGAATTGTTATATAACAAGCATTCCCTGTTACCACCCTCCATGGATAGTTTTGATTTCACAAACCTCTCTTAGGAATGCCCTCAGCAAAAATTCACTCCAAATATAGTGACTTGTCTCTCAAGGGGGTATGTAATCAGAAGATAGCCAGTCAAAAAATCACATGCACGATTTAGTAAAAGAGTGAAGTTTTGATAAAGCAAACTAATCATGTTCTTAGAATAATCTCATGAAGGAATATTGATGCAATTTAAAGAAATACCTATTTAACATTCACCCACTTTTGATTAACAATACACACACATGCATCAGACTTGAGATCAATTAGGGCTTTGCATAGGTTGTAATGTGACTAGAGGTCAGTGGCTAATGAAATGATGTCAGTGGAGTTCAAAATCTATGTCTTTTATGCATTTTAGCACACCATTTATTGGCTTTTCGACATTTTGCCTAGGAATGGTATTTCTTTCCTTCATTTTTCTCATTTTTCAATTTCTTGGAAATTCCCTGTCTTTTTGTTTCTTTTTAACTTTCTTATTATTTTCCTTCACTTTTCCTCATGCACCAGTTGCCATCATCGTCTTTCCCCTCTTTTCTTTTCTTTTCTGTAGCATACTGATAAATAAGAGCGTGTAAGAAAATTAGATAGCAAGGTTTGTCCAGTGTATTTTCTTGTTACTTGGTCGTAATATGGTTTTTTTTTTAAAAAAAAGAATTTATTCTTTGAAGGCTCAAACATGGCTAACTAGGGATATAATTTTACAAAAGAACTGGCTCAGGCTCAAAGTCAAATTGAAAGATGGACTAAAATCACTTCTCAAGTATGTGCGCATGTATGTGTTGTATGCATATGCTTCCTATGGGATATGTTAACATATCACTTTTAGTTGCGTCAATCAAAACAAGGTTAATGAGATTATAGAAAGAAAGGAAGTGAAAAAGCTCTCTTTGAGTAAGTGTTGATATTCTCTCAGAAGCATCATAAATCTTGAAACTTACCATGGTATTCTTTGTTATCTCCACTGATTATGTTGGGTTTTCCAGGCGATGTCGGTTATTTACTGATTCCATTTTTGAGTCCGATCATCTAGTACCTTGAAAATAATAAATGCCGGTGTACATTTGATAATATAAGCATAGAGAAAATATCATTGTTTAAAGAGTTGTGGTTTTAAGTCTAGATTGCTAAGTTGTGTCGAACCAATCATGTGATTAGTTACTTTAACAAGCAGCCTTAACATCCACATTTGTTCCTTTATTTATCAACAGGAATTACTAAGTGCTAATTATGTACATAAAATTTAAACAGATAAACAATGATAAATTGAAAAAGTCATTTCCACAAAATATCATCATCAAGATTCAATTCATTCACAAAAGAAGTGATCGAACACACCAATAACTTTTAAATATCCACAACAACTACCAAAGAATAAACAAACAACTAACAAACAAACAAACAAATAAAACTCCGCTCAAGAACAAAAATAAAGCTCTTAATCTCCTCTAGATCTACTAGCTCTACCAGCTCCACCCCTCAGGTAGCTGACTTGATCTGAAATGTGTACACCCAAGTGCAGGCGGTCAAGTTGTAGTAATAATCCGGTTTGAGTCCGGAGTTGAATCTACAGGGAACTAGTAGTTTTGTTGTTTCAAATTAAGCAGTAACAAAGACCGATTGATTGTAACCTTTGAGATTTTAAAGTTGTGAGTAGTGGGTGACTTCTTGAACAGAATATTGAATTCTTTCCAAGAAGTTTTCTAGACAAAATATAAGATGAATTCAAATGGCAGGAAAGTCACTCTTTAGTTCAAGGATCGGGACATGTGGTCAATTATCCAGTTTATTATATTTAGGCTTGATAACTCACTTAACTACCGTGTCAACTACAAGTTAATCGGAAGATAAAGATGGACTGTGAGAATTAAAATCATGGTTTCAATCTGATGTCTTATTAGAAATTTACAAGATTTGTTTGTACCAAAAGTTATCGCGTCCACAAACAAGCAAGTGTTTCTACATGACATCCAACCATGACTTTAATATTCCATTCTTTTAAATAAAACACAATAATGGGGATGATTAAAGGGTAGTCATAAAGATCTAGCCGGGGTACTTACCTTGAAACGAGGAGTCTTTCCATGCAAGAGTCATTCGTGTCATAGAAAGACTTTCAATTATACAAAGTACCTTAGCTTTGATAGATGCAATCAATCATCCAGTAAGCAAGGGGGTATAAACATTAAACATTAGAACAAAACATCATATAAATTTTGGATAATCAATACATGCCCTTCACCTTTTACTAAAGAGTGAATGAGAAACTACTCACTCTTCATAGCTTTGGTAAGACTAGAAAAGTGAGTGATGCTCATCCTTCTTAGTAGAGGACTTTGAAAAATAAAAGTACAATTAACAAGGAGCTAATCTTCAACGAAGAATTAGTGAATCACGTTCCACCCTTCACGACTTTGGTAAAGCTCTAGAAAAGTGGAAGAGTTTCACTCCTCTAAGCAGGAAGGGAGCTCAAATAATGAAAGTGCAAGACATAAATAAAAGCATGCATGTAAAAGCATAAATGTAAAGACTTAAGGTAAATCAAGAACATAAATGTAAAGACTTAAAGTAAATAAAGATATTATAACTCTTAATCAAATGAGAATGTAAACATTAATGTAAAGAAATGAGTGGGAATCTAAACTTCGCAATTCTCTAGCAAGATTAAACTAAGACAAAGAAGAGGAATTAGAAGTGCTACAAGAGCTACAAGTGCTGCCCAAGTGCTAAGTCTAAGTCCTTGTATATTTATAGGCAAGGAGAAGGCAGGGAGAGGGGCAAAAGAATAGAGCTGGGCGCCAAAGTCAAAGTGAAAAGCCAACCACCCTACAGGCAGTTTGTCAAGGGCGTTCGAACGGTCAAGGGCATTCAAATGGTTTCTCTGTCTTTGCTCTTCGTCATTCAAATGTTAGATGGATTCAGTGCTTGCCATTCAGGTTAGAAGACACGTGGTTCTCTGTGGAAATCCCCCTCTAAGTCCTCTGTGCAAATCTCCCTCTAGGTCCTTGTAGAATCTGACTGCTATCTCTCCAATAATTCCAGGGACGTTCAAACGTAGATTGTCGTTCGAACGTGGCACTCAAGTGCCTGAGCCTTTTGACTGTAAGTCTGAAAGTCTGCAACACGCAATGTCTTCAGTCAGTCTGATCTTGTCATTGCTCCAGTGGACGTTCGAACATTGAGGACCATTCGAACGTAGTACTCAAGTCTACAGGGCCTTGGGTCTTGCCTACAACACAGTCTATAATAGCTGGCCTGGTTTCTCATGACCGTTCGAACAGTATGTTGCATTCGAACGTTGCTTTCTTGTTCCAAGCATTTACAATTTATTCCCTAATGTTCTGTTGTTGCCTTCAAATGTAATTTTTGTACCCCTTAAACCCTTGTTCACTTTAAGACCTAAAATATCAGCACTTAAACTCCATCAAAGCACAATTAGTCCTAAAAGGGGCATAAGAATATGCTACATTTTATTACTAATCAGTAGCCAAGAATCTCCTCCTGTTGTCGGTGAATCTTGTCTTGGTTGCCTCGATGCCAAGAATAATCTCTTGAAGTGATCTCAGGGTGCTAGTGCTAGGCCCTTCCTCCTCTGGTTGTATTTGCTCTCTCTCTCCTCCTCTTGGTCAAGCTCATCTTGCACCTCATCAGCTCCTCATGGTGGTGGCACTTCTTGTCTTGCCGATGGGGTGCTACTATGCCCTTTGCTTCTCTTGAAAGAGCCCTTGTTTAGTGGCCCAACGGATTTTGGACTTCTATTTTGGGCCTCACCATGACCCTATTGTCGGTGCACATCTCATTCACTAGGGTGCCAAAAGGGAGTGCACTCATCCCTTTTTCATTTCACTCAAGATGAAGGAGGGGAGATCAATACTTTGTCCTTTCCCAATTGCATAGAGCAAACGTGCCATGTCAAGTAAAATTTCATTTATTCTTCTTAAGGGAGTGAAGTTGGAGATTGCAATCAGATTCAACATCTTATATTTATCTGTTAACTCCCCTTGTTTCAAAAAATTCTGCCTTGACCTTGAAAAGTCATTCACCCTAATTAACTCTTTTCCTATAACATTCATCGCCACACTTTTCTCTGGAGGGTACGTTGGGTTTTGCACCCGAGGCAACTCTTGTCTTATTTCTTTTATGTAAGCCTCATCCACGTCAATGTGGATGCCCTTCACATAAGTTCAGATTGCGTCGTTGATGATTTTGGCATTGGAGTAGAACTCCCCACCAAATCAACAACAACTTCCCCACCATTTCTCAAATACCAGACCCAATCCCTCCTCTCCATCTCTGCCAATATCCCAATCTCAGCAAAATCAGTAATCACTATGTCTCTCTCACAAACTACATCATGCTTATGGTAAAAATTTTCATACCTCTCTACCTTTAAGGCACTGGAAAACCTTATTCGATCATACCTCTTTGACACTAGCCTCCCTTCTCTCTATTCTATCACTTCCTCTACAAAATTTGGCTCCTGACTTACTAGTTGATTGCGCTTGGCAGGAAGCTTTACCCTTGGCATGGCGTTCGAACGTTGTTGAGCTTGAGGAGGTGCTAAAATCTTAGAGATCTTTGTGTGGGATTGAAACTTTTGAGGTGGAGATGAGTTAGGGGTGGACGATTTTGGGTGTTTTTAGGGAATGAGGGTGAATTCAAGTCTGTGGAATGAAAACGGATCTCTAGGGTTTTGAGGATTTTTGGAGAAATTTGGGGATTTTGAACTAAAGAAGACGGTTCTGGCTTTTATAGTATAAGTCATGTCATTCGAACGTCACCATAGTTTGAACGTGAAAAGAAGGGTTTTAAAATTATTATTCGAACGTGGTGAACTCCCATGTTTTAAAATTAGGGTTTTAAACATGGTGAACTCCCAGTACTTTTAAGTTCTGCTAGAGACCAAAGTACTGTAAGCTCTATTCGTTCGATTGAGCTATTGGCGTTCAAACGTTAGGTCTCGTTCGAACAGTCTATTGGCGTTTGAACAAGCTGAGGTCTCATTACTTTTTGGTTCCATCAGAGAGTTCATTAGAGGTAAAGTACAGCAAGTATTGGACGTTCGAACATCACTTGCTGTTCGAACGACAAAGTAAAAATAAAAAATTTATGTGCACATTAAGATAAAGGTAAACACACAAAAATTGAACCAAATTTTCATGGCATCTTAGGATAGGTCCCTACCCACGATTGAGGTTGGTATTCTAGGACACTCCTTACTCGACCCATGTTTTCATTTCAGTCAAAAGAGTTTGTACAAAACAAAAAAGATTTTTACACTTTTTACAAAAATTCGGACCCGTAGCTTTCATCCCCAAAACATAATTTTCCACAGTTTGAAGGAAGACTAATCCAAATCCTCCTCTGTATCTGTGTAGTTTGGACAACCAGTGACTCTCCCAATTTTCTCTCTCACAAACTGGTTAAGTAAAGTACCGGAATAGCATGGCATCTCAGGGTAATCCTTACTCAGCCCATTCACTATCCAGTCTTATCGATCGAGTGCGCGATCGACATGAAAAACTCTACCACACTGTTTACAGGCACCAAGTCTTTTAGCACGACGATGTTCAGCAAAAGTGCTTATGCCAGTCCATTCGCTTGTTCTTGTTGGATCTCAATTTTCCTTACCAATCCTGTTTTTCTCGTGATCATAGTGTGCACATCAGATGAAAAAGTCTGTAGAACTGCCAGACTAAACCAAAAAAAGTTTGACATCCATGCTTCCTACGCTTTAAGACTCACTATCTGGTTCTTCAACGTCTGTCAGTAACAAAGCTGACTCACAGTCATCATCAATTTCTACAAAATATAACACAAGGTACACATTATGATCAAAACATCAACAACAACATAAATAACAACAAAAATTTTAAAAATTTACGTGCATAAATTACGTAGAATTTGAACCATAGTTCTCACCCCTAACCTAAACTAAACATTCTCCCCAAAGTTTTGAATTTACCGGTGTAAGGGTCTTGGAGATGAGGTTGATGGGTAGAGATTCGATCATCCTCCAAAAACTACAAACAAAAATACATGGATTTAATCATTTTTACGTAGATGTGGGTTTAGGGTAGGCTGGAAACCCTTGATTGTGAGTGTATACCGAAGAAAAAAAAATCATGTACAAATAAAGTAAGCAAATGTAGAGCATGAGATAGAGGACTGGGTCTTCAGGTAATATGTACATGGGATTGTTGGCATTAGGTCGTGTTACAGAAAGCAGAAAAGGAAGAAGAAGGAGAAGAAGAAGAAAAGCAGAAAAGAAAAGTAAAGAAAAAGAAGAGGGGCCAACAACGGTGAATGTGGAGGTGATTGACACCCAATTATAACATTTTATTGTGCTTCCTTTGGACTAATTATACTTTGATGGAGTTCAAATGGTGATGTTTCAGGTGCTAAAGTGAGAAAAAAGGGTCAAGCATAACAAATACAACATTTAAGTGTAACTGCAGTGCTTTAAGGATCAAACAATGGAAAAGCTTGGAGGACAGCCTTCACATTCGAACGGAAACGTTCCCTTGAATTTAATGAAGACTAGGCGTGTTGCAGACAGACCTTGGAGGCTAAAGCCTAACGTTCGAACAGCAAGCCTCGTTCGAACGCATCATCACGTTCGATCGACTATCCCACGTTCGAACGACACTGGAAACACTGACACGATCAGGCTGACTGGAAGACTTCGCGTGTACAGACTCCCAAGCCAGAAGAAAGACCCTCAGGCACATGGGTGCCATGATCGACTGAATCGGGAGTGTTTGAAGACTCTGATAGTTGTAGGGAGTTGGTGGATGACTCTAACAGAGATGACTTCAACCTATGTGAAGCCTGAGAACACAAAATATAAAGCAAAAAAAAAAATAGCCTTCACGTTCGAACGGAAGGGACCGTTCGAACGGTCTCACTGACAGGCTGCAACTTGCCCGATTCTTTGTCTGAACTTCAAATTTTCTCTTTGACTCGTCCAACACTGTTCTTTCACCCCACCCTTGCTCTTCCCTGCCTATATATACTCCCCTTTTTGGGAGCCTTTAGACACACTTGGGGGGAGAGAGATCAAGAGCTCTCCTCTTGAAGAACACCTAGTCTTTACATCCTAGCTCTTTTAATTCAGTTAGGAAGTTCAATTCCCTACTTGTCTTCATCTTTATTATAGTTGAAAAGTTCAATTCCCTACTTGTTTTCATCTTTATTATAGTTGGGAAGTTTAATTCCCTACTTGTATTGTTAAACTGTTGCATTTTATGTTCTTGTATTTACATTAATGCTCTTACTTTCTTGCTTTTAGTTAAGTCTTGCACCTTCTTTATTTGAGCTCATCTTCTTCTTAGAGGAGTGAAACTCTTCCACTTTTCTAGAGCTTTACCAAAGCCAAGAAGGGTGGAATGTGATTCATTCATTCTTTGTTGAAGATCTAGCTTTCAATTACTTTCTTTCACTTCCATTGCTTAAGCATCCTCTTCCTAGAGGAGTGAAACTCTTTCACTTTTCTAGAGCTTTTCCAATGCCAAGAAGGGTGGAACGTGATTCACTCATTCTTCGTTGAAGATCAACTTCAGAGTTCCTCTACTTGGAGGGATGAGTTCTATTCACTTTTCTAGCTTTACCCAAGCTATGAAGAGTGAGTAGTCCTCATTTACTCTTTAGGGAGAGGTGATAAATATGTAATGACCATCCGGATATTATACTTGTGCATTTCTTTTACACTTCAATGCTTTATTTACTTGCTTAGTGGGAGATTGGATGAGTTAAGCAAAGTTAGGGTAACTTGCACAACCAAAGGATATTTCTATGGTAAATGGATAACTCCTACATAGAAAGATCCGTTGGTTCAAGGCAAGTACCCCAGCTAGTTCTTTGTGCAATCAATGGATACTTCTATGATAAATGGATGACTCCTTCTTGAAAGATTCATTGATTCAATGTAAAGAACCTTGGCTAGTATTTTGTATAACCAAGGGATCTTTTTTATGGTAAATGGATGACTCCTTATAGAAAGATCCGTTGTGTGAGACAAATGCTCCGGGATAGAACTTCAAGATAAACTCCTCAATCTCCACCACCATTGCACTTCATAAAAAGGATGGAGCTTTAACCCAGCCTATCCTTATCTTCCAAATAACTCACTGTTAACACGGGAGTTACTTGAGTTACAAAGCACAAGTGTAATACGTCGGATAATTCATTACATATCCTGAACCTCGAACTAAAGAGTAACTTTAATTATATTAAAATCTTATATTTTGTCTAGAAAAAAAATCTGTTGAAAAGAATTTAATATTCTATTCAAGAAACCACCCACTTCTCACAAAAACTCAAAAAGGTTATAATCAATCGGTCTTCATCACAACTTACTTTGAAAACACCAAAACATATTCCCTGTGGATTCGACTCCGGACTCAAACCGGATTATTACTACAGCTTGACTGCCTGCACTTGGGTGTACACATTTCGGATCAAGTCAAGTTTTTGGCACAGTTGCCGGAGAATATTTGGTAAAAGTGTTGAAAAGGTAAAAAGTGGTAAGACTTTTCCTTTCTGTATATATTCTTGATTGCTGTAAATAATTTTTTTCTTTTTATTTTATTTTATGTCTGATGACGCTCCTAAACATTTGCCAGGAGAATCTTCAGGGTCTGTGAACCAATCTGAACCAAATTCACCTAGATCAATAGCAGACTCGTGTGAGAGTAACATAGAAAATAATGATAGAAATGGAGACGTGCCTCCACGGGAGGAAGAAGTGCCTAACACTCGAACTTTGAGGGATTACTTGAATACACAAGAAATAGTGCACCCTCGTGTTTTGTATTCCCTCCTGATGCCCCCCTTTATTGTAAAGCCGGGGACAGCTCAGTTACTACCTGAATTTCATGGATTAGAGACAGAGAATCCATGCTTGCATATGAAAGATTTTGAGGAAGTGTGTGGAACATTCCATGATAATTCTGAACTGGCCAAGATGAAACTTTTTCCTTTCTCTGTAAAGGATAAAGCTAAACAATGGCTAAATTCTTTAAAAGCTTCTTCCATGCCTAACTGGCAAGCCTTCCAAAATGATTTTTTCAGAAAAATTTTCCCCTTACATAGGACCAATACACTGAAAAGGCAAATCATGAATTTTTCGGTCAAAGAAGGAGAAACTTTTTATCAAAGTTGGGAGAGATTCAAAGATCTGTTCCAAGCCTGCCATCATCACTCTTTGAAAATTGGACCATAGTGGGATTTTTCTATGACTCCTTACCAACTAGATTGCGTCAATTTGTTGAAATGATGGCGCAAGGAGAATTCATGAGTAAAAGTCCGGAGGAGGCATTCAATTTTTTCGACACCATATCTGATAGCTCTCAGATGTGGGACTCAGCCACTCCTACCAGTGTTGAATCCAAACCATCCACTTCCCAAGGGAGAAAGTATGTCTTGAGAGAGGATGATGACTTGAGAGCAAAAATGTCCACCTTGTCTCTAAAGCTTGAAGCTTTAGAGATGAAAAAAATTCATTAGGTACATATCATCCCTCCCACTGAACAAGTATGTGGAATCTGTGCATTGACAGGACATCCTACTGGGGACTGTCCTACTATCCCTGCATTCAAAGAAGTCTTGTTGGAACAAAGAAATGCAATCTCCAATTTCAACAAGCCCTACTCCAACCCATACTCTGAAACATACAATCTAGGGTGGCGAAATCACCCGAATTTCAGTTGGAGGAACACACAACCAATTCCCATGAATTAACCTCAAAATCCACAGCCACCACCACAAGGGCCTCCTGGATATCAACCATACCAACCACCACACAAGAGGAACCTTGAAGATACATTAAATCAGTTCATGCAAACCCAAATGAACTTCAATGTCCAGTCCACCCAATACTTCACTGATTTTAAAACACAAACCACTCAATCCTTCGAAGATCTCAAAATTCATATTCAAAAGTTGACTTAATCCATGGTTACACATGAGAAGGGAAAATTCCCTGCCCAACCAAAACCGCCACAAGATCAAGCTCAAGTTGTCACTACACTAAGAAGTGGCAAGGTGATTGACAAAACCGTAAGAGACATGCTAATTCCAAAGCCAAGATCTGAGTCAATCCAAATCGACTCACCAGTTGAGCTTGAACCAATTGAGCCTGACCTCATGATTGAAAAAGAACCCATGAGTGAACAAGAACCAGAGCCATCAAAGGAAGAAGAACCCTCATGTTCTATTCCTACTCCCTTCCCTCATAGACTAAAACTCAAACAAAAGGTGAATAATCAAGATGAAATTTACGAGCTTTTTAAGCAAGTAAAAATCAATATCCCATTTCTGGACGCAATTCAACAAGTCCCATCATATGCCAAGTTTCTAAAAGACTTGTTCACAGTCAAGAGAAACCAGAATGTCCAAAAAAGAGCATTCCTGACAGAACAAGCCAGTATTCTGCTTCAATGCAAAACCCCTCCAAAATACAAGGATCCTGGATGTCCAACTGTATCATGTGTCATTGGAGATTTCAAAATCAAACAAGCACTGTTGGACCTCAGAGCCATTGTGAATTTGCTACCTTTCTCTGTCTATCAACAATTGGGTCTGGGTGAACTCAAACCCACTTGTGTCACACTCCAGTTGGCCGATAGATCTGTCAAAATCCCTAGGGGCATTGTTGAAGATGTACTTGTCCAAGTAAATAGCTTTGCCTTCCCTGTTGACTTCATTGTTCTAGATACTCAGCCATCATTACATCCTGATGATCAAATTCTCATTATTCTTGGTCGACCCTTCCTAGCAACTTCTAATGCTCTGATCAATTGCAGGAATGGAGTAATGAAATTAACTTTTGGGAATATGACTTTGGATCTGAATATTTTCAAGATTTCCAAACATTCAGGAGAAGATAAGGAATTGGAAGAATTGAATTCCATTGAGTCATTGGTTCATGAACATGTGAATCGAACCTTCTGTGAGGAATCTGTTGAATCCTGTCTGCTAGAATTAAGTATAGGTGACTTAAAAAATGATAACCCAGATTCACCCAGTTGCCCTACTCATGCTGTTGAGATAAGGGCACCCAAATTCAAGGAAACTTCACCAAGTGGCATAAAGCAAACCTTGTTAAGTGACAAGCCACCAAAGCCTGAATTGAAACCTCTCCCAATGGAAATTTCATCAGAGGGCATGGAAGTTGACAAAGCAAAAATAGATTCGGTTGGGAAATCCCACCTTTTCGAAAGTATGATTTGCGGGAAGTTAAAACCAATCTTGGAGGATTCTGTTAAAAATGTGGAAACTATCATTTTAATGGAACCAGGATATTCCTCCGGAATTCACACCTGCCGACACTCAAAAGGTTCGGATCAGGAAGAAAACCGATCCGCAAAGACGCATTTATAAGGCTCTTTCTTTTTGCTCTTTTTCCACGATCATCGCTTTTTGACCTCCCCTTTTTTCTTTCCTTTTCGTTTCTTTCTTCTTCTTTCGTCTTCGTCTCACTACTTTCTATAACCAGATCCACACCCCAACCCCATGACCACCCATTCCACAATCACCATCTTTTGTTACATGCTTTGTATTTTACTGTTATATTTGCTTATGGTACTCTTGCTTTTATTCGCACTCACACACAAGGATTTTCTGTCGATCTGAAATCCAGATTATCCGAAAGATGTTTAACTGATTTGTAGGGTTTGGCAAAGGAAATGGGTCTGCACCTTTTAGCTTCATCTCCAAGACCTTCAACTGGTAAATTCGAAACATTGGGGACAATGTTCAGTTTAGGTTGGGGGTGAGAACTAAAGTTCATATTTTGTGTCATTGCCTGTAAAATTTTTAAATTTTTTTGTTATTATTGTTACTATTGTTGTAGTTCTATGTACTGTGAGCTAGTTTAATTTGTCTTTGTGACTGACAGACGTTAAAGAACCAGATAGTAAGTCTAGGAATCATGGATGTTAAACTTTTTTGGTTTAGTTTAGGAGTTCTACGCAATTTTCCAGCAGATGCGCATAATGTGATCATGAGAAAAGCAAGGCTGGTAAGGAAAAATGAGATCCAAGAACAGCAAGCAAAACCACTCTGTGGCAGAAGCACTTATGCTAAACGCCGACGGGCCAATAGTCTTGGTGCCTGTAAACAGTGTGGCTGGGTATTTCATGAGAAAATATACAATCAGTGCTCTGAATCAATCTCCGGTCGTGCACTGGATCGATTAGACTGGATAGTGAATGGGCAGAGTAAGGATTATCCTGACACGCCATCCTATTTCGGTGCTATGCTTAACCGGTTTGTTCGACAGGAGATTGGACGAGTCACTGGTTGTTTGAATTACACAGAAGATGACTCGGGTTAAACTGTTTCCTAACCTAAGCTGTGGAAAATTATATTGTATTTATTTTTAAGGAATGAAAGCCAACTGTCCGAATTACTTGTGAGTAAGTGTGAAAATTTTTTTTTTACTTCATTTTGTGCATGCTTTTATTTTTGCATAAATTTTTGACCAAATTTATGGGCTGAGTAAAGAAATGTCCAAAAATGCCAACTTTAAGTGTGGGTAGGGATTGTTCTTGAGACGCCAGGAAATTTGGATTTGAAACTTAGTGTTTTGTTCCTATAGTTCAGTTGTATATAGCATAGGAAAATTTTTGAGTTTTGGTTCAACGTTCGAACGCAACTCCACGTTCGAACGAAACTGACTGGCTCATTGGCGTTCGAACAGTGAATCACGTTCGAACGGTACTATCAGACTAAAAAAACCAGCGTCGTCTTCCTCAGTTCAAAATTTTTAAAACACTCTCAAACTCAAAAACCCAAAATACCTTTCCTCTTCCCAGACCTCCACTCACCTCCATTCACCATTTCGACCCCTTAACAACCTTACCCATCCCTCCCCCACCTCAAAAAACGTAAAACCCTACCCAAGAATCCTGATTTTTAGTCGCCTGTTCACCTGCCATCCCCACAACCACGTTCGAACGGTTCCATTCGTTCGAACGACCATGCCAAGAACAAAAATGCCCACCACGCCCAACCAGGGTGTTAACCAGGAGCCTAATTTCGTAGAAGAGATGATCACGGAGAGGGAAGGAAGGCAAAAAGGGTGAGAAATGACAGAACATGGTTTTCCAGTGCTCTCAAGGCTGAAAGGTACGAAAATTTCTACCAAAATTACGCCATAGTCTGTGAGAGAGATGTTATTATTAATGATTTTGCTGAGTTAGGATTACTTGTGGAGATAGAGAAGAGAGATTGATTGTGGTGTTTGTTGAATGGAGGAGAGGCCGTAGTTGATTTGGTGAGAGAATTCTACTCCAATGCGGAGTATGATGTTAAAGAGATTGTTACATATGTGAGAGGCATCCACATTGTGGTGGATGAGGCCTATCTCAAGGAGATGAGGCCGGATATGCCTCAAGTGGAGAACCCAATCTACCCACCACCACAGGATGTGAATATGGATTTGGTTGGGAAAGAATTGACTGGAGTAGATAACTTTTCATGGGGAGGAAGGAGATTTTTGAAACAAGGAGAAATGACTGATAAATACAAAATGCTAAATTTGATTGCGGTATCGAACTTACACCTGTGAAGCACTCAAATGAAATTCTCCCTGATATGGCACGACTACTTTATGCCATAGGTAAGGGCCACAACATAAATCTCCCCTCCCTCATTTTATCCGAGATAAAGAAAGGGTGCGAGGCAAGGAAAAGTGCCTTGTCCTTCGGCACCGTAGTGACTGAGATTTGTAAAGACCAAGGAGTGAAGGTGCGGCCTGAGATGATTATAGAGAAACCAATGGGGGCGCTCAACAAGGGATCTTTTAAGCACAGCCGAGGCCATAGTGGCACCCCCGTGGTTAGATATGAGGAGCCACCCACTCAGGAGGTTGATGAGGTGTAGGAGGAGCTTGACCACCGGGAGGAGATAGATATTAACAGAGAGCTACAGGAGGAGGAAGACCAGGCACAGACTGAGGCACCTGGCCCCAGTACCAGCACCCACAGATCTTTACAAGAGATTATGATGCAGCATAAGGAGATTCTTAGCTACTTTCGGAGTAGTGCTGGTGGTGTTTCTACTAGTAGAGCTCGAGCTGTTGATGGTGATGCATGAGATAGAGTCCTTTCTTTTGTTTATTTTTGTGTGGTGATTTTTCTGCAATCGTGAAGGATGTGTTTATTTTTTGTGAATGATTGCTTCTTTTTGTTGTTTAGTTTTTTGGATATTTTCAAAATTTTTGTCATAGATCACTTTTTGTGGATGAATTGAACTATCAATGCTAATGATGTGAATGAACATATTTTCTGGAATGCATGGTTTGATTTATCACTTTTATTTTGTTTGAATGCATATGTAGTATAATATTGTGAACTAATAAATTGTGAAACAGTGATGGATGTTTGCGATTGTTGTTACAATATCTAACTCACATGATCATCTTGACACCTATCTGGACAATCTCAACTTTGAACCACAATTCTTGATAAATGGTGTTTTCTCTATGCTTAAATTGTCAAATATGCAGAAATGTTTGTCAATTTTTTTAAAGGGTGCAAAGGTGATCAGACTCGAAAATGGAATCAGTATATAACCAATATCCCTCAAAACATTCAACATAACCAGTGGAGATGACAAAGAAACCTTGGTAAGTTTCGAACCTTCCGATGCTTTTGAGAGGGTACTAACGATTACTCAAAGAAAGGTTATTTCACATTCCATCCTTCAATAATCTCATTAACTTTGTTTTGATTGATGCAACTAAAGTGATCTGTTTTCATAACTCACAGGAAATTTTGCATACACATACATATGCACCTACTTGAGAAAGGACCTTAGACCATCTTTGGATCAACTTTGAGCCTCATCTTATTCGTTCATAGAATAATGACCTTCGTCAGCCATGATTGAGCCTTCAAACGTATGAATTCTCTTCCAAAAAGCCAGAAAAGTGACCGAGCCACAAGAAAGTATACTTGACATACCCTGCTATCTAATTTTCTTACATCCTCTTTTAAACCAAAATGTTACAAAAATGTATGGAAAATAGAAAAGGCAATGGTGGCTACTGTTCCATGAAAGAAAAGAAAATCGGTGAAAAAAACCCACAAAAGGGAAAGAGATCAAAAGACAGGGACTTGCCAAGAAAGTAAAAAAATGATAAAATAAGAGAAAGAAGTCCCATGCCCAAGCAAAATTTTGAAAAGCCAAACAGAGGTGTGCTAAAATGCATAAAAGAGATAGCTTTTGAACTCCATTGACGTCATTTCGTTAGCCACTGACCTCTGGCCCCAATTCAACCTACTGAAAGTCCTAGGTGATCTCAAGTTCGTTGCATGTGTATGTCTCCGACTAAGAGTGGGGTATGTTACTGCATTACTTTATTTGCATCAATATTCTTTCATGAGATTATGCCAACATATGATTAGTTTGAATCCAAAAAGCTTCATTCATTATGCTTGTAGTCTTCCGATTGGCCATTTTCTGACTACATGCCCAGTGAGAAACAAGTCACTATATTCGGAGCAAACTCTTTGTTGACGGTATACCTTTGAGAGATTTGTGAAATCAAAACTATCAATGGTGAGTGATAAGCGGAATGTTCGTTATATATCAACTCTTGTTTCGAGAATGATCATCCCATTCCTAAGAAAATTTCAAATGCTAATGTGACAAGTGCTAATTTTTGCATAGAATTAATACCATTGGAAAAGAAATGTGGGGGATAAGTCAAGATTGAGGGATGGGTGTCTCAGTAATCATGTTGGTGACTCACTTGCATCAACAATTTTACATGCACATCTGTCCTACCAAAGTTTGTGGGTAGCTTCACTGGAAACCCTCACGAGACACCACTCGTCCACTAGGGTAAACCTAGGGGTTTAACGGCTTGTTGCATAAGCTAAATGCAACCGGATAACCTACGAAAAAGGTATTAGAAATAGATTTCTTTATTGTTGTATTACCAGGGACTAGAAATATCTAGTTTGAGGGTGTGATTGACACCCAATTATAACATTTTATTGTGCCTCCTTTGGACTAATTATACTTTTATGGAGTTCAAATGGTGATGTTTCAGGTGCTAAAGTGAGAAAAAAGGGTCAAGCATAACAAATACAACATTTAAGTGTAACTGCAGTGCTTTAAGTATCAAACAATGGAAAAACTTGGAGGACAGCCTTCATGTTCGAACGGAAAGGGACCGTTTGAACGTTCCCCAGAATTTAACGAAGACTAGGCGTGTTGCAGACAGACCCTGGAGGCTAAAGCCTAACGTTCAAATACCAAGCCTCGTTCGAATGCATCATCACGTTCGAATGACTATCCCACATTCGAACGACACTGGAAATACAGACACGATCAGGCTGATTGGAAGACTTCGCGTGTACAGACACCCAAGCCAGAAGAAAGACCCTCAGGCATATGGGTGCCATTATCGACTGAATCTGGAGTGTTTGAAGACTCTGATAGTTGCAGGGAGTTGGTGGATGACTCTGACAAAGATGACTTCAACCCACGTGAAGCCGGAGAACACAGAATATAAAGCAAAAAAAATAGCCTTCACGTTCGAACGGAAGGGACCGTTCGAACGGTCTCACTGACAGACTACAACTTGCCCGATTCTTTGTCTGAACTTCAAATTTTCTCTTTGACTTGTCCAGCACTATTCTTTCACCCCTCCCTTGCTCTTCCCTGCCTATACATACTCCCCTTTTTGGGAGCCTTTAGACACACTTGGGGGGAGAGAGATCAAGAGCTCTCCTCTTGAAGAACTCCTAGTCTTTACATGTATTTTTAGTGTTTCATTCAAGTCTTTACATTCTAGCTCTTTTAATTCAGTTGGGAAGTTCAATTCCCTACCTGTCTTCATCTTTATTATAGTTGGAAAGTTCAATTCCCTACTAGTTTTCATCTTTATTATAGTTGGGAAGTTTAATTCCCTACTTGTATTGTTAAACTCTTGCATTTTATGTTCTTGTCTTTACATTAATGCTCTTACTTTCTTGCTTTCAATTAAGTCTTGCACCTTCTTTATTTGAGCTCATCTTCTTCTTAGAGGAGTGAAACTCTTCCACTTTTCTAGAGCTTTACCAAAGCCAAGAAGGGTGGAATGTGATTCATTCATTCTTTGTTGAAGATCTAGCTTTCTTTTACTTTCTTTCACTTCCATTGCTTGAGCATCCTCTTCCTAGAGGAGTGAAACTCTTCCACTTTTCTAGAGCTTTCCCAAAGCCAAAAAGGGTGGAACGTAATTCACTCATTCTTCGTTGAAGATCAACTTCGGAGTTCCTCTACTTGGAGGGATGAGTACTATTCACTTTTCTAGCTTTACCCAAGCTATGAAGAGTGAGTAGTCCTCATTTACTCTTTAGGGAGAGGTGATAAATATGTAATGACCATCCGGATATTATACTTGTGCATTTCCTTTACTCTTCAATGCTTTATTTACTTGCTTAGTGGGAGATTGGATGAGTTAAGCAAAGTTAGGCAAAGGATATTTCTATGGTAAATGGATAACTCCTACATAGAAAGATCCGTTGGTTCAAGGCAAGTACCCTAGCTAGTTTTTTGTGTAATCAATGGATACTTCTATGGTAAATGGTTGACTCCTTCTAGAAAGATTCATTGATTCAAAGTAAAGAACCCCGGCTAGTATTTTGTAAAACCAAGGGATCTTTTCTATGGTAAATGGATGACTCCTTCTAGAAAGATCCGTTGTGTGAGACAAATGCTCCGGGATAGAACTTCAAGATAAACTCCTCAATCTCCACCACCATTGCACTTCATAAAAAGGATGGAGCTTTAACCCAGCCTATCCTTATCTTCCAAATAACTCACTGTTAACACTGGAGTTACTTGAGTTACAAAGCACAAGTGTAATACGCCGGATAATTCATTACATATCCTGAACCTCGAACTAAAGAGTAACTTTAATTATATTAAAATCTTATATTTTGTCTAGAAAAAAATTCTCTTGAAAATAATTTAATATTTTATTCAAGAAACCACCCACTTCTTACAAAAACTCAAAAAGGTTATAATCAATCGGTCTTCATCACAACTTACTTTGAAAACACCAAAACATATTCCCTGTGGATTCGACTCCGGACTCAAACCGGATTAGTACTATAGCTTGACTGCCTGCACTTGGGTGTACACATTTCGGATCAAGTCAGGAGGAAGGGGAAAAATCATAGGGGCTTTATAAAGGCATCCCCTCAGGTCGGGTAGGCTTAGATTTTTTCTGACTCGATCTGTTCGAGTGTCGGCAGGCGTGAATCTCGGAGGAGTATTCTGGTTCCTTTAAAAGAATGGTCTCCACTTTTTCACAAAGTTTTTCAAAAACGGTTTCAACCGCTGACCATTATGTTGAAACACCTTCTTGACATTGTAAGACCCAATCCATCTTGACTTCATCTTACCAGGGAAGAGGCAGAGTCTTGAATTAAACAACAGAATTTTTTTAGAAGGTTCAAAAGACTTCTGCATAATGTTATTGTCATGGAAAATTTTCATCCTGGTTTTAGCAATCTTAGCATTCTCATATGCTTCATTTTTCAGTTCCTCCAATTCGTTTATCTTAAGTGTTCTCGACAGACCAGCCTTGTCTAGGTCAAAGTTCATTGCTTTAATGGCCCAGTATGCCCTACGTTCCAATTCCAAAGGTAGGTGGCATGGCTTGCCATAGACTAATTAATATGGAGACATGCCCAAAATTGTTTTAAAAGCAGTACGATATGCCCAAAGTGTATCCGTTAGTCTTGACGACCAATCTTTGCTCTACGAGTTTACCGTTTTTTTTTAAATTAATTTAATCTCCCAATTAGCATATTCAGCCTGTCCACTAGTTTTTGGATGATATGGGGTTGCAATTTTGTGAAAATTCAGGTACTTTTTTCATTAAATTCCAGTAGGATGATTACAAAAATGAGCACCCCATCACTTATGATTAATTTCAGAATTTTATACCGAGATAAAATATTTTCTTTTAAAAACATGATCACCGTTTGATGATCATTATTTCGACATGGAATTGCCTCAACCCATTTGGATGCATAGTCTACTGCCACTAAAATGTGTAAATTGTCAAAGGAAGGGGAGAATGGTCCCATAAAATCGATGCCCCAATAGTAAAAAATTTTAATTAGCAGAATGAGGTTTAAGGACATCATGTTTTTTTTTTTTGAAATGTTTTCCAATCTTCGGCATTTATCACAAATTAAACAAAAGGCATGGACTTCTTTAAAAAGTGTGGGCCAGTAAAATCCACACTGTAAATTTTTTTGCAGCGGTTTTTCTTGACGAAAAAAGGCCACCACATGCTTTAGAATGACAAAATGATATTACCTATTCACTTTTAGGGGCGGGGATACAACGCCTTATGATCTGATCCTTACAGTACTTAAATATGTACGGATCTTCCCAAAAGAAGTTACGAACCTCCCTTAGAAATTTCTTTTTGTCCATGGGAGTGAATGACGGTGGGAGTATTCCAGTAGCTAAGAAATTAACAATATCAGCGTACCACGGGGACTCATTAATCATGAACAGTTGTTCATTGGAAAATTTCTCTTTGATTGGAAGTCCATTCTCGTGAAATTCATAAGTTAATCTAGACAGATGATCTGCTACCACATTCTCATCACTTTTTTATCCTTAATGATCAGATCAGACTCCTAGTGCAAGAGTATCCATCTCAAGGGCCTTGGTTTGACATCTTTCTTTGTGAGCAAAAATTTTAGGGTTGCATGGTCAGTGAATACAGTAACAGAAGAACCAACAAGATAGGAACAAAATTTTTCTAAAGCAAAAATTATAGCAAGCAATTTTTTTCAGTTGTTGAATAATTCATTTGAGCATCATTCAAAGTTTTACTTGCGTAGTAAATTACATGTGGTTTCTTATCCTTTTTTTGTCCCAACACAGCACCTACAACATAGTCACTTGCATCACACATTAGCTCAAAGGGTGGAGTCCAATTAGAAAATTGCATTATTGGGATAGAAATTAACATACCTTTAAGCTTATCAAATGCTTTCTGGCATGCTTCATTCCAAACAAAAATTACGTCCTGACTGAGGAGATGACACATGGATTTGACTATGGTACTAAAATATTTTATGAATCTCTGGTAAAAACCTGTATATCCTATGAATGATCAGATATCCTTTACAGCCTTAGAGGCAGACAAATTTCCAATCAGATCTATTTTTGCCTTGTCAACTTTCATGCCCTCAGACGACACAATGTGACCTAAGACAATGCCTTGTATTGCTATGAAATGGTATTTTTCCCAATTGAGCACCATATTGGCTTCTTTACACCTTATCAACACCTTTTCTAGGTTGGCTAGACACAAGTCAAATGAGTCACCATAAACAGAGAAATCATCTATGAACACTTCCAAAAAATTTTCAAACATGTCACTAAACAAGCTTAGCATGCATCTTTGGAATGTTGTAGGAGCGTTACAAAGTTTGAATGACATCCTTTTGAATGCAAAGGTGCCAAAGGGGCATGTGAATGTGGTTTTTTCCTGGTCATTTAAGGCTATCTCAATTTGATTGTACCCGAAATATCTATCTAGGAAACAATAGAACTCATGGCATGCAATTCTTTCTAGAACCTGATCAAGAAAGGAGAGAAAAAAATAGTCTTTTCTAGTCACCAAATTGAGTTTTTGGTAGTCTATGCACATCCGCCATCCTATGACGACTTGAGTTGGTACCAATTCATTTGTATTATTTTTTACCATTGTGACCCCAGACTTCTTGCGCACAACAGTTGAAGCACCTTAGTTCTCATAACTTCCTTCATGTGAGGATTCAGTCATCACTTCATTTGGCGAGAGGGTTTTGAATCCTCTTCAAGGTATATAGCATGATTGCAGATTAACGGGCTTATACCATTCAAATTAGCGATGGTCTACCCAATGGTGCTTTTATGGCTTTTAAGAACTTCAATTAGTTTAGACTCTTACAAGTCTATGAGTTAGGAGAAAATTATCACTAGGTGTGACTCTTCCTCTCCTAGGAATGCTTATTTGAGGTCAGATGAGAGAAATTTCAATTTAGGCTTTGGTGGTTTTTTACTTGAGGAGAGTGGTTTTGTACCACTTGGTAAATGTTCCTCGAATTTGGGTGCCCATGCCTCAACAGTATGAGTAGTGCAATTTTGTGAATTTGGGCCATCATTTGTTTACTCAGATAAGATTGATTCCACTAGATATAATTCTGCAGATGGTTTAGAAAAGGTATTATTCACATGTTCGTGAACCAATGACTCAATAGAATTTAATTCTCTCACTTGTTGGTCCTCTCCGGGATGTTTGGCAATATAGAAAATATTCAGCTCAAGGGTCATGTTCCAAAAAGTTAATTTCATGACACCATTCTGCAATTGATTAGTACATTAGAAGTTACTAGAAAGGGTCGACTAAGAATAACGACAATTTGGCTCTCTGAATGTATTACTGGTTGAGTATCTAGAACAATGAAGTCTACAGGGAAGACAAAATTGTCTACTTCGACAAGTACATCTTCAACAATGCCCCTCAAAATTTTTATAAATCTATCTGCCAACTACAGTGTGACACAAGTGGGTTTGAGTTCACCTAAACCCAACTGCTGGTAGACCAAGAAAGGAAGCAAATTAACACTGGCTCCAAGATCTAACAGTTCTTGTTCTATTTTGAAATTTTCAAAGACACATGACACTGTTGGACATCTAAGGTCCTTGTATTTTGGAGGGGTGTTGTGTTGAAGCAAGGCACATGCTTGTTCTATCAGGAAGGCTCTATTTTGGATATTTTGGCTTCTCTTGACTGTGCACATAACTTTCAGAAACTTGGCATAAGACGGAACTTGTTTGATTGCATCCAAAAGTGGGATGTTGATCTTTACTTGCTTGAAAACATCGTAAATTTTTGGCTGGTTGCTCACTTTCTGGACTCTTTTGAGTCTATGAGGAAAGAAGTTGGAATAGGGCATGAAGGGTCTTTTTTCTTTTGATGGTTCCGACTCTTGTTCAATCACAGGCTCAAGTTCTTTTTCAATTCCAAGTTTAGGCTCAACTAGTTCAAGCTCAAATGGTGCAGTGATTGGGATTGAATCAAGCTTGGGCCTTGGAATCAACATGTTTCTGATGGTTTTGTCAATCACTCTGCCACTTCTCAGTGTAGTGACAACTTGGGCTTGTTCTTATAGAAGTTCCATGATTGATGGATTTCCTACATGGAATTGGCCTTGTGGTGATTTTGGTTGAGCAGGTAACTTGCCCTTCTCATGTGTGCTCGTGGATTAAGTCAACTTTAAAATGTGGTTTTTGAGGTCCTTAAAAGACTGGGTGGTCTGTGCTTTGAAATTGGTGAAATCCTATGTAGAATGAGTGTTGTAGTTTATTTGAGTTTGCATGAACTGGTTCATTGTATCCTTAAGGCTCCTTTTGTGTAGTGGTTGGTATGATTGGTATGCGGGACGTCCTTGAGGTGGTGGATGTAAACTTTGTGGTTGGTTCATGAAAGTTGGTTATGTGTTTCTCCAATTGAAGTTTGGATGGTTCCACCACCTTGGATTGTATGTTTCAGAGTATGAGTTAGAGTAAGACTTGTTGAAGTTGGAGATTACATTTGTTTGTTCTAACAAGATTTCCTTGAATGCTGAGATGGTTGGACATTCCCTAGTAGGGTGTCTTGTTAGTGCACAGATTCCACACAATTGTTCTGTGGAAGGGCCAACATCAACTTGATGAACATTTTTCATTCCTAAAGCTTCAAGCTTTTGAAACAAATTGGACATTTTTGCTCTCAGGTCAACATCATCTCTCAAGACATACTTACCCCCTTGGGAAGTAGATGGTCTGGCTTCAACAGTGATAGGAGAGGTTGAGTCCCACATCTGAGAACCATCAGATATGGTGTCAATGAAATTGAATGCCTCCTCCGAACTTTTACCCATAAACTCTCATTTGACCATCATTTCGACAAACTGACGCAGTCTAGTGGGCGAGGAGTCATAAAAAAATTCTACCAGAGTCCAATTCTCAAAAGCATGGTGTGGGCAGGCTTAAAGTAGATCTTTGAATCTCTTCTAACTTTGGAAAAATATTTTTTCTTCTTTTACCAAAAAATTCATGATTTTCCCTTTGAGTGTGTTGATCCGATGTAAAGGAAAAAATTTTTGAAAAAATTATTTTGGAAGGTCTACCAGTTAGGCATGGAAAGAACTTTTAAAGAATTTAGCCATTGTTTAGCTTTATCCTTTAGAGAGAAAGGAAAAAGTTTGATCTTTTCTAGTTCCAAATTGCCTTGAAATGTTTCACACACTTTCTCAAAATTTTTGATAAGCAGGTAGGGGTTTTCGGTATCCAACCCATCGAAAACAGGTAACAACTACGCAATCCCCGACTTTATAGTAAAGGGGGGAGCATTTTTAAGGAACACAAAGCAAAAGAGGGCACTATTTCTTGTGGGATTTAAGTAATCCCTCAAGGTTCGAATGTTAGGCACTTCCCCCTCCTCTATAGGAACTTCTCCGTTTTTGTCATTATTTGTCATATTACTCTCACAAGAGTCTACTACTGATCTAGGTAAATTTGGTTCAGGTTGATTCACAGACCCAAAAGATTATGCCAATAAATTTTGATAGTAAGGAGCGTTCTCAGTCACAAAATGAATGAAAAAAAAACAAAATAAAATTATTCATAGTAAACTAAAGAATATATACAAAGAGAAAAATCTTTTCACTTTTTATCTTAAAATAACTTTTCTAAGTTCCTCGATAATGGCGCCAAAAATTTGGCTTGATCCCAAGTGTGTACAACCAAGTACAGGCGGTCAAGCTGTAGTAATAATCCGGTTTGAGTCCGGAGTCGAATCCATGGGGAACTGTTGTTGGTATTTCAAAGTAAGCGGTAGTAGAGACTGAATGATTGTGATCCTTTTGATTTGAAGTTTGTGTGATGGATGGAGATTTCCTGAACAGAATATAAGATTCTTTCAAAGATAGTTTTCTAGACAAAATATAAGATAGGTTCCAATTCAAAAGAAAGTCATTGTTTAGTTCAAGGATCTTGACATGTAATTAATCATCCGGTTTATTATATTTATGCTTGATAACTCGATTAACTCCCGTGTCAAAGGTAAGTAAATTGAAAGATAAAGATGGACTGTGAGAATTAAGCACATGATTCCAATGTCTTTCTAGAAGTTTACAAGAATTGCCTGTGCCGAGACTCAATCCGTCTACAAACAAGCAAGTGTTTCTACAAGGCATCCAATAATATCGTTAATATTCCATTCTTTTAAAGAAGTACGATAAAAGGGGAGGATTGAAGGGTAGTCATGAGGATCTAGCTAGGTTACTTGCCTTAAAACGAAAGATATTTTTATGCAAGAATCATTTGTGTCATAGAAATAACCACGATTATACTAAGTACCTTAGCTTTGCTAGATGCAATCAACCATCCACTAAGTAAGGGAATATAAACATTAAGCATTAGAACAAAGCACAAATATAACTTTCGGATAATTTATACATGTCCTTCACCTCTTACTAAAGAGTGAATAAGTACTAATCAGTGTCCCTAATCAAGTCTAGACCCATAGAGGGTCTTTCTCCTACCTCCGTCCAACAAACCAAAGAACGACAATGCCTCCCATAAAGTGCCTCATAGAGTGCCATGTCTATCTCGCTAGATAACTATTGTTGTAGGCGAACTCCATTGAGGATAAATGCTCTTCCCAGCTACCCTTGAGATCTAAGATGCATGCCCATAGCATGTCCTCTTAGACTAACTGTCTGTCTGGGGATGAAAGGTCGTACTCATCATCAACTGTGTCCCCATGGCCCACTGGAAGCTCTTCTAAAAGTGAGCCATAAACCTGGGGTCTCGTTCCTATACTATAGATACAGGCACCCCATGCAATCGGACAATCTCCCGTATATACAATCTACAAAATTCCTCTAGTGTGAAGGTCATCCGCACGGCCAAAAAGTGTGGTGACTTGGTAAGCCGGTCCACTATCATCCATACCGCGTCATATCCTGGCAATGTTCGTGGCAAGTGGGTCACAAAATTCATCGTGACATGCTCCTACTTCCACTCAGCCACCTCCAAGGGCTGGAGCAACCCTGCGGGTCTCTGGTGCTCAGCCTTCACCTATTGATGTGTGAGACAGCGATTAACGAAATCTCCGACGTGCCTCTTCATCCCGCCCCAATAGTACTAGTGACGGAGATCATGATACATCTTCATGCCTCCTAGATGAACTGTAAAATAAGAGCAATGGAATTCCTTGAGGATCTCTTTTCTCAAATTTGCAGACTAGGAACTATTATCCTTCCCCTATACCAAAGACTTCCATCTGCATGTATGACCTAGTCCTTATCACCTGTACCCGATCGTACCTGATCTTGGATGGACAATATCTCCGTGTCCTGCCCCTTGGACTCGATCACTCTGCTCAGCAGAGAAGGCGTAGCCACCAAACTCCCCAAAGTGCCTTGAGTTTGATCCCTGTAGTGTAGCCCGAACTGTCCCACAGTCTCGAGCATTTGCCACTCCTGGAAAGCCGCACTAGCCAAAACTGCCCGTGACTTCTGGCTGAGTGCATCAGCCACTACATTTGCTTTACTGGGATGGTAATGCAAGGTGAAGTTCTAATCCTCCAGGTACTCTATCTACCTATGTAGTCTCATGTTAAGGTCCCGTTGTGTAAAGATATATTTTAGACTTTTATGGTCCGAAAACACCTGAAATTGCTCACCATACAAATAGTGGCGCCAAGCCTTCAAGGAAAAGACAATGGTGTTGTCCAAATTTGGTTTTGACAATTTACGTTCAAGTATACACGATCAACAAGTAATAAAGTGATAAGTAGAGTATCGTTTCCACAGAGAATTATTACTAATAAATTTCAAGTACTAACTTTATATCAATTCAATTT
The DNA here is from genome assembly GCA_023539305.1 of Ilex asprella. NCBI lineage: Eukaryota > Viridiplantae > Streptophyta > Magnoliopsida > Aquifoliales > Aquifoliaceae > Ilex > Ilex asprella. The sequence continues at coordinate 6,857,353 of CM042202.1, read as the reverse complement.
TATTTAAGCAATTGGAATTGATAAATGAAGTGACTAATTTAAAACTAAAGCTAGATTCAATAATCAAGGGTTGAATTTTTTGGATAAAAGAAGTTGAGATTACAACTTCCGCTAATGCTTCGTTGAAATATTTCTACTCTCTTTCCAGTTAATTGATCAAAATAAGTTATTAACTGAGACTTCAAAATTATTTATCAAACCTCTTCCGATAGTAAGATAAACATATCTCTCCCAATTAAATTACTATATTCCTATGTAAAATAAGTTGGAATAGATTCATTAAGTTCAAACTCTCATAAAAGTTATATACGACATATAGGTATATTCCTATCATATACACAAACCCAGCTATTCAATCCTAAGAAGAATAAATCAGACGCATGTCATCATATTCTGATCTAAACCTTGAATTCATCTCCCAATTCCATCTAGGTTATTGATGGGCACATAATATTGAACATTTCATGGCCTCATTACATTCATTATAACTTAACTTTTTCATTTAATTACTTAGTGTTAGCCTATTTTATGAATAATGTTCAATTCTCGATGTTGCATTTTTTGATAGCTTAAATGTTGGATTTTTGAATCATGCAACTATGTTAGATGTGTGGTAATGGCATGTACATAATACATGAAGAATTGGAGGCTTAAAAGTGAAGAAATCAAGGAGGTATTGGTGTTTTGGAACAAAGGCTCTAGCTGCCACATCACTGGGAAGCACTGCCTTGGTTGTCCTCCATTTTGACCATGATCTACTCAGAATCTGGAAAAGTTAAAAACATAAAAGTTGTAGATCTGGATGTACTCTATATCATGTCAAAATTTTAGCTCAATCCAACGGTTAGATCAAGAGTTATGTCATTTCTACCGAAGGTGGTCCAGTGCAAAAAAACAGTACTGGTACTCGGTATCGGTACCATATGGTACCGGTACTCGGTATCGGTACCTTATGGTACCAGTACCTAGTACCGGTACCACGAACCTTCTGGCCGAAAAACAGTCTGTAACTCAACTTTGAGGCTTGGGGGTCCCACCTACACTTCTCCCACTTGCCCCTATAATTTCCTTACACAAGAGCAGGCATCCCTTACACATTTGGATGACTTGGGCGGCTTGAGCATTAATGAGGATGTGAGGGAAGAGGGGCTCCCTAGGAGATGCAGGATAGGCTTGTCCTAGCCTTCCAATCACTTCAAATCAGCTCACACACATTGGGGGGACCCTCATGGACGAAATTCAAGGCTCTCCAACAATATACACAACATTTATTCAACATTGTAGAAGGGAGAGTTGGCTACCTAAGCTTAGGAGTAGTTTTAGTTTAGCTCCAAGGAGGAAGAAGATGAAAGTGACGTTTTTGCATTTTCTTCTCCATTCAAGTTGTAGAGAGCTTGTTAATCTCTTGTAAGGATCTTCTAAGTTTAATTTATTGTCTTTAATCTCATTCCTTTCAAGTTATTGCAAGTTTAGTTCCATGTTCTAGCTTTCACCATTTATGTTTTCAAGTTTTCTTCAATTCTTAGTTTAAAATGGGTATTGTTGATTTCTCCTCTTAGTTTAAGATTTCTTGCATTTAGTTAAGTTTTAATCTCCATTTCATCCTTGTCTCTTTACATTATGAATGTCTTGCTTTTAATATGAGTAGTTAAGATTTAAGTTGGTTAATCCAAGGGAAGACCTCCTCTTGGGGATTCCATTTCAACTCTTCTTCATTCCTCCCTTTTGAGTCAAATGGTTCGGTTTGACGGGGTTGAGAGTGGATGAGTTGGTGAGCCTTTGATATCTCGTAGGCCTAGTCACGGGTTATGCTTAGATTCTCACTAATCTCGTCCCTAGCTTCTCTCGAATCAATCGTTCATTCTTGCTCAATCGGAGGAAGGCTTTGAGCTGATTTGGTATTCCCATTGGAATGAATCCTTTGGATTAGTCAACACTTGTTTTCTTGCATTTTAATTTACAAACACAACCCCAAAACATAAACAAAAGATTTTACATTTTCTTTACCTTTTTGCAAAATCACTTTCACAAAACTCCCTTTCCTTCCCCGAGGAGATGACCTTGGAATACTTTCCAAGTAAAACACCGACAACGAAAGACTCTTTGCGATTAGGGAGCACTTTTGTGCACATTCCACTTTTCATTTCACACATATTTTGTTCATCCATTTTCCACCATTCACATTCCGTTGTTTCCTATCTCTTGTATCATCCCAAGGGAGAGTGACACTCCCTTCACGCATAAGTCATACACATTTGAGGGTGGTGTTGAGAGGTAAGGAACAACAACCGTTATCAATCAATCAGTTATCAAATTAATTGATGGCCAAACAATTATATATTAAGCACACAATATAAAAAATAACTCATGTATGATCAATAAAACTAGAAACGAGAGTAGAACAATTTAACTAAACATTAGGTTCCGTTGCAATCTTAATAAAAACTTAGTTCATAATGTAATTGAAAGACATCATTCTAATTTTAAACAACATCTTAGAAAATCAAGAAGTAAAAGTAAGAGAAAAGAATGAAAACTTAGTCGCAATCTTCAATTTCTCTCTAACCTTTAAGTCCAATTTTCTTCCAATTCCTTGGCTTTTCCAGATGTTTGGAGCCCCCAAAAGTTAGAATATTTATATCCCCCTCAAACCTTAGCATATAGGAGACATTTAAGTCCAATTTCAGGTAAAAAAACAAGTTATAATTCGCGTCCAAAGCTACCACAAGCACAGCTGCACTACAACAGCGTTGGATCAGTGCTACATGGGCAGTATATGGGCACAAGGGCGCTGAAATAGCGCTGGAACAGCGCTGGGGCTAGTACCGGTACTGTTTCTACTCTGGAGCAGTTTTTGTAGAATTATCATTACCTTTGATCTAACAGTCCGATTAAGCTAAAATTGTGAAACAATACATAAGACATCCAGAGCTACAACTTTCATGTTTTTCACTTTTTCAGATTCAAAGTGGATCATGGTCAAAAATTGGGAAAAACAACAGTACTGTGTCAAAACTTTGGGAAACCAGTGGGCTAGCCACTCAAATGTGACCTTCTTTCAGGTCAATCTCAAAGTAACATCAAAACACACAAAATAATAAAAAAGAACATAAAATAATCAAAAAATTGAAATTTCATCAAGTCGAAAGTACACAATTCGTAGGTATAAAACTGACTCATCAAATGGCCGCCAACTCCATGTCGTTCATGGGATAGTTCTGCTGGTGGTTCTTTAACTGTCGAGAACCTTAAGCCACCACCATCTTGGACTGCATCAAAATACATCCAAGTCCGTCCTTTGAGGAATTATAATACACCATGTACCTCTGTCCCCTCTTTCGGACATCCAAAATAGGAGCGAAAGTAAGCCTCCTTTTTAACTCTTGTAATGCCTTCTCACACGAATCATTCCACTCAAATGTGACCTCCTTTCGGGTCAATCTCGTTATTGGTGCAGCTAGTCGGGAGAACCTCTAGTAGTACCCTGCCAATCCCAAGAAACTACGTATCTCGAAGACTGACATTGGCCTCTTGATTGATAGGAAACGTTGTTGTTCCTAAGCTCTTAACATGAACCCTCGAATATGTATATGGCTTATGTGTATGGGTGAGTGTCACTCTCGATCGGATTCATGCAAGAGAAAAGACAACGAAATAGTGGTGATGAAATGAACAAAATGTACAATGAAATGAAATGTGTTTGGTCAAAAGTGCCCCCCAATCGCAAGGAATCTTTTGTGTGTCATTGTTTTACTTGAAAAGTATTCCAAGGTCATCTCCTCAGGGAAGAAAAGTTCAAGTTGTGTGAAGGTGATTTTGGTGAACAAAAGAGAAAAGTGTAAAATCTTTGAAGTTTGTGTTTTGGTGTTTGATTTTTGGGAATGAAAATGTAATAAAAATAAATGTTGGCTAATCCAAAGAGGTCATTCCAATGGGAATCCCAACTCAACTGAAAACCTTCCTTCGATGGTTTATAGATGAACGATTGATTCGTGGGAAGCTAGGGATGAGATGGTGAGGATCCAAGCATAAACTATAACTAGGCCTACGGAATATCAAAGACTCATCACCACATCCACTCTCAACCCATTCAAACCGAGCCATCATACATCGAGAGAGGAAAGAAAATGAGTTGAAATGGAAATCCCAAGAGGAGTTCTCCCTTGGATTAGTCAACTTAAAGCTAGCTACTCATAACAAAGGACAAGACATTAATGTAAATGAAACACGTTGTAGAGAAATGAAGATTTAAACTAAGTTAATTCAAGAAACATAAACTATAAAGAGAGAAATACAATACCCATTTTAAATTTGAAATGATGAAAACATGAACAACAATGGTGAAATCTAAAACATGTAACTAAACTTGCAATATACTTGAAAGGAATGGGATTAAAGACAATAAATTAAGCTTACAAGAGTCTTACATTAAAATACAAGTGAAAGGATGAAAGAAAATGCAAAAACATAAATTTCTCACACTATGGCACTATTCATCATCTTTTTCATTAGAACTACTCCTAAGCTTAGGTAGCCACCCCTTGAAATGGTTGTATAATGCTGAATATAATGTTGGAGAACCTTCAATTTTCGTGCATGGTGGTCCCCCTTAATGGGAGGCTGAATGGATGGGTCTTGACAGGCTAAGACAGCCTACCCAGTAACCCACAAGGTAGCCCACTTTCTCTCCCATCCTCATTAATGCAATGGCCTTCAAAGTCTTCAAATTGTGTAAGGGAAACATGTAAATGTGTAAGGAAATGTTGGGGGGCAAGTGGGAGAAGTGTAAGTGGGACCCCCAAGCAAGTGGATTTGAGTTGCAAGAGGTTCAGGGCTGTTCAGGGGAGCGTACCGGTACACTAAACCTTCTGGAGTCAGGCGTAGCGGTATGCAGTTTCGGAACTGTACCGTACCGGTACTGTGTACCGGTATTGTTTTTCTACTCTAGACCACTCTTTGTAAAATTAGCATAACTTTTGATCCAACTGTCCGATTGAGCTGAAATTTTGACACAATATAGAAGACATCCAAATCTACACTTTAATGTTTTGTACTTTTTCAGATTTGAAGTGGATCATAGCCAAAATGGAGGAAAACAGAGGCTCTTCTTCCAAATAATGTGGCAGCTGGTGCCTTTGTTCCCAAGCACTAATACCTCCTTGATTTCTTCACTTTTAAGCCTCCAAATCTTCATATATTGTGTCCATGCCTTCACCACACATCCAACATAGTTGAAAGGTCCTAAAATCTAACATTTAAGCTATAAATACATGCAACATCAATAATTCAACATTATTCATAAAATCGGCTAACTCTAAGTACTCGATGCAAAAGTTGAGTTAATAATGCATGTAACGAGGGCTTCAAATATGAAATATTTTGCTCTCATCACCTCTCCCAACTCATAACTGCCTCAACCTTCTCACGGTCAACTGATACACCTGAAGCCGACACCACATGTCCCAAAAATTTCATTTCCGTAAACCAAAATTAACATTTACTAAACTTACCGTACAACTGATGGTCCCTCAAGGTTTGGAGAACAATTCTCAAGTGACCCTTATTCTCATCCTCAGACCTAGAGTAAATCAGAATGTCATCAACAAAAACCACGATGAACTGATCCAAATAGGGTTGGAACACCCTATGCATAAGGTTCATGAATGTCGTCGGGGCATTCGTCAATCCAAATGGCATCACTGTGAACTCAAAATTCCCATATTGCATTCTAAACCCCGTTTTATGGATATCTAAATCCCTAATTCTCAACTAATGGTAGCCCGTACAGAGATCTATCTTAGAGTAGACCCTCGTTCCCCTCAGCTGATTAAACAAATCATCAATCCTCGGCCAAGGGTACCTATTCTTGATGGTAACTCGGTTCAATTGTCAATAGTCTATACATAGCTGAAGAGACTTATCTTTCTTTTTGGGTAACAATATCGGGCACCCCAAGGCAAAGTGCTCGGTCTAACCAACAATTCTTGCAATTGTACCTTGAGTTCTTGTAACTCAATTGACACCATCCTTTGTGGATTCATAGAAATGGGCAATGTACTTGGATACAACTCAATGCTGAAGTCCATATTCCTATGGGGAGGTAATTGATTAGCACAAAACAATGCATAGTTTTATGTGCTAACCTTCCTATTATTAACTGTTTTATGGTGTTATTGATGGGAGTTACATATGTCAAGTTATTAATGATGACATTTGGTAATTGTAGTTAAAAGGGATTAAATAAGACTCCTTATGACACCTCAACAAGGATTGAGACAAAAGGGGATGAAAGAATGAGAAGTGAAAAACTTCAGGGTTGCTGAAATAGCAGAAATAGTAGCGTACCAGTACGCAAAGGCTACTGGAGTTCGAGGTACCAGTACTGTCTGTCGAATTTTACCTAAATTTTTGCGTCTCAAGTTCTGTCGCTTTGCGGGTCCCACCATCAGCTATCCCCTGCTCCCCTGACATGCCCATAATACTATTCATCTCATTCACACCTTTGATTGGAAGTTGGGAGCTTGGGTGATAAATGAAGAGAGAGAAGTGAAGAAGAGCTGGGTGTGCAGACAAGCTCTGCACACCCCTGTCCAACCCATGCCACCTGCAAGCCTATGGATGGAGATGACATCCTAAGCTACCCCAGAGGTGAAGGCACATTTTTGGGGAGAAGACTCTGGATAGTTCAACATTTTGAGAAGAAGATAGATATAGAGAGAAAGTGAGCTGGGTAGAAGATGATGAATAGTATTTCTATTGTGAAAACTTGACTTTTTTATGTTTTCTTCAATGCATTGTCTTGGATCCCCCTGTAAGAACTTGTAAAACGTCATTTAATGCATTTAATGTTGTTCTATTTCAAGTCTTTGTTAGTGTAACACTCTCTTTAAGTTTCAACCATTAATGCATCAAAGTTTCTCATTGTCTTAGCTTAAAATGGGTACTAAATTCCTTCACTTTTAGCTTATGATTTCTTGCATTTAGTAGCTTTAAAACTTCATATCTTTGCAATGTTCCATCATTCCGTTGTCATTTCCATTTCAAATATGAGTAGCTAAATCTTAAAGTTTGCAAAACCAAGGGAAACCTCCACTTGGGAATATTATTTTAACTCATTCTCTCTCTTCCCTTATGAGTCCAATGGTTTGGTTTGACGGGGTAGAGAGTGGATCAGTTGGTGAGCCTTTGATATCCCGTAGGCTTAGCCATGGTTTATGATTAGATACTCACCAACCTTGTCCCTAACTTACCCCGAATCAATCGTTCATTCATGCTCTATCAGAGTAGGGATTGGAGCTGAAATGATATTCCCATTGGATTGACTCCTTGGGTTTGCTAACATTTGTTTCTCATTGAATTTTCCCAAAACACATCCACCAAATAACTTTCAACCACAAAGATTTTTACACCTTCTTTGATTCATAATCACCTTCACTTTGGTTTACTTTCTTCCTCGTGGAAATGACCTTGGAATACTTTTCAAGTAAAACACGACACACGGAAGTCTCCTTGTGATTGGGGAGCATTTTTTTGCATTCATACATCATATTTACATCATCCCACTTTTCTTTTCTCTTGCCCTTTCTTTTGACACTATCTCAAGGCAGCGTGACACTCCCTCCCTATTTGAACACACATCACACATCTGTTGGGGGATAGCATTTAGGGGTTAAGGGAAAGTAACGTTTTCCAATCAATTATTTTTGGCGCCGTTATCGGGGAAGGCAAGTGTCAAACCAAGAAGGTGATTTCCGTATGACGGAGGTAAGTCTCGTGATCTTCATCATGGGCTGAGGTATATGGTTTGTGTTCATATCTTTGTTTGTGAATAACTTCATTTTTTAGATCTTTTGTCGTATGTGGGGGCGGGACGTGCAAAACCAATTGGTTAGGCAATTCATAGACCCTAATATGAATATTAACCAAGACCCACCCGAGAATGTGGGTGACAATTTTGATAATGTAGGTGCCAATCCTAATGTTTAGGAGGATGGGGGATTACAACAACCTAGAAGGCCTAACGCCCAAGTGCATTTTTCCCCACCTAGGAATGAGGGTAACAATATCCCACTTGACCCTCCGACTAGGTCAATGAGGGATTTCCTTCAACCAACCCGATGCACTACATCCTCATGCATTCTTCTCCCAGCCCAAGCTCATCTCTTCATAGTCAAACCGGGAATGTTGAACTTATTTCCCGAATTTGATGAAAACGAGGGTGAGAACCCTTATTCACATATAAGGGATTTTAAAGAAATAGTTGCAACTTTTATCCCTAATTATAATATGGAAGAGATATCTAAGATGAAATTGTTCACATTCTCCTTGAGTGATAAGGAAAAAACTTGGCTTCAGTCCTTAATACCTTGGACCGTGACATCTTGGGAAGAAGCAATCTCCGTGTTTTTGAATAAACTTTTCCCGGTGCACAAAACCACCACCCTTAAGAAGCAAATTCAAATTTTTTCGGAGAATCCCAACGAACAATTTTACCAATGCTGGGAAAGGTACAAAGAGCTACTATAGTCCATCCCACATCATAGCTTTAAACCATGACAATTGGTAAGTTTCTTCTATGAAGGAATTACACTGGGCCATCGACAGTTTATCGACATAATGTGCAATGGGGAATTCTTGAACAAAGAACCCGATGAGGCGTTGGACTATTTTGATACCTTATCCCAAAATTCATAATCATGGCACATCACTGATCCTACTGATGTTCTAAGATCTTTGCCTCAGGGAAGTAGCCAACAGAATGAGGGAGGTATTTATGATCAAAAAGACTGGGAAGACCTACTTTTAAAAATTCTAAATTGTCTAGGAAAATAGAGAATCTTGAGGAGAATAGGAGATGGGAGGTGTCCCATGTGGCAAGAACCAAGGAGGTTTGTTCTATTTGTGAGAATGTTGAACACTCCACATCGGAGTGTCTGAACATTCCAACGCTTAGAGAAGCATACCATCAACAAGTCCATGGCTTCAATCAACCTAGGCAATCATTTTTTCCATATTCCAACACTTACAATTTGGGGTGGAGTAACCACCCTAATTTTAGTTGGAGAAATGAGAAATCCATCCCTCATGGGACCAATGCATATTCATCTCCCGTGCCACCTAAACAAGGTCAATACCCAAGTCATGGGCAAGCGTCTAGCTCCTAATACCCACGGACAAATCCGCAAGGGTATTAGTCGACACCACCACAACAGAATTTGTCACAAAATCCTCCTCCACAAGGCTTTTCTAATCAAGGACCATCAATTCCATCCACCTACCAACCTCCCCATAAGAGGAACTTGGAGTATGTACTTTACAACTTCATCCAATGCTAAACCACCTTCAATAAAGATATTTCGACCCAACTCACCAAGATCACCAATGCCAATGGATTGTCTCAACAAGAGAAGGAAAAATTCTCCACTCAACCCCAAGAGAATCCCAAACGTCAACATGTGGTTGAAGTGACCTCACCTACCCAAGAGAGTGGCGAACAACTCAAGGCGGTCACCACTCTTCGAAGTGGCAAACAATTTGAAAAGACCGTGGTGCCAAAGGTTGCACCCAAAGCCCCATTGCCAATACAAGGAGAAAATGAGGGTGAGGCCAAAGACAATGTGGCCAAAAAAGGTGAGGTGAGTGAAAAGAGAGATGAAGTCATGATTGACAAAGAAAATGTGATGGATGAGCACATGTTTATTCCTTCTATGCCTGCCCCTTTTACCATCTTTTGAAGCCACCTGTTAAGGTGGCAAATTATACTGACATTTTGGAGATGTTCAAGCACGTAAATATCAACATCCATCTCCTCGATGCTATCAAGAAAATACCGTCATATGCAAAAATCTAGAAGGATCTATGCACGGTGAAGAGGAGATTGAATGTTCGAAAGAAGGCATTTTGAACCGAGCAAGTGAGCTCCATATTAAGGACCAACACTCCCCCGAAATTCAAGGATCCCGGCTGTCCAACAATTGTCATTACCATTGGAAATTATCAAGTGGAGAAAACATTGCTTGACTTGGGAGCAAGTGTCAATCTCTTCCCCTATTCGGTGTGTTAACAACTTTAACTTGAGGAGTTGAAGCCCAACTCAATACACTCCAACTGGTAGATCATAGCATCCACACACCAAGGGGAGTAGTGGACGATGTTTTAGTTTAAATTGATAATTTTTACTTCTCCGTTGATTTTATTGTCTTAGATACACATCCCGTGGCTAATCTGAGTTCCCAAATTTCTATTATTCTTGGATGTCCCTTCCTTGCTACATATAATGCTGTGATTAATTGCAGGAATAGTTTGATAAAATTAGCATTTGGGAACATGACTACGGAGAATTAATGTGTTCAATCTGGAAATACAACCGAGAGATGATGAGGATATGAATGAGGTAGGTAAATCAAATTGACACCTTGGTCGAGGAGCAAATGGAGTTGGAAAGAATGTTGAAATTAAAGGAGGAACAAGTTGGTGACCTTGAGGAATGGGAAAAGTAAGAGGAGAGTGAAGACTTGAAGGGGATCGAAAGTTGGATTCCCACCTTTGAGCAGTTACCCAAGCAAGAAAGAAAAATTTTCCCATCAGATGAACAAAAGTCAAAACTAGTATTAAAGTCGTTGCCCTCCCACTTGAAATATGCCTATCTTGGCGAAGGAGAGACATTCCTAGTAGTCATAAGCTCAACCTTGAAGGAGGAACAAGAAGAAAAACTCTTGGAGTTATTGAGGAAGCAAAAAAGAGCAATTGGGTGGACTATCACGGACATCAAGGGGATTAGCCCTATCATTTGCACTCATCGTATCTACCTTGAGGAGGATGCCAAACCCTCCCGACAACCTCAAAGAAGATTAAATCCCAACATGAAAGTGATGGTGAAGGAGGAGGTTTTAAAACTACTTGATGTAGGCATCATCTTTTTGATCGCCAATACCAAGTGGGTAACTCCCACACAAGTAGTACCAAAGAAATCGGGAGTGACGGTAGTGAAAAATGAGAAAAATGAACTCATACCTACTAGAATCATAACCAGATGGAGAATTTGCATTGACTACAGAAAACTCAATGCTTGTACAAGAAAAGATCACTTCCCAATGCCATTTCTGGATCAAGTTTTGGAAAGGGTAGTAGGGCGCCTATTCTATTGTTTCTTAGATGGGTACTCTGGCTACAATCAGATTGAGATAGCATTGGAGGACCAAGAGAAGACAACGTTCACCTGCCCATATGGTACCTTCACCTATCGTCGTATGTCGTTCGAACTACGCAATGCCAAGGGAATGTTTAACGGTGCATGATGGGGATTTTTAGCGATATGGTGGAAAAGATTGTGGAGGTGTTTATGGATGATTTTTTCGTATTTGGTGATTCCTTTGACGGATGCTTGCAGAACTTAGAGAGAGTATTGGAGAGATGTGAAGAAAAGGATCTTGTATTGAATTGGAAAAAGTGTCACTTTATGGTGACGAAAGGAATTGTGTTGGGCCACATAGTGTCGGCAAGGGGCATTAAAGTTGACAAATCCAAGGTGAAGACCATCTCCAACCTTCCCACGCCGACGGCCATCAAGGGAATATGGTCATTTTTAGGCCATGCACGTTTTTATCGTTGATTTATTAAGAATTTCAGTGTATTGGCCCGACCCCTAACCCAATTATCATCTAAAGAAGTCCCCTTTTAGTGGTCGAATGATTGTGAGGCATCCTTTCAAAAATTAAAATGCATGTTTGTCACGCCTCCTATCATGAGACCACCTAATTGGGATCTTCTTTTCGAGATCATGTCCGACGCGAGTGATTGCGCGGTTGGTACAGTGTTGGGTCAGAGGAAGGAAAATTGACCATATGTCATTCACTATAATAGCAAGACACTTAATGAGGCTCAAATGAATTACACTACCACGGAAAAAGAATTGTTAGCTATAGTGTTTATTTTAGATAAGTTCCGTTCATATATCATTGGTTCGCCGATTGTTGTCTTTACTCACCATTCTGCCTTGAAGTATTTGTTAGCTAACCAGGATGCGAAACCAAGGCTCATTAGGTGGATCCTCCTCTTACAAGAATTTGATTTGACAATTAAGGATAAGAAGGAGTAGAGAATGTTGTGGCAGATCACTTATCCCGACTGGTGGTGCAAGAGACTAATGAGCATATTCCCATTCCTGACTTTTTTCCTAATGAACATTTACTTTCAATTCATTCAATTTGTCCTTGATATGCTGATATCTGTAATTATATTGCAACAGGACAAATACCGCCACAAATAGAGCCCGCAAGATAAAAGATGATTCATGGCGGACGTGAAGTATTTTTGCTTCGACAATCCATACTTGTTCAAATATTACCCAGATCAAGTTATGAGGAGATGCGTGCCCGAAAATGAACAGCGAAACGTCCTTATATTCTGTCACTCCCAAGCTTGTGGCTGATATTTCTCGGCGAAGAAAACTTCAGCTAAAATTCTTCAGTCAGGTTTATATTGGCCCTCTCTTTTTCACTACTGTATTTCATATTGTAAGGCATATGACAGATGCCAACGATTGGGTAGTGTGACCCGTCGAAATATGATGCCCTTTTCCCCTGTCCTTGTCATAGAAATATTTGACTGTTGGGGCATCGATTTCATGGGTCTAGTCCCCATGTCTTTTTGGACAGTGGACTATGTGTCCAAGTGGGTAGAGGCTATCCCAACCAAGACTAATGACCAACGGGTCATAGTCAAGTTTCTCAAATAGAATATTTTCTCAAGGTTTGGGATACCTCGTGCAATGATCAGTGATGGTGGATCCCACTTCTGTAATAGGTCATTTACATCATTAATGTTTAAATATGACGTTACACACAAAGTATCCACTACATACCACCCACAAACCAATGGCCAAGCTGAATTAGCTAATAGGGAGACTTAGATTATCTTGAAAAAAACGGTTAACCCAAATAGGAAGGATTGGTCAGTCAGATTGACCGATGTCTTATGGACGTACCGTACTGCCTATAAGACTATTTTAGGCATGTCTCCCTACCAACTATTTTATAAAAAAAAGCTTGTCATTTGCTGGTTGAAATGGAGCACAAGGTCTACTGGGCCATAAAAACCTTGAATTTTAACTTGAGAATGGTTGGTGAGCAGAGAAAGTTGGAACTGAATGAATTGGATGAAATCCAAAGAGATGTATGTGAGAGTTCCAAAATTTTAAAGGAACGGGCTAAAGTTTTTCATGATAATTCCATCACAAGGAAGTCAATTGAGCCCGGGCAAAAAGTGCTCTTATATAATTCTCGTCTTGCCCTCTTCCAAGGATAATTAAGATCCCGTTGGGATGACCCCTACCTTGTCAAGCTGGCCTACCCCAACGGAGAAGTGGATATCACAAACCCTAAAGATGGCCAGACATTCAAGGTCAATGGCCAAAGTCTCAAGCCAATCTTTGAGGGTTTTGAAGAATAGAGGGTGGAGGAAGATTTAATTCACCCGGTGTATCCGAAGGTTGTGGAGGATTAGCTAGTTTTTATCTTTTCTAGTGTACAGTTCCTTTTATTTACTTATGTACTCACTTTATTTGGTTGTATAGATTGGTTTCTCTTAGATCCAGATCTTGATGATTTTGTCAAAAGTTCAATTGCGAGGTGTTCTATTACCTTACTCATCTTTTTACTGTCTTTCATTGCATACTATAGCTTTTTGTTGCATTGAGGACAATGCATGATTCTAGTTGGGGGGTGAGGTGCACCATTTGTATGATGCACCAAGGTTGTTGTAAAATTTTTATTGTTGTTTGCATTATCGAAAAATATGTGAAATTTTTTAAATTTTTGAAAATTTTTGATGAAAAATATCTAAAAGTTGATTTGTATTCCTTCATGAAAAGGTTATGTGTTGGAGGACATGTTGATCTTTGTTGTGAACTTTGTACACATGAGCATTCTATGGAAGTTGATCCTATGCATGAGTATCACATATGTATTAATTTTCAAACTCATCTGTATGTGACTCTTGAATGTGTAATTTCGGTGATTTACGGATTGGATTCATGTTTTAAGCTTGACATAAGTAGCGGAGATGAGTTGGGATCCATGAGGGCTTTAGGGCCAAATCCTTTTTCGAGGAAAATTACAATTACTGAACGAACTATTTTTCAACGTCAAATTTGTTCAATAGTCTCATTATGCTTGTTTCGGTTCGGTGCATTTGGTTAGTGGACTGATTTGTCGTGATCATATAATGCCACCCCATGCGGACCTGGAAGTGATCTTAGGTCATCTTTGAATATGTGGAGCCTTTGCCTTTCTCTTGTGCAAATTGTATCACTAGTGCCGTGATTGAGCCTTAATTGAATTCGTTTCTATGCCATACATTTGACCAAGCCAAAGAAAATAAGAAATGTCTACCCTACCCTGGTTGTTCTTAAAGCGGATATGAGAGATTGCAAAAGAGGGAACTGTGGTGTGAAACTGTAAACAAAAGGGATGAATGAGGTTGAAACTCAATGAGTCGAACAGATAAGAATGAAAAATACAAGAAAAGGAAAAATGGGTGAAAGAGTAAAAAAAAAGGGAAATGTCAAGGAAAAGAAAGAAAAGAGACAAAAGGGAGTGGTGATGATACGAGAATCAAAATCCCATGAAAAGGGAAGTGTTTTTCTGAAATAAAGGCCTCCCACTCGGAACAACCCTCTTTGTTACCCTATTTTTTGTCATTTCTTTCACTTAGAAATCACCCCAAGGCCCCGTTATAACCGTTAAAGTCCTAAGTGATCTAGAGAAGCATAGGAGGTGCATAAGTTCAAAGAAAATGATGAGTTATGTTTTACTATCCAATGCATGAACATTCTATTCATGAGACTATGCCAAGGCCGCTTCACTTTCATATATGTACTTCATTTTTTGGGATTGCATGTGAGCACTACGTTTTGAACACAAGATTCTATGTCACACATAGAGTGCATACCAGGATAACTTGAGTATGCTTATTGATTAAGAGTATCCCTTGATGAGTTTTGCATTGAAGTTGAGTTTGCCTAGCAATTTGAATGTGAATCCTATTGTGTAAATACTCAAATTATAAGCTTTAATGGTAAAGGCTTAAAGAGAGCATTAAACTTGCATTGACTTGAAGAAAAAAAACATTCATGACATTTAATGGAGGTCTAAAGATTCATACCATGGATTACAAGACAACGTATTGAAATAAAAGCAAAAATCTCAATTTTCTCAAACTAGACACTTTTCATCATCTTCCTTACTGCTTCTCTTTCTATATTCTATATCAAAACTGTTGAATGTGTGAAAGAATTTCTGAACATGGAGCTTTTTTCCTCCAGAAATATGCCAAGAGACAAGGGGTAGCTTGGGGATGTGATAGCCATCCACAGGCTGCAGGTGGAGTGGGCTGGATAGGGGTGTGCAGAGGTTGTCTGCACTCCCAACTCCTCATCTCTTCTCTCTCTTCATTTATCACTAAGGCTCCAAACTTCCAATCAAAGGTGTGAATGGGGTGAATAGTTTTGTGGGCATGTCAGGGGAGCAGGGGAGATCTGTTGATGGGACCCTTAAACTAGTAGAGAATGAGATGCATAGATTTAGGGAAGATTCAGCAGACCATACTGGTACTACATACCGTAGTACTGGTACTTGATTGTTGAAAATTCCTTGGTTCCCCTTAACCCCTAAAGGCTATCTCTCAATGTATGTGTGATGTGTGTTCGAATGAGGAGTGAGTGTCACGCTCCCTTGGGATGTGTCAAAAGAAAGGGCAAGGAGGAAGGGAAATGGGATGATGTAAATGTGAGATGTGAATGCACAAAAATGCTCCCCAATCACAAGGAGACTTTCGTGGGTCGTGTTTTACTTGGTGGTATTCCAAGGTCGTTTCCACGGGGAAGGAAGTAAACCAAAGTGAAACTGATTTTGGGAAAAGAAAATATAAAATCTTTGGGGTTGGAAATTGTTTGGTGAAGAGTGTTTTAATGAAAATGAAATGAGAACCAAATATTGGCAAACCCAAGAGGTCACTCCAATAGGAATACTCTTTTATCTCCAATCCCTCCTCCGATAGAGCATAAATGAAAGATTGATTTGGAGGAAGCTAGGGACAAGTTTGGTGAGTATCTAAGCATAAATCGTGATTAGGCCTACGAAATATCAAAGGCTCACCAACTTATCCACTCTCAACCCCGTCAAACTGAACCATTGAACTCATAAGGGAAGGAAGAGAGTGAGTTGAAATAGTATTCCCAAGTGGAGGTTCTCCTTGCTTTTGCCAACAAAAAGATTTAGGTACTCATACTAGATATAGAAATAACAATGGGATGATAATGCATTGCAAAGATATGAAGTTCAAAAGCTATTAAGTACTAGAAATCATAAGCTAAAAGTGAAGGAATTTAATACCCATTTTAAGCTAAGGAAATGAAAGACTTTGATGCATTAATGGTAGAAACTTAAAGAGAGCATTAAACTAGCAACGACGTGAATGAGAATAACATTAATTGCATTAAATGAAGTTCTAAAAGTTCTTACAGGAGATTCCAAGACAATGCCATGAAGTAAACATAAAAACTCTCAATTTCACACACTAAAAATGCTATTCATTATCTTCTACCCCCAACTATCTTCTCTCTCTATATCTCATCGCCCTTGTGTTTACTGAACTCCATCCCTTCCCAAAACGTGTATCAGGGATGGCCTCCAACCCCCTTGATGTGATTCCCAACATAGGACCCTGAAAATAAGGTGGGCTGGTGCAGGCTGTGCAGGCAATGTCTCCTTACTCAGCTGCTTCTCTCTCCTCTCTCCACATTTATGATTTATCCTCCAAAATTCCAAGAGGAGATGCATGAGGGGATGTCTTGTGGACATGTCAGATAGACCCTATCGGTACGGTATTCTAGAATGTCATTTTCTTTGAATTTATGCACCTCCCATGCTTCTCTAGATCACTTAGGACTTTAATGGTTATAATA
The DNA here is from genome assembly GCA_023539305.1 of Ilex asprella. Classification (NCBI taxonomy): domain Eukaryota; kingdom Viridiplantae; phylum Streptophyta; class Magnoliopsida; order Aquifoliales; family Aquifoliaceae; genus Ilex; species Ilex asprella. Next base: position 6,840,390 of record CM042202.1, on the reverse strand, counting down.
GGGCCTTGGGGTGATATCTAGGTAAAAGAAATGACGGATATAGGGTAACAAAGAGAGTTGTTCCGAGTGAGAGACCTTTATTTTAGAAAAGCACTTCCCTTTCATGGGATTTTGATTCTCGTATCATCACCACTGCCTTTGTTTCTTTTTTTTTTTCTCTTCTATCACCCATTTTTCTCCTGTTCTTGAATTTTTCATTCTTTTCTATTCAACCATTTGAGTTCAACTTCATTCATCCCTTTTGTTTGAGTTTCCACACTATACTTCCTTCTCTTTTATGATCGCTCATATTCAATTCTTAGGAATAACCATTGTGAGGTAGATGATTAGTACTCAAATGTAGCATATTCTTATGCCTCTTTTTGGACTAATTGTGCTTTGATGGAGTTTAAGTGATGATGTTTCAGGTTCTAAAGTGAAAAAGGATTCAAGGGATACAAAAATTATATTTGAAGGCAACAACAGCACATTAGGGGACAAATTGTAAAAGCTTGGAACAAGGAAGAACCGTTCGAACGCAACATCCCGTTCGAACGGTCATGAGAAACCAGGCCAGCTGTTATAGACTGTGTTGCAGACAAGAACCAAGGCCCTGGAGATTTGAGCACTACGTTCAAACGCCATCCACTGTTCGAACGTCCACTGGAGCAATGATAAGATCAGACTTACTGGAGACTTGACGTGTTGCACACTTACAGTAAGAAGGCTCAGGCACTTGAGTGCCACGTTCGAACGACAATCTACGTTCGAACGTCCCTAGAATTATTGGTGAGACAGAGCAGACAGGCTCTACATGGACTTTGAAGGAAATTTGTACAAAAGACCTGGAGGGAGATATGCACAGAAGACTTTGGAGGGAGATTTCCACAGGGAACCACGTGTCTTCTGACCTGAATGACAGGCATTGAGTTTATCTGATGTTTGAACGATATAGAACAAAGACAAAGAAACCGTTCAAACGGTCTTGACAGACTGCCTGTAGAGTGGTTGTCTTTTCATTTTAACTTTGGCGTCTAGCTCTATTTTTTTACCCCTCTCCCTGCCTTCTCCTTGCCTATAAATATACTTGTTTTGTGGAGAGAAATGGAGGAACTCACCAAGGGACTTGGCATAAGTGTCAGTTGGCATTCATTACATATAACCCTTCTAATTCTTGTCTTAGTTTTTCTATTTACTAAAAGAGTTGGGAAGTTTAGATTCCCACTCATTTTCTTTACATTAATGTTTACATTTACATTTGCTCAAGAATTGTAGTTTCTTTAAATACTTCAAGTCTTTACATTTATGTTCTTGATTTAGTATTAGTCTTTACATTTATGCATCTATTTATTTCTAGTCTTTATATTTATACTCTTACATACATGCTTTTATTTATGTCTTGCACTTTTATTATTTAAGCTCCCTTCTTGCTTAGAGGAGTGAAACTCTTCCACATTTCTAGAGCTTTACCAAAGCCGTGAAGGGTGAAACTTGATTCACTCATTCTTTGTTGAAGATTAGCTCCTTGTTAATTGTACTTTTAATTTGCGAAGTCCTCTACTTAGAGGGATGAGCATCACTCACTTTTCTAGCTTTTCCAAAGCTATGAAGAGTGAGTAGTTTCTCATTCACTCTTTAGTAAGAGGTGAAGGGCATGTATTGATTATCCGGAAGTTATATGATGCTTTGTTCTAATGCTTAACATTTATATCCCCTTGCTTATTGGATGATTGATTGCATCTAGCAAAGCTAAGGTACTTTGTACAATTGAAAGTCTTTCTATGACACGGATGACTCTTGTATGGAAAGACTCCTCGTTTCAAGGCAAGTACCCCGGCTAGATCTTCATGACTACCCTTTAATCATCCCCATTATTGTGCTTTATTTAAAAGAATGGAATATTAAAACCATGGTTGGATGTTATGTAGAAACACTTGCTTGTTTGTGGGCGCGATAACTCTCGGTACAAACGGTTCTTGTAAATTTCTAATAAGACATTGTAACCATGATTTTAATTCTCACAGTCCATCTTTATCTTCTGATTGACTTGCTGTTGACATGAGAGTTGGTTGAGTTATCAAGCATAGATATAATAAACCGGATAATTGACCACATGTCCCGATCCTCAAACTAAAGAGTGATCTTCCTACCATTTGAATTCATTTTATATTTTGTCTAGAAAACTTCTTGGAAAGAATTCAACATTCTATTCAAGAATTCACCACTACTCACAACTTAAAAATCTCAAAGGTTACAATCAATCGGTATCTGTTACTGCCTACTTTGAAACCCCAAAACTACTAGTTCCCTGTGAATTCGACTCTGGACTCAAATCGGATTATTACTACAACTTGACCGCCTGCACTTGGGTGTACACATTTCAGATCAAGTCAGTAGGCATTTCTTATTTTCATTGGCTTGGTTAAATGTTTGGCATAGAAACGAATTCAATTAAGGCTAAATCACGGCACTAGGGATAAAATTCGCACAAGAGAAAAGCAAAGGCTCGACATATTCAAAGATGGCTTAAGATCACTTCCAGGTTCACATGGGGTGGCATTATATGATCAAGAAAAATCATTCTACTAACCAAATGCACCAAACCAAAATAAGCATAATGAGCCTATTGAACAAATTTGACATTGAAAAATAGTTCTTTGAGTAATTGTAAGTTTCCTCAAAAAAGGATTTGGCACTAAAGTTCTCATGGGTCCTTACTCATCTCCGCTACTTATGTCAATCTTAAAACATGAATCCAATCTGTAAATTGTCGAAATCACACATTCAAAAGTCACATACATATGAGTTTGAAAATCAATACATACGTGATACTCATGCATAGGATCAACTTCCATAGAATGCTCATGTGCACAAAGTCAACAACAAAGATCAACATGTTATCCAACACACAAACTCATCATAAAGGAATACGTAATAACTTTTAGATATTTTTCATCAAAAATTTTCAAAAATTTCACATATTTTTTACTAATGCAAACAAAAATCAAAATTTTCCAACAACCATGGTGTATCCTACTAATGGTGCACCTAAACCCCCAACTAGAACCATGCATTGTCCTGAATGCAACAAAAAGATATAGTATGCAATGAAAGACAGTAAAAAAGATGAGTAGGGTAAGAAAACACCTCACAATTGAGATTTTGACAAAAGTACCAAGGTCTGGATCTAAGAGAAACCATTCTATACAACCTAAAGTGAGTGACATAAAATAAAATGACATAAGAAATTAAAAGGAACTGTACTCTAGGAAGGATAAACACTAGCTAATTCTCCACAACCTTTGACTACACCGGGTCAATTAAATCCTCCTCCACCATTTGTTTTTCAAAACTATCAAAAAATGACTTGAGTCTTTGGCCATTGACCTTGAATGTCTGGCCATATTTAGGGTTTGTGATATCCACTGCTTCGTTGGGGTAGGCCAACTTGACAAGATCGGGTCCATCCCAATGGGACCTTAGTTTTCCTTGGAAAATGGATATGCGAGAATTATACAACAACACTTTTTGCCTGGGCTTGAATGATTTTCGTTGATGGAATTATCATGGAAGATTTTAGCCCGTTCCTTTAAAATTTTTGAGCTTTCGTACGCATCTCGTCGGATCTTTTCCAACTCATTCAGTTCCAATTACCTATGTTCACCAACCATTCTCAAATTAAAGTTTAACGTCTTAATGGCCCAATAGGCCTTGTGTTCCATTTTAGTAGGCAGATTGCAAGCCTTTCCATAGACAAGACGGTAGGTAGACATGCCTAAAATAATTTTATAGGCAGTACGGTAGGCCCACAAGGCATCGATCAATCTCTCGGACCAATCCTTCCTATTAGGGTTAACCATTTTTTCTAGGAAGGTCTTAATCTTCCTATTGGCCAGCTCGGCTTGGCCATTTGATTGTGGGTAATAGGCGGTGGATATTTTATGAGTGACACCATATTTGAACATTAAAGATGCAAATGGCCTATTACAAAAATAGGATCCACCATCACTTATCATTGCCCGGGGCATCCTGAACCTCGAAAAGATATTCTCTTTGAGAAATTTGACTACAACCCGATGGTAATTAGTCTTAGTTGGGATGGCCCCCACCCATTTGGACACATAGTCTACTGCCAGAAGGATGTACAAATAACGAAAAAACATAGGGAACAGACCCATGAAATCGATGCCCCAACAGTCGAATATTTATATGAGAAGTATGGGGAAAGGGGCATCATATTTTGAAGGCTCACACTACCCAATCGTCGGCATCTATTACATGCCTTACAAAATGACACACAATCTTTAATGAGAGAAGGCCAGTAGAAACCTGATTGAAGAATTTTGGTGGAAGTCTTTTTGGCTGAGAAGTGGCCAGCGCATGCTTGAGAGTGGCAGAATGTAAGGACATCCCATAGTTCATTTTCAGGTACACATCTCCTCATGACTTGGTCAGGGCAGTACTTGAACAAATACGGGTTGTCGAAGTAGAAGTACTTCACATCCGTCATGAATCGTCTTCTACCTTTCGGGCTCCATTGTGGCAGTATTTGCCCTGTTGCAAGGTAATTAGAAATGTCAGCATACCAAAGACATACTGAATGAATTGAAAGTAAATGTTTATCAAGAAAAAAGTTAGGAATAGGAATATGCTCATTAGTCTCCTGCACCACCAGTCATGATAAGTGATCCGCCACAACATTCTCAACTCCTTTCTTGTCTTTAATTGTCAAATCAAATTCTTGTAGGAGGAGGATTCATCTAATGAGTCTTGGTTTGCATCCTGCTTAGATAACAAGTACTTCAAGGCAAAATTGTCAGTAAAGACAACAATAGGCTAACCAATGATATATGAACGAAATTTATCTAAAGCAAACACTACAGCTAGCAATTCTTTCTCAACGGTGGTGTAATTCATTTGAGCCTCATTAAGTGTTTTGCTAGCATAGTGTATTACATATGGTCGATTGTGTACCCGCTGACCAAGCATTGCACCGACTGAGTAATCACTCACGTCTCACATGAGCTCGAAAGGAAAATTCCAATTGGGTGGTCGCATGATATGAGGCGTGACAAGCATGCTTTTTAGTTTTTTAAAAGATGCCTCACACTCATCCGACCACTCAAAGACGACCTCCTTGGACAGTAAGTGGGTTAGGGGTCGAGCCAATATACTAAAATTCTTAATGAATCGACGATAAAAACCTGTATGGCCCAAAAATAACCAAATTCCCTTGATGTCTATCAGCATAGGGAGTTTGGAGATGGCCTCCACCTTGGATTTGTCAACTTCAATGCCCCTTGCCGATACTATGTGGCCCAACACGATTCCTTCTGTCACCATAAAGTGGCACTTTTTCAATTCAACACGAGATTCTTCTCCTCACACCTCTCCAATACTCTCTCCAAATTTTTCAAACATCCATTGAATGAATCTCAAAACATGGAAAAACCATCTATGAAGACCTCCACTATCTTCTCTACCATATCGCTAAAAATGCCCATCATACACCATTGAAAAGTCCCCGGAGCATTGCATAATCCGAACGACATACGACGATAGGCGAAGATACCAGATGGGCAGGTGAAAGTTGTCTTCTCTTGGTCCTTCAATGCAATCTCAATTTGATTGTAGCCAGAGTACCCATCTAGAAAGAAATATAATAGGTGCCCTGCTACCCTTTCCAAAACTTGATCTAGAAATGGCATCGAAAAATGATATTTCCTTGTGCAAGCATTATGCTTCTGGTAGTCAATGCAAACCCTCCATCCGGTTATGACTCTTGTAGGTATGAGTTCATTTTCCTCATTTTCCACTACCGTGACTCCGGATGTCTTTGGTACTACTTGTGTGGGACTTACCCACTTGCTATCGGCGATCGAAAAGATGATGCCCACATCAAGTAGTTTTAAAACCTCCTCCTCCACCACCTCTTTCATGTTGGGATTTAATCACTTTTGAGGATGTCAGGAAGGTTTGGTATCCTCCTCAAGGTAGATGCGATGGGTACAAATGATAGGGCTTGTCCCCTTAATGTCCGCAATAGTTCACACAATTGCTCCTTTGTGCTTTATCAATGCCTTTAAGAGTCGTTCTTCTTGGTCAGCATTCAAGGTAGAGCTAATGACTACCAAAAAATTTTCTCCTTCGCCAAGATAGGTGTAATTCAAATGGGAGGGGAATGGTTTCAACTCCAAGTTTGGCTTGTGCTTATCCGACGAGAAAATTTTCTTTTTTTGCTTAGGTAACTCCTCAAATATGGGAATCCACATTTCCATCCCTTTCAACTCTTCAATATCCTCTTGCTTTTCCCAGTCCTCTAGGTCAACAATTTGTTCCTCCTTGAATTTCAAGATCCTCTCCAACTCTAAATGCTCCTCGACCAATGTATCAATTCGATTGACCTCATTCACCTCCTTGTCATCCCCCGATTTCTTTGCCAAATTGAACACATTGAGCTCCATAATCATGTTCCCGAACGCCAATTTTATTAGACCATTCTTGTAATTAATCACATTATTAGATGTAGCAAGGAAGAGACGTCCAAGAATAACGGGGATTTAGGAAATCAGATTAACAATGAGATGTGTATCTAAGACAATAAAATTAACAAAAAAGTTAAAATTATCAATTTAAACCCAAACATCTTCCACTACTCCCCTTGGTGTGCGGATGCTACGATCCGCCAATTGAGGTGGGCTTCAACTCCTCGAGTTGAAGTTGTTGATACACCGAATAGAGGAGGAGGTTGACACTTGCCCCTAAATCTAGCAATGCTTCCTCCATCCGGAAATTCCCTATGGTAATGGCAATTTTTGGCCAACCGGGGTCTTTGAATTTTGGAGAAGTGTTGGTCCTTAATATGGAGCTCACTTGCTTGGTTAAGAATGCCTTCTTTCGAACATTTAATCTTCTCTTTACCATGCATAGATCCTATAAATTTTTTGCACATGATGGCATTTGCTTGATGGCGTTGAGGAGAGGGATGTTGATCTTAACCTACTTAAACATTTCCAAAACATCAGTATAATTAGCCACCTCGATTGGTGGCTTCAAACGACTCGGGAAAGGGGCAGGCATAGGAGGAATAAACATGTTGTCATCAATTACATTTTCTTTTTCAACCACTTCTTCTTCTTTCTCTTTACTCACCTCACCTTCTTTGGTCACACTTTCTTTGGTCTCACCCTTATTTTCTCTTTGTATTGGCAAAGGGGCTTTGGGTGCAACCTTTGGCACCATGGTCTTTTCAAATTGTTTGTCACTTCAAAGAGTGGTGACCGCCTTGAGTTGCTCGTAACTCTCTTGGGTGAGTGTTGCCACTTCAACCACATGTTGGCCCTTAGGATTTTCTTGGGGTTGAGCGGGGAATTTCTCCTTATCTTGTTGAGAAAACCCAATGGCATTGGTAATCTTGGTGAGTTGGGATGAAATGTCTTTATTGAAAGTAGTTTGACTTTGAATGAAGTTATAGACCACATCCTCCAAGTTCCTCGTATGAGGAGGTTGGTAGGTGGGAGGATTGGATGGTCCTTGATGGGAGAAGTGTTGTGGGGGTGGATTGGAAGAATACCATTGTGGATTGGACTTTGGGTATTGAGAGCTAGATGCTTGCCTATGGCCTTAGTATTGGTTTTGGTATTAACCTTGCTTAGGAGGCATGGGTGGTGAATATGCACTAGAACCATGAGGGATAGGGTTCTCATTCCTCTAACTAAATTTGGGGTGATTGTTCCAACCCGGATTGTATGTGTTAGAATTTGGAGAAAATGATTGCCTAGGTTGATTGAAGGCATAGACTTGTTCATGGTATGCTTCCTTAAGTGCCAGAATGCTCTGACACTCTAATATGGAGTGTTCGATACTCTCACAAATAGAACAAACCTCCTTAGTTCATGACACATGGGACACCTCCCGTCTCCTATTCACCTCAAGATTCTCTGCTTTCCTAGACAATTTAAAAATTTGTGAAAGTAAGTCTTCCTGGTTTTTTAGATCATAAATCCTTCCCACTTTTGGTTGGCCACTCCCTTGAGGCAACGATCTTGGCACATCGGTAGGGTCAGTGATGTGCAATGACTATAAATTTTGGGCCAAGGTATCAAAATAGTCTAATGCCTCATGGGGCTCTTTGTTCACGAATTTTCCGTTGCACATCATGTCGATAAACTGTCGATGACCTGATGTAATTCCTTCATAGAAGAAACTCACCAAATGCCATGGTTTAAAGCCATGGTGTGGGATGGACTATAGTAGCTCCTTGTACCTTTCCCAACATTGGTAGAATTGTTCGTTGGGATTCTCCAAAAAATTTTGAATTTGTTTCTTAAGGGTTGTGGTTTTATGCACCGGGAGAAGAATGCATGAGGGTTTGGTGCATCGGGTTGGTTGAAGGAAATCCCACATTGACCTCGTTGGAGGGTCAATTAGGATGTTGTTCCCTTCATTCCTAGGTGGGGGAAAGTGCACTCATGGGTTGGGCCTTCTAGGTTGTTGCACTCCCCCATCCTCTTGAATATTAGGATTAGCATCGACATTATCAAAATTATCACCCGCATCCTTGGGTGGGTCTTGGTCAGTATTCATATTAGGGTCTATGAATTGTCTAACCAATCAGTTTTGCTCGTCCCATCCCCACATACAACAAAAGATCTAAAAAAATGAAATTATACACAAACAAAGATATGTACACGAACCACGTACCTCAGTCCATGTTGAAAATCACTGGACTTACCTCCATAGTTCGGGAATCACCTTCTTGGTTTGACACTTGCCTTCTCCCGCAATGACGCCAAAAATGATTGTTGAAAATTCCTTGTTTCCCCTTAACCCTTAAATGTTATCTCTCAATGTTTGTGTGATGTGTGTTCGAATGAGGAGGGAGTGCCATGCTCCCTTGGGATAGTGTTAAAAGAAAGGGCAAGGAGGAAGGGACATGGGATGATGTAAATGTGAGGTGTGAATGCACAAAAATGCTCTCCAATCGCAAGGAGACTTTCATGGGTCGTGTTTTACTTGGTGGTATTCCAAGGTCGTTTCCACGGGGAAGGAAGTAAACCAAAGTGAAAGTGATTTTGGGAAAAGAAAATATAAAATCTTTGTGGTTGGAAATTGTTTGGTAAAAAATGTTTTGATGAAAATGAAATGAGAACAATATGTGGGCAAACCCAAGAGGTCACTCCAATAGGAATACTCTTTCAACTCCAATCCCTCCTCCGATAGAGCATAAATGAACGATTGATTCGGGGGAAGCTAAAGACAAGTTCGCTGAGTATCTAAGCATAAACCGTGACTAGGCCTACGGAATATCAAAGGCTCACCAACTTATCCACTCTCAACCCCGTCAAACCGAACCATTGAACTTCTAAGGGATGGAAGAGAGTGAGTCAAAATAGTATTCCCAAGTGGAGGTTTCCCTTGGTTTTTCCAATTAGCTACTCATACTAGATATAGAAATGAAAATGGGATGATAATGCATTGCAAAGATATGAAGTTCTAAAGCTACTAAGTACTAGAAATCATAAGCTAAAAGTGAAGTAATTTAATACCCATTTTAAGCTAAGGAAATGAAAGACTATGATGCATTAATGGTAGAAACTTAAAGAGAGCATTAAAGTAGCAATGACGTGAATGAGAATAACATTAATTGCATTAAATGAAGTTCTAAAAGTTCTTACAGGAGATTCCAAGACAATATCATGAAGAAAACATAAAAACTCTCAATTTCTCACACTAAAAACACTATTCATTATTTTCTACCCCCAACTCTCATCTCTCTCTCTATATATATATCTCATCACCCTTGTGTATGTCGAATTCCATCCCTCCCAAAAATGTGCATCTGGGATGGCCTCTAACCCCTTTGATGTGATTCCCAACATAGGACCCTAAAAATAAGGTGGGCTGGTGTAGGTGGTGCAGGCTGTGCAGGCAATGTTTCCTCACCAAATTGCTTTTCTTTTATCTCTCCACATTTATGATTTATTCTCCAAAAGTCCAAGATGAGTTAAATGAGGGGATGTCTTTTGTGTTGGACGTGTCAGGACAGCATGGAGGCATGTTGGTGGGACCCTCAAAGCAACATGTCTAAGTTGCAAAGAGAAGAGCAAAACGATAGACCTTACCAGTAGGGTATTCCGGAACCCAGAACACCCGTAGCTAGATGATTGATTGGAAACGTTATTTTTCCTAAGCTCCTAACATGAACCCTCAAATATGTATATGACTTATGTGCGTGGGTGAGTGTCACTCTCACTCGGATTCATGCAAGAGAAAGGGCAACAGAATGATGGTGATGAAATGGAATCAACAAAATGTATGAAATGTGAAATGTGAACAAAAGTACTTCCTAATCACAAGGAGTCTTTTGAATGTCGGTGTTTTACTTGGAAGAGTATTCCAAGACCGTCTCCTCAGGGAAGGAAGGTTGAGTTGTGTGAAGGTGATTTTGTTGCTAAAGGAAAACATATAAAATCTTGTAGTTGGTTTTGATGAGATTTGTTCTTAATGAAAAAGCAATGAGAAACTAATGTTGGCAAACCCAAGAAGTCACTCCAATATGAATATAATTTCAAATCCAATCCCTCCTCCGATAGAGCATGAATGAACGATTGATTCGGGGGAAGCTAGAGACAAGATTGGTGAGTATCTAAGCATAAACTGTGGCTAGGCCTACGGGATATCAAAGGCTCACCAACTTATCCACTCTCAACCCCATCAAACCGAACCATTGGACTCATAAGGAAAGGAAGAGAATGAGTTGAAATGGAAAACCCAAAAAGAGGTCTCCCTTGAATTAGCCAACTAGAATCTAGCTATTCATGTTTAAAAGGAAAGACAAGCATAATTTAATTGGACATAATGAAGAAAGGAAGCATGAGACTTAACTTAAAGCAAGAAATCTTAAGCTATGAAGAAAAATATACAATACCCATTTTAAAGCTAGGAAATGAAGAAAAACTTGAACAACAATGGTGAAATGAAGAACATGTAATTAAACTTGAAATGAACTTGAAGTAAATGACATTAAGGTGTAAGAGTTAAAGATAACAAGAGATTAAAAGCTTACTACAACTTGAATGGAGAGCAAAAATACAAAAACATAAACTTTCTAATCACTATTCTTCATGTCCTTCCTTGGATTTCCTAAGCTTAGGTAGCCACACCCAAAATGGTTGTGTAATGCTGAATATAATGGAGTGTTAGCCTTCAATTTTCGTGCATGGTGGTCCCCCTAAGGTGTTTGCAGGCTTCCCATCAAGAGGTGGTTGAATGGGTGGGTCTTGAAAGGCTAGCACATGCTACCCAGCAACTCCCTGGCAGCCCACTTTCTCTCGCATCTTCATTATTGCAATGGCCTTCAAAGTCTTCAAATTGTGTAAGAGAGGCATGGAAATGTGTAAGGAAATGTTGGGGAGCAAGTGGGAGAAGTGTAGGTGGGACCCGCAAGCAAGTGGAGATGAGTGGCAGGAGGTTCGGGCATGGTCAGGGGAGCGTACCGGTATTGCGTACTGGTACTTTGAAGCTTCTGGAGTCGGGCGTACTGGTACTATTTTCTACTCTGGACCACTTTTTTTAGAATCGTCATAACTTTTGATCCAACCGTTGGATTGAGCTGAAATCATGACACAATACAGAAGACATCCAGATCTACAACTTTCATTATTTGAACTTTTTTATATTCGAAGCGGATCATGGTCTAAATAGAGGAAAACAGATGCTCTACTTCCAAATGATGTGGCAGCTGGTGCCTTTGTTCCCAAACACCTATACCTCCTTGATTTCTTCACTTTTAAACCTCCAAATCTTCATATATTGTGTCCATGCCTTCACCACACATCCATCATAGTTGTAAGGCCCTAAAATCAATTATTTAAGCTATAAAAACATGCAACATCGAAATATCAACATTATTCATAAAATAGGCTAACTCTAAGTACTTAGATGCAAAAATTGAGTTAAAATGCTTGTAATGAGGCCTGTACATATGCAATATTATGCACTCATCACACCCCCCAACTTAAGTTTTGCTAGTCCTAGCAAACAAAATGTAAAAAATAAAGCATACAAAATTACATATACTAATTCCGCTATTGCATTTAGCACATGCAACAAGCTTTTAAACACTTAGGTGATCCCTAGTGGACGAGTTTTGTCTCGTGAAGGTTTCCACTGAAGGTACCTACAAACTTCCTTTCCTAGTATTCAATATTTAAAGCATATTCTCTTACCCTAACTAGCAATGGGATTTCAATAATAACTTGATCTGAACACCCGAACCAATCACACATGAGACATATCGTAGCCGTAAATGCTATTTTAGAGTATCCACATAGACATTCATTTTTAAACTCGTGTGTGTGTGAAATGAACATGTAATTTAATCATTTACACAACGGAGTTCACATTCATTTTGTCTATCCAAATTAAGCTTTGATGCAAAACTCACCAAGAGTGTCTCTCGCAATGAATAACACTATGATTATCATGGCATGCTCTCCATATGTATATGTGAGATAGAATATTGTGCTCAAAACGAAGTATGCTCACATATAATCTAAAAATGAAGTATGCATAGAGATGAAACAACCTTGACATAATCTCATGAAAGGAATGCAAGGGCATTAGATAGCAAAATCAACCTCTCTTGTTCTTTTAAAAGTATGCATCTCCATGCTTCTCTAGATCATTTATGACTTTCAAAGGTTATAATGGGGCCTTGGGGTGATATTGAGGTAAGCGGAATGAAGGACATAGGATAACAAAGAGGGTTGTTCCGAGTGAATGACCTTTATTTCAAAAAAATATCCCTTTTATGGGATTTCTAGGCTAATGACCATCACTTCACTCTTTATTTCTCTTTCTTCTTTTCCTTAACATTTTCCTCTTTTCTTTTTCTTTTTCCACCCCTTTTTTTCCTCCTTTTCTTGGATTTCCATTCCTTTTCCATTCAACTCTTTTGAGTTTCAATATCATTCATCCCTTTTGTTGAGTTTCCGTCATACTTCCTTCTCATTTATGATCATTCATACTTAGCTCTAGGAAAAACCAAGGTAAGATAGATATTTATCATTTTCATTGGCTTGGTCTAATGTGTGGCATAGAAATGAGTTTACAATTAAGGATCAATTATGGTAGTAGGGATAAAATTTTCACAAGAAAAAGGCTAAGACTCAAAGTAAGTCAAAGATGGCCTAAGATCATCTCTAGATAAACATGGAGGGGCATTATGCATTTCAAGACAAAGTCAATCAACTACCCAAATGCACCAAACCAAAACAAGCATAATGAGATTATTGAACAAATGTGTAATTTGAAAAATTGTTCCTTGAGTAAATGTAAGTTTCCTCCAACAAGGATTGACACTAAAGCTCACGTGGGTTCTTACTCATCTCCACTATTCATGTCAAGCACTAAAATGTGAACTCAATCTTTAAATTGCCAAAATTACAAGTTCATGGTGCACTTATGGTTGAGTTCAAAAGCAAACAAGTATGTGATATTCTTAACAATAGGATAAACTTATATAATGTGCTCATGTATTCAAAGTTCAAAATGAAGATCAACTAATCACAAATCCTATAACCATTAGAATAGGGGAATATAGTTCAATATTGGAACCAAAATTTTTAAAATTTTCACATTTTCCATTATTCTATACAAAAAGTGGTGGAAACGTGTGAATGGTGCACCTCACCTCCAACTTAAACCATGCATTGTCCTAAATGCACAAAGAATCATGCAATGAGAAAAATGAAAGTAACATGGGAAATGAGATACCGCGTTTTTTCTTTTTTTTCGTTTTTTTATATATATACTTCAACAAAAAATAAAACACAAAAAACTTGTTTACACCCCCCAACATAGACTAGAACATGATACTCAATAAGATTTTCTACAATAATGCTCAAGTGAAATGGGTCCAAATTAGGAAGAGATAAACAACCTTCATGCTAAAATCTACACTACAACATTGAAAATGAAAATATAACAATAAAAAAAATCTAACTACTATGTACATGAAAATAAAACAAAAAGTGTCATGTCAATCCGGCTTCAATTCGGATATGAGCTTGCGCCCATTGATTTTTTTCATTTTTAAATTTTTTTGTTGTATAAATGTCCTTCTTAAGCCATCTATCCAAACATAGAAAGGATGCTGATTCAAAATTCTCAACCAAATAGAAGTGTAGGCAAGTTTATACAATTCAAACAATGGAGCATACAATTTTTCTTTCAAAATTTTCACACTTAACTCCGTTTTAATGCCCTTCCCAAGTTGAAAATTGTGAATCTCAACATCACTCATAGATGAAAAAATGACCTTGGGCTCATTAACCTCATGTGAGATAATAACTTCATTAAATTTTTCACAATCTAGAGTGGTGGGAGATTCAACATCAATGTGGATTCCTTTGGGATGATCATCCTCAATACATTGACTATGCTCAAGATGTTGTTCTTCATGTATATCAATTATAGCATTAGTCACTGTATCAAGTTGTTGGGTTATTTGGGCATTGAATTCCATTTGGTAAAGCATAAAATCACACAAAATATTTTTTAATTCTTCTTCGGTTGAGTTCCCATATGTTGGATAGTTACAAAATTCATTTGGTGGTGTGAGATTGGATGAAATATTATATGGTTCATTCTCCCAACCATAACTCGGATAACTCAGTGTAACATAATGGTTGGGGTAAAAATTTTCGGAGGCAAAAAATGAATTAGAACCTTCGTACCTAAAATCTTGAACCGGATAATTTATTGGACACCCACTACTGAAGTGTCCATACTCACCACAAATTTCGCAAACGTTTCCAAAATAAGGGGCATTTATTGGCCACTCACTAGTGATGTGTCCATATTCACTACAAATCTCGTAAATATTTTCAAACAAGGGGCATTTATTTAGCACTCACTAGTAATGTACCCATACTCATCATAAATCTCACACATATTTTCATAATATAGGGCATTTAATATATTATCATAAAAATTATAAGACATTAAAAAAAACACTAACTATTTACAACCTATTTACAAATGAGACGACATACCTTGGCCCATAATGAAAATCACGAGACTTACCTATGCCTCCCAAAATTACCTTTTGAACTTGACGCTTAAACTTCCCCGGCAACGGCGCCAAAAATGATTGTTGAGAAAGGTTATTTTTCCTAAGCTTCTAACATGAACAATCAAATATGTATATGGCTTATGTGTGTGGGTGAGTGTCACTCTCACTCGAATTCATGCAAGAGAAAGGGCAACCGAATGATGGTGATGAAATGGAATGAACAAAATGTATGAAATGTGAAATGTGAACAAAAGTGCTCTCCAATCGCAAGGAGTCTTTTGAATGTCAGTGTTTTACTTGGAAGAGTATTCCAAGGTCGTCTCCTCAGGGAAGGAAGGTTGAGTTGTGTAAAGGTGATTTTGTTGCAAAAGGGAAAAATGTAAAATCTTGTAGTTGGTTTTGATGAGATTTGCTCTTAATGAAAATGTAATGAGAAACTAATGTTGGCAAACCCAAGAAGTCACTCCAATATGAATACAATTTTAACTCCAATCTCTCCTCTGATAGAGCATGAATGAACGATTGATTCGGGTGAATCTAGGGACAAGATTGGTGAGTATCTAAGCATAAACTGTGACTAGGCCTATGGGATGTCAAAGGCTCACCAACTTATCCACTCTCAACCCCGCCAAACCAAACCATTGGACTCATAAGGGAAGGAAGAGAATAAGTTGAAATGAAAAACCCAAGAGGAGGTCTCCCTTGAATTAGCCAACTAGAAATCTGACTATTCATGTTTAAAAGAAAAGACAAGCATAATGTAAATGGACATAATGACGAAAGGAAGCAAGGGACTTAACTTAAAGCAAGAAATCTTAAGCTATTAAGAAAAATATACAATACCCATTTTAAAGCTAGGAAATGAAGAAAAACTTAAACAACAATGGTGAAATGAAAAACATGTAATTAAACTTGAAATGAACTTGAAGTAAATGACATTAAGGTGTAAGAGTTAAAGATAACAAGAGATTAAAAGCTTACTACAACTTGAATGGAGAGGAAAATACAAAAACATAAACTTTTTAATCACTATTCATCATGTTCTTTCTTGGATTTCCTAAGCTTAGGTAGCTACACCCAAAATGGTTGTGTAATGCTGAATATAATTGACTATTAGCCTTCAATTTTCGTGCATGGTGGTCCCCCTAAGGTGTGTGCATGCTTCCCATCAAGAGGTGGTTGAATGTATGGGTCTTGACAGGCTAGCACAAGCTACCCAGCAACTCCCTGGCAGTGTACTTTCTCTCCCATCTTCATTAATGAAATAGCTTTCAAAGTTTTCAAATTGTGTAAGAGAGACATAGAAATGTGTAAAGAAATGTTGGGGAGCAAGTAGGAGAAGTGTAGGTGGGACCCCCAAGCAAGTGGAGCTGAGTTGCAAGAGGTTCGGGCATTGTCAGGGGAGCGTACCGGTACTGCATACCAGTACTTCGAAGCTTCGGGAGTCGGGCGTACATGTACTGTGTACCGGTACTGTTTTTTGCTCTGGACCACTTTTTATAAAATCGTCATAACTTTTGATCCAACCGTTGGATTGAGCTGAAACTTTGAAATGATACAGAAGACATCCAGATCTACAACTTTCATGCTTTGCACTTGTTTAGGTTCAAAGCGAATCATTGTCAAAATGGAGGAAAACAGAGGCTCTACTTCCAAATGATGTGTCAACTGGTGTCTTTGTTCCCAAACACCAATGCCTCCTTGATTTCTTCACTTTAAAGCCTCCAAATCTTCATGTATTGTGTCCATGCCTTCACCACACATCCATCATAGTTGCAAGGTCCTAAAATCAATGATTTAAGCTATAAAAACAAGCAATATCGGAATATCAACATTATTTATAAAATCGGCTAACTCTAAGTATTTAGATGCAAAAGTTGAGTTAAAATGCATGTAATGAGGCCTTTACATATGCAATATTATGCGCTCATCACTTGACCATACCGGTATGGCATTCCAGAATGGTACCCTTCCGGAATAGCATTCCTGAAGGGTTTCTACTGTTGTCTTTTTTTTTCTGATTTCTTGATTCTCCAACTCCTGAGCTTCCCTCCACTCTTTCTCTCATCCCCATTCATATCAAGTGGTTTGGGAGGGCCTTAAGAAGCCTCATTTAGCCTTTTTTAACTGTAAATACAAAATATCATCGTTAAGAACTCAAATGACATAACTCCTAACATCTAATTTCCAAAAGCAGTTAAGAAAACAAGATGATTAGCATATAAGAGTATACAAAGTTTTGTCCTATCAGTACTGTACCGTACCGGTACTGTTTCTGCAGTCTTTTTCGTTTTCTTGATTTTTTTAACTCTTGAGCTTTCCTTTAGCCATTCTTTCATCCCCACTTATCTCAACACATTTGGGAATGCCTTATGGAGCCTCATTTAGCACATTTTAACTGCAAACACCAAATATCATCATTAATAACCCAACGGATATAACTCCAATCATTTAAACCTTAAAAGCAGTTAAAATAGGATGATTAGCACATGGAAATATGCAATGTTTTGTGCTAATCAGACCCCCAACTTAGGTTTTGCTAGTCCCTTAGCAAAAGATTATTTCCCAAACACAAGACAATGAGAATAACACACACTCAATCCATTTTAACCATTCATCCAATCCATCTTCAAGCAAAAATCAAAATGCAATTCCAAAATAAATATGAACAAGATTTGAACAAATTGTGGTTTTTCTATTAATGTGCACGAAGTTGGAGTACAGGGAGTAGGACATCAAAAAGAACAAAATAGCCTACAATCCCTTCCCAACTACATACAATCCAACCCAAAAAGAAGAAACAAAAAATAGCACTAGCACACCCTACTCTTCATCACCATCATTGCCATTAGATTCTTCATCTTCCCCAGACTTATCTTCCTCAACATCATCCTTCTCTTCCTCAACTGCTGTGGAAGTGGAGGGGACAAAAGTAGGTGGAATGGGAACTTCTGGGATAGGTCTCCCAGGGAAGGTATGCACAAACAACTCCTTCATCATAGCAGCCATATCCTACACAATACCCTCAATCCCATGCACTGTTGTCTCTAGTGTTACAAGACGCCCAGGTACGGAGCGTGCTGATATGGGTTTGAATGGCTCAGTGGGTACAGTCGGTACAAAGTCCTCAAAATCAAAATTTGACTAAGCTCAATCCCCCTGACTCATAGCTTTTCTCTTCTTGCTACTGGTCCTGTCGATAGCCCCAGTCTCGGGAGGAATGAGCTTGTTAAATGCGAAGCCCTTGACTTTGAACTGGTTGCACATTCGGGTTACCAAACTCCCGTATGGAAGATTAGTCAAGGGCTTCTCTGTCATAGCAAAGTCTTTCATTACTTCCCAAATAAAGATGGGAAAATCAACTATTGTGCCTGCCACGACAGCATCCAAAATGGCTAACTTTTCCATGTTTGGCTTCTTTTTCGCTGCCCTTGGAAGTAAATTATAATGGAGAAGTTTGTTTAGAAGCCCATACACATGCTTCAAACCTCCACTCAGAACAGTGCCCCTGAATTTAGCAGGCTCCTCATGCATCAGATCAACAAATTCAGCCGTGGTCTTTGCTCTAGTGATGTTGTGAGGATAGACATGTGGGAATGGTGGTGGTCTCTGGTATCCTCCAAGAAGGGTGGCAATGACAACTGGGGTCACATCTATCACCTTGCCCTATACATGCGTACTCAACACCTCCTCTCCATTCACCTCAACCACTCGAAGCGATTGGTAGAAATTCCTAAATAATGGCAAATTATATCCCTAAACCTTCCTGAACCAGAAACTCATACCATGCCCCTCAATGATTTTCACTGCTTGATGTATGGGGGCAAGCGTGATTCGATCACAGGTCACACTCCGACCTTGAATCCACTATCGTCGAGCCTCACTCTTAGCTTTCTTTCTTTGTGCATTTGGGTCCTCGCTTGACCCTTCACCGCTTCTCTTGCGGCTAGCGGTGGCCACGACAGGAGGGGAACTGGTCCAGGACCAGGTCTCTTGGTGCAGGCCTTGCCTAGCACCATTGCCTCTATCAAGAACAATGCAAGGAGGAAAAGGAGGAGACTTTCACTTAGGTAAAAGGCCACAGGACATACCTCAAGATGTCGAGCCATTGGAGTTCCTTGTGGTAAATGGAGAGGTTGGAGAGACTTTGTGGACTTTGGCACCAGGGTTTCTCAGTCGAGGGTTACACAGATCAAGGCTAGAGGAAGAAGGTTTTATGGATTTAAAAGGGAATGAGAAAGGGGTTTTGGAATCCTGGGGTGTTGTGGTGTGAGGGAGAAAGATTTAGGGCTGGAATAGATGTTGGAAATGAAGGGTCCACCGAGGGATTTAAATTAAAAAGCCCTATTTTTTTTTTCGTTTCAGCATACCGTACCGGTACTGCATACCAGTACTTCGAACTCCAGTAGCCTTGGCGTACCGGTACTATATACAGTTACGGTTTTTGCTTTGAATGCCAAAATACCTCTCCACTCCATTTCAACTCAGGACATCCCTAGACACTTTACCACACTTCTTATGGCCACTATTCCATCCTAAAAAGTATACTTCACTTATAACCCATAATTCGAACCATCATGCCCAAATTATAACTGAAATTGCACAGTGATTTAAACCTTTGATGCATTCACATATAGGGAATGGATTTCTATTCTTAACTATCAAAATGAATACTTTCATTCATGTCAAATATCAAAAACTTGAATGATATTCCTTCATTATTGCAGTTATGGATCATCTAACACATTTCTCACATGACTGAACTAAGAATACATGAGCAAAACCATGGTCTCCAACACTAGTTTAAGGTATGCACATACAAATTAATTTTCAATTCGTTTGTGTGTGAATTAAACACATAATTTGAGCATTTAAGCAACAGGATTCACATTCAAATAGCTAGGCAAACTCAGCTTCGATACAAAACTCACCAAGGGTCACTCTTAAGCAATGAAATACACTCAAGTTATCCTGGTATACACTCCATGTTTACATGTGAGATAGAATCTTGTGTTCAAAACAAAGTGTGTTCACATGCAATCCAAAAATGAAGTTCATTTATATGGAAAATGAAACGACCTTGGCATAGTCTCATGAACAAAATGCTAGGGCATTTAATAGTAAGACTAACTCATTGTTTCTGTTAACATTATACACATCACATGCTTCTCTAGATCACTTAGGACTTTGAGGGTTATAATGGGGCCTTGGGGTGATATCTAGGTGAATGAAATGAAGGGTATAGGATAACAAAAAGGGATGTCCCAAGTGCATGACATTTATTTTAAAATGTCTCTCTTTTCATGGGACTTTCATTCATACACCATCTCCACACTCTTTGTTTCTTTTCTTTTTTTTTTTTGCTTTACCATTTTCCTTTTCTTTTGATCATTCTTTTCTTCATTTTCACCCATTTTCTCCTTTTCTTGGAATTTTATTGCTTTCCAATGAACTTTTTGAGTTTCAATCTCATTCATCCCTTTTGCTTGAATTCCACACCACCATTCCTCCTTTTCTTTTATGATTACTCATACTTAGCACTAGGAACACCCAAGGTGAGGTTGATTTTTATCATTTTGCATTGGCTTGGTCACATGTGTGGCATGGAAGTGAATTACAATTGAGGCTCAATCACGGCACTAGGGATAAATTTTTCACAATAAACAAGCAAAGGCTCAACATATTCAAAGATGACCTAATATCACTTCCAAGTCTGTATGGGATGGCATTATATGATCAAGACAAATCAGTCTACTACCCAAATGCACACAATCGAAACAAACATAATGAGACTATTGAACAAATTTGACATTAAAAGATTGTTCTTTGAGTAAATGTAAGTTCCCTCTAAAAAAGTTTGGCTCTAAAGCTCTCATGGGTTCTTACTCATCTCCACTACTTATGTCAAACTTAGAACATGGATCCAATTTGTAAGTTGCCAAAATTACGCATTTAGAAGCCACATACAGTTAGTTAAGTTCAAAAATAATACATATGTGATACTCATGCCTAGGATCAACTTTCCATAGAATGCTCATGTGCACAAAGTTCACAACAACGATCAACATGTCATCCAATTCATACACTCTTCATGAAGGAATATAGGTCAACAATAAGATATTTTTCATCAAAAATTTTCAAAATTTTCACATATTTTTCACTAATGCAAGCAAAAATCAAAATTTATCAATAACCTAGGTGTATCATACAAATAGTGCACCTTGCCCCCAACTAGAATGATGCATTGTTCTCAATGCAACAAAAAGATATATTATGCAATGAAAGACAGTAACAAGATAAGTAGGGTAAGAGAACACCTCGTAATTGAGCTTATGACAAAAACACCAAGATCTGGATCGAAAAGAAACCAATTTGTACAACCAAATAAGGTGAGTGACTGAAAATAAAAACATCATAAGTAAAGAAAAGAACCTGTACACTAAAAACATAACCACTAGCTAGTCCTCTACAAACTCTGGATACACAAGATCCGTCAATTCTTTCTCCACTTCTTTTTTTTCACAACCCTCGAAGAATAGATTGAGTCTTTGGCCATTGACCTTGAATGTTTGGCCATTATCGGGGTTTGTCACCTCAACAGCTCCATTGGGGTAGGTCACGTTGACAAGATAGGGGCCATCCCAACAGGATCAGAGTTTTCCTTGAAAAATTGAGAGACTTGAATTGTATAAAAGCACTTTTTGCCCGGGCTCAAATGATTTTCATATGATGGAATTATCATGAAAGATTTTAGCCCGTTCCTTTGAAATTTTGGAGCTCTCGTACGCATCTTGCTGAATCTCTTTCAATTCATTCAGCTCTAACTTCTTATGTTCACCTGTCATTCTCAAATTGAAGTTTAAATTCTTGATGGCCCAATAGGCCTTGTGTTTCATTTCTACTGACAGATGGCAAGCTTTTCCATAGACAAGCCAGTAGAGAGACATGCCTAAAACAGTCTTGTAGGCAGTACGGTAGGCCCATAATGCATCGGTCAATCTCTCGAACCAATCTTTCCTATTGAGATTAACCATTTTTCTAGAATGGTTTTGATCTCCCTATTGGCTAGCTTGGCTTGGCTTGGCTATTTGTTTGCAGGTGATAGGCGGTGGATACTTTGTGAGTGACACCATATTTGAGCATCAGAGATGCAAATGGCCTATTACAAAAATGGGATCCACCATAACTAATCATCGCTCGAGGCATCCCATACCTCGAAAAAATATTCTCTTTTAGAAACTTGACTACGACCCGGTGGTCATTAGTCTTGGTTGGGATAGCTTTCACCCCCTTAAACACATAATCTACTGCCAGAAGGATGTATAGATAACCGAAAGACAGGGAATGGACCCATAAAGTCGATGCCCCAACAGTCGAAGATTTCTATGACAAGCAAAGGGGAAAGGGGCATCATATTTTTATGGGTCACACTACCCAATCATTGGCATCTGTCACATGCCTTACAGAACAAAACACAATCTTTAATAAGGGAGGACCAATAGAAACCTGATTGAAGAATTTTGGCAAAAGTCTTTTTGGTTGAGAAGTGTCCATCGCATGCTTGAGAGTGGCAGAATGTAAGGAGATCTCGTTGTTAATTTTCAGGTACGCATCTCCTCATGACCTGGTCAGGGCAGTACTTGAGGGTTGTCGAAGTAGAAGTACTTCACATTCCCCATAAATCGTCTTTTATCCTTTGGGCTCCACAACGATGGTATCTGTCCTATTATAAGGTAATTACATATATCAGCATACCAAGGACATACTGAATGAATTGATAGTAAATGTTCATCAGGAAAAGAGTTAGGGATAGGAATATGCTCATTAGTCTCCTGCACCACCAATCGGGATAAGTGATCTGCCACTACATTCTCAACTCTTTTCTAGTCTTTAATCATCAAGTCAAATTCTTGTAGGAGAAGGATCTACCTAATAAGTCTTGGTTTCGCATCCTGCTTGGATAACAAGTACTTCAAGGCAGAATAATCAGTAAAGACAACAATAGGTGAACCAATGATGTATGAATGAAATTAATCTAAAGCAAACACTACAGCTAGCAATTCTTTCTCAGTGGTAGTGTAATTCATTTGAGCCTCATTAAGTATTTTTCTAGCATAGTGTATCACATTTGGTCTATTGTTCTCCCTCTGACCAAGCACAACACCGACCACGTAATCACTCGCGTTGCACATGAGCTCGGAAGGTAGCTCCCAATTGGGTGGTCGCATGATAGGAGGCGTGACAAGCATGCTTTTTAGTTTTCTAAAGGATGCCTCACACTTATCTGACCACTTAAATGGGACCTCCTTAGACAATAGTTGGGTCAGCAGTCGGGCCAATGCACTAAAATTCTTAATGAAGCGACGATAAAAACCTGCATGGCCCCAAAAATGACCGGATTCCTTTATTGGCTGTCGGTGTGGGGAGGTTGGAGATGGGCTCCACCTTGGATTTCTCAACTTCAATGTCGCTTGTCGATACTATATGACCCAGCATGATTCCTTCTGTCACTATAAAGTGACACTTTTTCCAATTCAACATGAGATTCTTTTCTTCACACCTCTCCAATACTCTTTCCAAATTTTCTAAACATCCGTCAAACGAATCTCTAAACATGAAAAAATAATTCATGAAGATCTCCACTATCTTCTCCACCATATCACTAAAAATTCCCATCATGTACCGTTAAAAAGTCCCCGAGGCATTGCATAATTCGAACGGCATACGACGATAGACGAAGGTACCATATGGGCAAGTGAAAGTTGTCTTTTCTTGGTCCTCCAATGCAATCTCGATTTGATTGTAGTCAGAGTAGCCATCTAGGAAGCAGTAGAATAGGTGCCCGGCTACCCTTTCCAAAACTTGATCAAGAAATGGCATCGGGAAATGTTATTTCCTTGTGCAAGAATTAAGCTTCCGGTAGTCGATGTAAACTCTCCATCTAGTGATCACTCTTGTGGGTATAAGCTCATTCTCATCATTTTCCACCACTGTGACTCCGAATTTCTTTGGTACTACTTGAGTGGGACTTACCCACTTGCTATCGGCATTTGGAAAGATGATGCCCACGTCAAGTAGTTTCAAAATCTCATCCCTCACCACCACCTTCATATTGGGATTCAATCTCCTTTGAGGTTGTCGGGAAGGTTTGGCATCCTCCTTAATGTATATTCGGTGGGTGCAAATGATAGGGCTAATTCCCTTGATGTCGATAATTGTCCACCTAATTGCTCTTTTGTGCGTCCTCAATACCTCTAAGAGTCGTTCTTCTTGTTCGGCATTCAAGGTAGAGTTAATGACCACCGAAAATGCTTCTCCCTCGCTAAGGTAGGCATATTTCAAATGTGAGGGCAATGGCTTCAACTCCAAGTTTGGCTTTTACTCATCCGACATGAAAATGTTCTTTTCTTGTTTGGGTAACTCCTCAAATGTGGGAATCCAACCTCGTATCCTTTTCAACTCTTCTACCTCCTCCTGCTAATCCAACTCCTCAAGATCAACAAGTTAATTCTCCTTGAATTTCAACATCCTTTCCAACTTCAAATGCTTCTCGACCAAGGTGTCAATTCTATTAATCTCATTTACCTCCTCGTCATCGCTCGGTTGTTTTGCCAAATTGAACACGTTAAGCTCTATGGTCATGTTCCCAAATGCCAATTTTATTAGACCGTTCCTATAATTTATCACTACATTAGATGTTGCAAGCAAAGGACGTCTAAGTATAACGGGGATCTGGAAACTAAGATTAACAACATGATGTGTATCTAGCACAATAAAATCAATGGGGAAATAAAATTTATCAATTTGAACCAAGACATCTTCCACTACTCCCCTTGGTGTGCGGATGCTACGATCCGCCAATTGAACTTTAATTAATGTGGGTTTTAACTCCTCAAGTTGAAGTTGTTGATACACCAAGTAGGGAAGGAGATTGACACTTGCCCCCAGGTCAAACCATGCTTGCTCTACCCGATAATTCCCTATGGTAATGGCAATTGTTGGAAAGCCGAGGTATTTGAATTTTGGAGGAGTGTTGGTCCATAATATGGAGCTCACTTGTTCGGTTAAGAATGCTTTCTTTCGGACATTCAATCTCCTCTTCACAGTGCATAGATCTTTCAAAATTTTGGCACACGAGGGTTTTTGCTTGATGGCATCGAGGAGTGGGATGTTGATTTTCACCTGCTTAAACATTTCCAAAATATCAGTATAATTAGCCACCTTGGCAGGTGGCTTCAAACGACTCGGGAAAGGGGCAGGCATAGGAGGAATAAATGCGTTGTCATCAATCACATTTTCTTTTTCAACACTTTTTCCTCTCTCTTTTCACTCCCCTCACCTTTTTCGGCCTCACTTTCTTTGGACTCACCCTCATTTTACTCTTCTATTGGTAAAGTGGCATTGGGTAAAACCTTTGGCACCACATTCTTTTCAATTTGTTTGCCACTTCGAAGGGTGGTGACTGCCTTGAGTTGCTCACAACTCTGGTTGGTGGGCTCGGCCAACTCAACGATATGTTGGCCTTTGGGATTCTCTTGGGGTTGAGCCAGGAACTTCCCCTTCTATTGTTGAGACAACCCGATGGCATTAGTGATCTTGGTGAGTTGGGTTGAAATGTCTTTATTGAAGGTGGTCTGGCTTTAAATAAAGTTGTAGAGCACATCCTCCAAGTTTCTCTTATGGTGAGGTTGGTAGGTGGATGAATTTGATGGTCCTTGTTGGTTTAAGCCTTGTGGAGGTGGATTTTGAGAGAAATTTTATGGTGGTGGGTTTGACTGAAACCAAGGATCAAAATATCGTTTTGAAGTACCGTTTCGGTTAGCTAAAAAATGGATATGTTTCGGAAACGTTTCAGAAACACAATGAAAAAGCAGAAAAAATATGAAAACACGTGAAAACATATAGAAATACAAATACAATCTATTTATTATAAAGATAAGCTAAATAATTGATTAATTTAACATATTTATTCAGTTAACATCCATTTATATAAGAATAAATTTAAATTAGAGAGAAAAAAGGTTTGACATGAGGCAGAAATTATTTAAATTAGAATATTATCCAATTAATAATATAATTTTATTCTAATACTAATTTACTAATTAATAATACTAAGCGCAACCTATTATTATAATACTAATTTATTAATTTAAATTGTGTCTTCAAATTAATAAATAATATTATTTCATTAATATTGAAATCATTGTGTATACAATGACTAAAACACATAAATACTTAATTCTAGATATTTAACAAATAAGCTATAAATAATAAAATTACTTGCAGTTATGTAATATGTAAATTTAAGAAATAATAATAACATAAAAGAATAATTATAAAAAGGAAAAAAATAATGAAAGGTATCAAATTAAATTAATGGTAGTTATGTATAGTTAAAAGTAAAAATTATAATGTACTGGGATATTAAATTTAATTGTTTATTACTTATATATAAAAGGTAGCACAAGTGTTTCGACCTGTTTCGACATGTTTCGACCAAAACAGTACTGTTTCGATCGAAACGGTTCGACACACTGACGTTTCGATCTAAACTTTAAAATTTTGAAATACAACCCATGTTTCGTGCCGGTGTGTTGAAATTCTGAAATGGTTCGGACGTGTCGACACTACAGTTTGATCCTTGACTGATACCCTTGCTGATTGGGCCTTGCGTATTAGTTATGGTATTGACCTTGCTTAAGAGGTAAGGGAGGTGAATAAGCATTAGAACCATGAGGGATGGAGTTATCATTACTCTAACTAAAATTGGGGTGGTTACTCCACTCCAGATTGTATGTGTTGGAATTTGGAGAAAATGATTGTCTTGGTTGATTGAAGGCATGGACTTGTTCATAGTATGCTTCCTTAGGCACCAGAATGCTCGGGCACTCCGATATGGAATGCTTGACACTCTCACAAATAGAACAAATCCCCTCGATTCATGACACATAGGGCACCTCTCGTCTCTAATTCACCTCGAGACTCCCTACTTTCCTAGACAATTTAAAATTTGTGAAAGTAGGTCTTCTTAGTCTCTTAAATTGTACATCCATCCCTTTTTTGGTTGGCCAGTCCCTTGAGGCAAAGACCTAGGTACATCGGTAGGGTTAGTGGTGTGCCATGACTGTGCATTTTTGGCCAATGTATCAAAATAGTCTAAGGCCTCATCAGGGTCTTTGATAAAAAACTCTCCGTTCCACATCATGTCGATGAACTATCGATGACCCGGTGTAATACCTTCATAGAAGAAACTCACCAATTGTGTAAACCCCACACTTTTGTCCTTATATATATATACATATATAACAAGTAATTATTCATTTTGAAATCTTGATAGGGTGAAGCTCGGGTTAGTATTAGTTAAAAACTTAGTTGTAGCTTGTAAACATATGAAATTGTTGGCCATAGAACTTTTACCAACTATGTTTGATGTACAAATGTATGTTGTATAAGTCTAGGTTGGTTTTGGAAAGGTTTGGAATGGATTGAAAATGAAAAATAGAGGAAATAGGCAAAATTGAGCAAATCGTACCAGTACAGTATACCGGTGCTGTATACTGGTACCTCGAGGTCCAAAGAGTTTATCGTACCGGTATAGTGTACCAGTACTATCGAAAGAGATCTGACATTTTAAAGTCGCGATTGTGGTGCATTTTCGCCCTATAAATACATCAGAACACCTCCTTTAGCCCCATTTCGGCTCCTCTAACCCTAGAAAACCTTGGAGAGGGAGAAAGGAAGAGAAAACACAAGATTTCAAACACTTCAAAGAAGAGCCCTCTCAAGACTAAGGTAGGGGTTTCTTCTCTTTCTCTTACATTGAGACTAGGACTTATGTCTATATGTATTCTTTTGACTTTAGATCAAATATATGTGCTATAAAACTATCATTCCATGGTATTATTGCAAAGATTAACATGTTTTAAACAAAGCAATGGTGGAATAGCTCTTAAATCTCTTTTTCTTGCTTTCAAACCCTAGTTTTCAAGAGAAGTGGGTTTTCCTCTAGATTCTTCCTTGTTTTTGATTTCGAAACTCTAGTGCTTTGTGTTGAGTAATGAAAGGATATTGCTGATGATCTCTTGTAATTTTCTTCGATTGCTCTATGGAAATAATACATGTGAAAAATTGAGGATTTGTGGAATGGTTGGTTATTTGATAAAATTATTGGTATTGTATTCCTGGTATGGTTGTTTGGATAAACATGAGTGAGAGGTTCCTTGTAAAGATGCTTGAGAAATAAAACTTTGAGGGCGAGAGGTTCCTTGTAACGATGCTCATGCCAAAAGTGGACAATATTATGTGGTCTTCTCAGGAGGTTCCTTGTTAGGATGCTCATACCAAAGGAGGACTATAGGTGGCCTTCTCGGGAGTTTCCTTGTAAGTATGCTTCAGAAATAAAAGCTTGAGGGTAAGAGGTTCCTTGTAAGGATGCTCATGCCAAAGAGGGCAATATTATGTCATGTATGGGGTATTGGTTTACTTTTAAAAATTGTTGGTAATTGGTTTCACCTTTCAGTTTAACTTTATTATTGTTCTCAAACTAGAGATTTATTAAAATGTCGTGATTTTACTTCAAAAGGTTATATATGCTATTTGTGAAATGAGACCGACTTGTTTTACATGTTTTCAAAACCTTGTTTGAGTTTGGGAGGATTTTTCTCTAGAGCTTAGTGCTCACCCCTACAAATAATGTCTACTTTCAGATTCCTGTTTAGAGGAAGAGCCCAGAATAGATGAGCAAGTAACTTGGGAAGCTCAAGTGGATGGGCAGGTAGATCCGGAGGGGAATGTCTAGACTATGCTTTTTGATTCTATACTAGGAGACAGCTTTTGAGATAATGTTCATGTTAGTATTTTGTTCTTCCATTGCACGATTAAGTTGGATTATTTTGGGTTATAAAGGCCATTGTTTGGCCTATTATTTTGAATGATGTTGTAAATATTCGATATGACGAATGAAATTTTCTTTATGGATGGATTTATTTAGTTGCTCTCATGATGTGAATGTTTTTAGCAAGTAATGCCACCCAAGGTGTATTTTGGGGCGTTACAAATTGCCATTGTTCAAAGCCATGGTGTGGGATGGATTGTAGCACCTCCTTGTACCTTTCGCAACATTGGTAGAAATTGTTCATTGGGATTCTCTGAAAAATTCTGAATTTGCTTCTTTAAAGTGGTGGTTTTATGCACCGGGATTTGTTTTTTCAAAAACAAGGAGATCATTTGTTCCCAAGATGTTACGGTTCGGGATCTCAAGGATTGAAGCCATGTTTTTGCCTTTTCACTCAGGGAGAAAGGAAACTATTTCTTCCTTGCTATCTCTTCTATATTATGATTGGGGGTAAAGGTTACAACTATGTCTTCAAAATCCCTTAAATGCGCATATGGGTTCTCGTTCTCAATTCCATGGAATTTGAGAAGTAGTTGCAACATCCCTGGTTTGACTATGAAGAGATGGGCTTGGACCGGAAGGAGGATGCAAGAAGGAGTGGTGCTACGTGTTGGTTGAAGAAAATCCCGTATTGACCTTGCCAGAGGATCAATGTGGATGTTGTTCCCTTCAATCCTAGGTGGGGGAAAATGCACTCGTGAGTTTGGCATTCTAGGTGGTTGCAATTCCCCACCCCCTTGAACATTAGGATTAGCACCACCATTGCTGAAATTGTCACCCGCATCCTCGGGTGGGTCTTAGTCAATATTCATGGTAGGGTCTATGAGTTGTCTAACCAATCGGTTTTGCTCGTCCCTCCCCCACATGTAACAAAAGATCAAAAATTTAATTTTTACACAAACAAGAATATATACAAGGACAACATACCTCAGCCCATGATGAAGATCACGGGACTTACCTCTGTCGTCCGGAAATCACCTCCTTGATTTGACACTTGCCTTCCCTGGCAGCAACGCCAAAAATAATTGTTCAAAAACCTTATTGTTTCCTAACCCTTAATTAATATCCCGTAGAATTTGAAGTGTATGGTTCAAAGGAGAATGTCACTCTCCCTTGTGATAGTGTCAAAAAAAAGGGCAAGGGGAAAGGAAAATGGGATGATGTAAATATGATATGCGTATGAGTAAAAGTGCTCCCCAATCGCAAGGAGACTTTCGCGGTTGTTCTTTACTTGGTGGTATTCTAATGTCGTTTCCACGGGGAAGGAAGTAAACTGAAGGGAAAGTGATTATGAGTAAAAGAAAGTGTAAAATCTTTGTGGTTTGAAATTTTTTTGGTGAAGTGTGTTTTGGGGAAAAATGAAAGGAAGAGCAAATGTTGGCCAATCCAAGAGGTCACTCCAATGGGGATGCCATTTCAACCCGACTCGCTCCTTCAATAGAGCATGAATGAACGATTGATTCGTGGGAAACTAGAGATAAATGGGTGAGAACCTAAGTATAAACCATGACTAGGCCTACGAAATATCAAAAACTCACCAATTTATCCACCCTCAACCCAGTCAAACCGAACCATTGAACTCTAAGAGAAAGGAGAAGAATGAGTCGAAATGGTATACCCAAGTGGAGATTTCCCTTGGATTTGCCAACTAAAAGCTTTAGTTACTCATGTTCAAACTGAAATAGACAATGTAATGAAAGTGCATTGCAAAAATATGAAGTTCTAGAGTAACTAAGTGCAAACAAAATATAATCTATGAATGAAGGAAATGAATACCCATTTTATATCTAAGAAAATGAAGAGCTTTAGAGCACTAATGGTAAAGGCTTAAAGAGAGCATTAAACTTGCATTGACTTGAAGAAAAACAACATTCATGACATTTAATGAAGGTCTAAAGATTTATACCATGGATTACAAGACAATGTATTGAAATAAAAGCAAAAATTTCAATTTTCTCTCACTAGACACTATTCATCATCTTCCTTACTGCTTCTCTCTCTATTTTCTATATCAAAACTTTGGAATGTGTGAAATAATTGCTAAACATGGAGCTTTTTCCCTCCAGAAACGTTCTTAGAGACAAGGGGTAGCTTGGGAATGTGATAGCCATCCACAGGCTGCAGGTGGTGTGGGCTGGACAGGGGTGTGCAGAGGTTGATTGCACACCTAGCTCCTCTTCTCTTCTCTTCTCTTCTCTTCTCTCTCTTCATTTATCACTAAGGCTCCAAACTTCCAATTAAAGATGCGAATGGGGTGAATAGTGTTGTGGGCGTGGCAAGGGAACATGGGAGATCTGTTGTGGGACCCTCAAAGCAGCAGAGATTTGGGAAAGATTCAACAGACCGTACCGGTACTGCATACTGATACTTCGAACTCCAGTAGTTTAGGTGTACCGGTACTACATACCCATATTGTTTCTGTAGTCTTCTCTGTTTTTCTGATTTTTTCTACTCTTGAGCTTTCCTTTAGCCATTCTTCCATCCCCACTCATCTCAACACATTTGGGAATGCCTTAAGGAGCCTGATTTAGCAACTTTTAACTGC
The DNA here is from genome assembly GCA_023539305.1 of Ilex asprella. Classification (NCBI taxonomy): domain Eukaryota; kingdom Viridiplantae; phylum Streptophyta; class Magnoliopsida; order Aquifoliales; family Aquifoliaceae; genus Ilex; species Ilex asprella. The sequence goes on along the minus strand of CM042202.1, from coordinate 6,808,893 downwards.
AAACACTAAATATCATCATTAATAACCCAACATATATAAATCTAATCATTTAAACCTTAAAAGTAGTTAAAATAGGATGATTAGCACATGGAAATATGCAATGTTTAATGCTAATCATGTATGCCACTCACTAGTAGACATTAAAACCTTGAGCCATCCCGTTCATCCCTTTTTTTTTAAAACCCAAGGTTAAGTTTTCTAACCCTAGTGCTTCTCTTTTCCATATACATTCTACAATACATATAATCCACATCACACATGTTACATAACATGTAGCAATGTAAGCACATAACATGTAATGCATAATGGAATACAATGGTCTAAACGCATGCTCCATCAAGCCCTAGGTAAATCGTATGCCTGAGCTCTGATACCGAGTTGTGACGGCCCAAAAATCGAGGGTCTTTTAATAGCCGTTGATCACCCTTTAACCCGCAAAAGAACCCATGGATATCAGTTAACCCGTCACCACGTCGATAACACCCCCTTAATCGGGATCATAATCCACAATTGCAATTCGGGTTCAATTATTCGTTGGATCCAACCAAGGTCTAATATACCATGATTTATATTCCATTATGGCCAATTTACATCATTGAAGGGAAGGAATACATAGCCCATAAACATAGCAAGCAGTTTTAAATTTTGAAAAATTTGGAGAGAGTACCGGTACACAGTACCGGTATGGTTTGCCCACTAGACCTGACTGTACCGGTACTATCTACCTTCTGAACAACAGTGTACCGATACACAGTACTGGTACTCTTTGCCCAGTTTTGCCTGTTTCAACCATTTTTGATTTCCAATCCATTTTTAACCCTTCCACAGCTATCCAATACATGTTTGACAACATTTCCAACATAATAATCGATACATTACACAAGATTTTGTATAATTACATGCCAAAAACTAATTATTCATAGTAATTTTACAAAATACTCAAATAAGCCACTCTTCGGCTTTGTTCATCTACGAGGCTCGAATTGGGAGCCATCTACCAGCATATATTCCACACCTGAAATGTTTTTCCCATATAGGGTGAGCCACGCTCAATAGAGTATCTCCTATACAGGCTACTCTCCAACCTAAATACATATAAAATCTTTACATGCAACATTCAATAACTCATAACATTAAAAATAAGAATATGCATCCAATGTTGGAATTGATCATATCATGCCATGAAATGAGGTGAGACTTACACATGCAACTCAACCCGAGCCCTTCCCGGTTCTCCAACACGTGCAAGTGCCAACGCGTATGAATCTATCATCTATATTACACATCAAATGACATTTACCAATCCAGGGTCTTTCGTGGGTAGGTATTGATAGGCTTCCATTAACGACACCCAATCCACACGGAATTTATAGACTCCCACCAACGATTCTGCGTACACCGACACACTTTATAGACTTCTATCAACGAAGTGCGTATCCAAATCACTGGGCCTTCACCCGAAGGATATTCTAGCCCTTCTTGCTAACTCCAATCCTCTTTACCATGTAAATCGTGTGACTCGGCCAAGTCTTCGACCCAGCTTACACGAGCCCACTCGTCATTCACCGAGTGTGGTGTTGACGATAACCATGCACACACACCCATAATTGCGATGTTTTCGTACATAAGTAATATGATGCCTCATTACAACAATCTCATGATAGTCAATATGCTATATATGAACTATTCCAAAACATTCCATATATCTCACGACAAATTATATCGAAAGTATATTATTCTCATAATCCTTCACAATGTCAATATATTAACATGTTCATATCAACATCTTTCTCTAGAGTAAAATCCAAGCATGTTATCACATAACAAGCAATAACACACTTAATTTCTCAAGCCATAATATAAACACATAGCATGCCCACAAATTCACATAAGTCAAAAGACTACATTTGGGCAATTTCTATATGCACATTTCAAGATAGAATTTATTCTACCAATTTTTAATACTCATTTCACCAAATCGCAACCATAGGCAAGTGATATATATTTTATCAACCTACCCATTTCATAATAACAATCTAGGTTGTAAATAAATCTAAGTAGGAGGAAACTCTACCTCTTTAAGCGTAACACGACCTTAGGAAACTTCAAGAACTCGATTCAAGTTAGAATCCTCACTTTCCCCAAAATTCCATCCTTGGAATCTCGCCCAAACTCGACCTCCTTGGTATGGTTTTATAGATCTCGGCAAGGAGAATAACTTTTGTTCTTGGCCTGTGTGGATTCAAGCTCCCAATCTCCGTAGATCGTAGAGAGAAGGTGGATAACTCAAGATTTTTCCTCTCTTCTTGCTCTCTCTTTCTATCAGCTGAAGAATGGGGAGAAAACCAGATTTTCTCCCTTATTTATATTTTCAAATCCTTGTCCTATAATTTGCCACAAGTCTTTTTTTTCCCGGTTCTGTTTTAGTCCCGAAACGATTAAATTTAGCTCTGGTTCAAGTTCAAAATATTTTTATTCTCACTTGCCTTCATTTATTTCCCAAATTTCATAATTTTATTAAAAAATTCATTTTTGGATTACCCGAGGCCCGACCATCTCGTAAAACATGAAAAAATTTGACTATCTCGGAATTCAATGAAATTTTACAGGGTAACTATATTTCACGAGATGAATCCAATAGTGAGGTCCATTTCGTTATTCAATAACTGAAAATTTTCAATTTTATAACTCGTACCGTAGTGGTAATTTATTGTTTTGTCGTTTATTCATAAAAGTTCAAATTTACTTAGATTTTAACACTGCCTCACTTCTCTCTCCTCCTCCCATTGGTCCTATAATGCAGCAACTCACCTAATTGAACCATCCTGGCTCTTCCACCTCAAGCTAGCCTCCAATCCCTATAAGTAGGCCCTTTTAGCTTCCATTTCTAAACATTTGGCAAGGGAGAGTTTAGGGTTTGCCGGAGTGTGAGAGAGAGTTAGAAACAGTCACAGAGTAAGGGAGAAAAAGAGAAATAGTACAGCGAAGCCCTGTGGAACTACTTCCAACCATCTTTCTAGCCTACTATCAAGACAACTTTTCTCCCTTCTACATTTTTGTTATTCCTTTCTACTTTGATGGTTGAACCTCTCCCACTTTTGTGCTCTAACCGGTATTAAGAGTGGTGGTGTTTCAACTATTCCTTGAGGAAGGATTGACTGTATTTTGTTTTGTATTGTAATGGAACTATATTGCATCTCTTGCTCGTCTATAGCAACGGGGTATGATTAGTTCACTTATATCCTTCGGTGAATGGTGAACATATGTAAGATATTGTTTAAGTTATGAAAATGTCGATGTTTTAACTATGCTTTAATGGTATATATACCTCCCATATTGATGGATGGTTACATTTATAATATGCTCATGGTTATGAACACCGAGTGGTACCTAATGCTATATACCATACTATCTACTAATTATGTACTTGATACATGATATAGTGATGTACGTGGATTGGATTTATGTAACAGTCGATTAATTGGTTATAGACGAGTTAAATCTAGGCATAGCCAATGCTTTTGATTCAATGCATAAACTAGAATCTCATCATTAATGAATCATCAACTTGTCGGTTGATTAACTATAGTATTCCTTCTGAATGGCTTGCCTTCTGGTTTACTATAGTTGTTTAACTATTGTATGGTACAGAGATGTTGATTGAGTAATTCAAGTATTCCTCCTGAATGGCTTGCCTTCTAGTTTACTTGGATTATTTGATTACTGCATTGAATATATACCTGCTAGCTACCCTAATTAGTTGTTGCATATGGTTTAATATACATCATACCTACCGGTTGACTTTTTCATAAAATGGGGATTAATTATTGTAAGGTGGCATTTCCAATACTTAACCAATATAATGCATGTGGAATCCTTGAACTGAAGGGTACCTTTTAATTATCGCATTTCCATAGTTTTAATTAAGTTTACTTTAAGTTGTTTTAAGCTCACACCACAAGCTATTTCATTAAATTTTGTATCTGTAACAACTTCATCTTTTTTGTTTTGAATTCCAATTATTAGCTCATTGTGGGTTCGACCTCGGACTCAAACCGAGTAGTATATTACAATTTTGACCACTTATACTTGGGATGTAAACTCCCACATTCTTATCGTTACATAGTAACGTAATTATATTTTTGAAATGCTAATATATGCAATAATGTATGCATGAACTATGTAGGTGGTAAGAGTAGAAATAAAAATGTTAGTCGACGTAATAGGGTAGGTTGTAGAAGTTTAGAAGTATTCCAAAGTGAAAGCACACTTTAGAATGAATTTGGGTAAAAAAGTTTTTGGACACTTTCTAAGTAATTTGATCATCACTTTTTTCCTTGATGTCCGTTTCAGTTGAAATTTTTACAGTAGATACTAGACTTCTAGAGCTACAAAAATGTATTGCAAAAGGAGTCTCTCTCTCGCTAGGGGAGTAGAGTTTTGTCTCTGTCTTTTGGAGTCGGTGTCTTCCTTAGGTCAAACTAGTGGAAGTTTTGTTCTTTTTTGATCATCTAGAAGAATTGTTTGTGCCCTTTACCTTTCTTGACCGATTAGTTTATTGCAGGCTGTTTCTTAAAAGAGGTCATCGTCAGATTGTTTTAAAATTTTCTTCTTCTTCTCTTTTGTGTGCAGGTTGTCTTCCTGGTGCTTAGATCTTGGATTAGTTTCTCTGATCCTTTGTGGCTATTTTGCTGAAATAGCTCTAACGACTAGAAGAGTGGTCTTCTAGACATAATAATGGATGAGGAGATGGAACAGCTATGGAGTAACTTTACTCTTGTCGAAGAGGAGAGTATCAGAGTTCATTTATTTGACCAAGGAGACGGTGATCTAGGGGAAAAGGGCAAGCAGTGTATTTTTGGAAAAGTATGGACAGGCAAACATTATGATGAGAACTAAGGTGGGTCTACTCTTAAAGATCTTTTGCATGTCCAAATTGGCCAATTAAAAGATCAAGAGCCAAGAAGATCAAGAAAGCAATGTAAGGATTAGTGAAATCCACTTGGGATGAAGCTTGCAAGAGCCCAACACTCAAGATGGGCTTGAAAGAAGGAGAACTAATTTTGATCCACTTAATTCAAACTATGGAAGACATGAAGAGATGACTTAGAGATAGGGACTTTTTTTTTTGTTGTTAAGGCTTACAATTTGTTTTAAAGAATTGTTATTATTAGTTTAGAATAAGTGGGTTTGAGGATGCTTGGCCCACATATGTCTTATTATTTTATTTGAACTAGGGTTTAGAATAAGTACTGTAGCACGGTACTGTTCATGCTACAGTACACGTGGTACTATTTATTCAATGACACTTTTGAGAGAAAGGGTCACAAATTTTAGTCTTTAGTTATTCCTATTT